>JAEQBH010001683.1:0-515462 GCA_016808115.1 Tetrastigma voinierianum
AGTTCGAAGTGTGCACCATCGTGCTTGGGGCAACTACAAATGGGTAGCTACTGGCCATGCGAGGGATAGCCACTTCGGGCTTATCTAGTACATCGACATTGTTTGATCGGTGTCATTTTTTAAAGACATAGGGGAAAAAAATGACAATGATCGAGTCTTGTGTAGCACAATCTCCTTAAAGCAGATTCATCTTCTTCTGAGGGTACTCAAGACTTCGACAGACGTCTGCTTTCCAAGATAAAACGACCTTCGAATGACAACAACAACACCTTTGCCAGAACTTCGGTGAACTGGACACAATATTTTGTAATTCTATCACTGTGACGCCCCGATCCCAAGGGTCCCGTTGACCACCGTCAACCTGCGGAAACCTGTGTGTCTCATATCATGAGACCAATACATGAGTAAAATGACCCAATCGGGTCCATTATCCATACTCGTCAAAATGTATATTTTATACCAAAAGGAATTTATTTACAATTTGTTTTATTTTTTATTTACAAATTATCCAAAACTGGGTCTTTTACCCAGATTTTTACAAAAATACATAATAAAGCCACATATGGCCATCTTCTTTCGTCTCTCTAAGACCTCGATGCCCCATCCCCTCAAGGCGCCTTCAAGATTGAAATAATTTTCCCTCGATAGGGTGAGAAATGCCAAGTAGTTGAATTCTCCTACATGAGTTACTCTCCACCTAAGTGCACATGTAATGGCAACCATACACATTCAAACAAACGCACGATCCTACCAATGTCTACATGTCTCCACAATGCCCCGAGTCCTCACCGACTCCTCACACAACACGTAACTTGTCATGTATGAGACTTATTTTCAAAACAAAAAATATTCGTTTACATTTAAAACTTTTACATCCTCCTCAAACCTCAAGACACTCCGACCATAGGAAACCTCCGAATCTGGACATTCTCCGAACACTGGACATCCTCCGAGCACGGACACCCTCCGAACACTAGATGTCCTCCGAGCACTGGACATCCTACGAGCACTGGACACCCTCCGAACATTGGACAATTCCCAATAAAACTTTTATCTGTACATTGGACATTTTCCGATTACTTTAAAATCATATGCTCAGCTTGGACGATGTCCTATGCTACCGAGCCCACCATCGACACCAACCAATGTCAATCTTACCATGTCCCCACGACAATTTATCGAACACCAAACACGGTGCTGATTTACCATGGTCAACACTAAATCTAGAATCGACCCAAACCATGCACTCACACCCAATGTCATGCGATGTTCTCAGGCATACAAATGCATGATGCCACGCATTATTTTTTATGTCACATGAATATTTATAAACTACATGTAACATAAATAATTCACTTGATTATTATACTCTACACACAATTTGCATGTTATTCAAATATCAAGCAACAACACACAAATTACACAATAAGCGACCATTTTCAAACAAATCAGTCCAGACTGCCCAAAATGGGTCCTGTAATTCCAGCATTTAGTCCCAAGTTTTCGATCGACTAACCGCCACTCACGGCCTCACACCATCAAACCATTTTAAATGGCCTCCTTAAGCCAAAATAAAAAACCAAGTAGGAGAAGACCCTACCTCCCGGTTTCCGTCAAACCCACAATACCGCACTCCACGTGTAGCTCTCGCGTTGGGACCAACTGCTTCTTGCCTCAGCCGTAGTTCGACTGGCCCGGGAACACCGAAAAATTTAAAAGAAGCTTCGAGTCTCTCTCTCTAAAAATCATCTCTTTCTCTATTTCCTGCTTGTTCCCTCTCCTTCACTTCCAACCGGGCCTTGGTCAAGATGGGGTTAAGAAGACTTGTCCTCTTGCCACATGTCAGCCTATCATTGGCTCTTAGGATTTTCCTTACCCATTTATCCATCTACTTTGGATTTTCATCCAATCTCATGGTGCCACATGTCTCCTATGGGCCCACTTGGACTCATTTGTTTGACTCATCCAACACTTGACATGTGGTGCCTCTTGGGCTATCCAAAACGCTGTTGTCCCGCACCCTCTCACGCTCGAAAATGTGAAATCTAAACTGCCCCTAAATTCGACGAAATTCGACATAGTAGCCAGATTTCCTCGCGAGACGCATTCCAAATGTTGAAGTCCATTTCTCTCATCCGAGATTCAGAAAAATTTATTTTCTACCTAAATTCACCGCTTTATCCTTCCTCGACCCGATTTTCCTGGGTTTCAATCACCTGAACCAAAGAGAGAATTTGAAAAAAAAGGGTTTTTTGAAATCGATCTAAGTATTAGATGCTTGGTGATAGAATCATACATAGTTTCAATTCGCCGGAATGATCGCAGAATGTGTTTTACCGACCATTCACAACCTGCTTTATCCCGTGAGACAAATGCTAGTGGAATTCAAAGCATTAATGGAGAAGACGAATTTGTTTTAAGGAAATTATGAATTTCATAAGACTCTGTTCTTCATTGGTTTTATTTCTTTTCACCCTATATCGCTTTTATTTTTTTAGTTTTTGGTGTTTGCTCGAAGCAACCATCTTTATGCAAGTGCAAAGTTTTCTAACAGTAAGTTCTCCTCGCAATCCACTTATAATATTCTCATGCCTACCCTAAATCCCCACCCAAACCGCATGTGGAAGTTTATATGGAAACTTAAGCTTCCCCCAAAAATTCTATAGTTCATGTGGTCATAATGTACCGGGAGATTGTCGCACTCAATCGAAAGAACGAGGAGGAAAATCACAGACAATCCTTATCGCTACTGGCCAGACATGGAGTATGATGACCTTGCCACAAGTTCGTAGTGTCCTAGTGGCCCAACTGTCGCTGTCGACAAGTCGCGCGTAGACTGCTTGGGAGACCAGAATATGCATTTCCAAGATTGGTTAACTTGGAATCCCACCTTAAACAGCAAAAATGGAGGTAATCCTTGGAAGGAAAAGTTTGTAATTTGCCTTTGGTGGCTGTAGAGGTGGAGAAACGACGAGGTCTTCGGGGCAGCAAATAAAGTTACCCCCGGACTGAAAGTGGCCACTGTGAAACTCATACCGCAAAGGGGTAGATGCAGCTTGCTACTCAAATAAGATAGTCTCCAAGGGGTCGGAAGATATGGATGGTTTGGCCAGTTTGAACAAACCTCCCAGCGACGGGATTGCTTAATGTGGATGATAGTATTGATGAGTATATAAAAGACTCATTTTTTACCATATGTTTTGATTAGTTTTTAGTAATTTTTATGTTAAATAAGTGTCATAATACTCTAAATGTTCATCTTTGTGATTAAGTCAACCATTTGACAGAATTTGGCAAAAATAAGTAAAAAATGAGGAAAAATAAGCAATTTCCCACACAGCATAAGCAACAACCATCAGATTCGACTTTTCGCTTTAAGATGAGCTCAAATGGCATCAAGCTTCATATGAATGGATTCTACACTTCAAGGGCTTTCCAAGGATACCAAGAATCACCAAATTTAGAGTCTGAACGAAGAAGTTATGTAAGTTACAATCCATGAAGTTGTTCGCCAAGGCAAAGGCACTCTTCGCCGCGGAGAACCAAAAGAGCAACAAATGAAGATGTTGATGTGTTTGCCGGGCCGTGAGCCAACCACGGCGAACCGGAATAGAAAATCGCTTCAACTTTTGGCCCATCAATGGCTCACGTCTCAAGACTATAACATGGGCTCTCGGTGACAGACTTGTGGTTCGCACTGAGGGTTCTACTTCAGAGAGAAAGAGAGAGATGAACATAGAGATTGACATTTGCCTTTGAAGATCTATGAATCTATGGGAAGTTAAGACTGAGAATCCAATTTCAATCTTTTCAAGATGGGGAGTTATTCTACCTTTACTTTCATGTTTTCTCCAAACTTATGATGTACGATTTTCATTATGTTCTAAACTTTTACAATTCAGGGTTTTTGGATGTATTTTAGAATATGAAGCTTATATTTAATCATAGGTTTCTTATTCTATTGTTTCATGATCAGACTTTTTTATTCATACTTGATCATGTTTACACGTTAATATCTGGCCAATATTAATGTGGTGGGTGGTTTTCTACGAGATCTGAGAAGGGAGTAGAGAATTAGACGTTGGTGAATAAACCTATTTAGTTAGGTGGTGTAGAAATCATCGACAATTAGGGGGTTCTTGGGACTTAAAGCATCTCTAATACTTAGGGTTAAGCTGAGAAGCAAAAGACCTAGTAAAGTTGGTAGGTTATCTGACTTCGAGAGAGGCTAATAATTAAATTAGTCAGGAATATCTTGGGAGAACTTTCCCGAGAAACAATAGTATAGGAGTCTAGTTCAAATATAAGTGGATTGTCCAATAGCACTAAAAACCCTAGAACTTCATTATCTCATGAGACCCTTAACTTGCGTAATCAAATTGCTAGTTTTACAATTAAGTGTTTTAATTTAGATTATGCTCAAATCATCACAATTGTCCGTTTGGATATTAGAAAGGTAGTCGATTTTGGTACTTAGTATCCATCGTCTCTCCTGTGGATTGATTTTGTATGTTCCTTTGTATTGCCCGACAAGCATTATGCTTAAATAGGCATTAATTGCATATCTTATTGCATATCTTTATGCACCTGAAAACCTGAAATATGTCTATTGGTGTTCACTTAGAGAGCCAATTACAATGAGGTGGAAGGAACCATAAGGAATGAACTTGGGGAATGGGAAAATGGCGCGGTGAAGCTTGGATGATGTGCCAGGCCACACTTTTATGGGCGGGGTAATTTTAACTGCCTAAAGTGGGGCCCCACTTTTATAGTGGGCTCCTTTTGAACTAATAAAATATTATATATATTTATAATTTATAATTAATTAAATATAATAAAAGAATTTAACGAGTTAACGAGCAAGCTCGTTAAATGATAAGGCTACCGAAAAGACTAAAAACTTTAAATCTGATAAAGGAAGTCGCATAGGACCCACTTCATTAAATGATATGTCTTTTGTATTTCCTTGGAGTACGATTCTGCTACATGCGATGGAAACACCTTTTATTTTTATTAAAACCTTTCTTTCGACATCGAGTTTCTATAAACCAAAATATTAGGGTTTCTCTTTATGAAAAAAAATTAGAGTTCCTCCTTTTTCTTGATAAAAAACAAGCAGACAAAAATCTTGATGTCAGTCATTGGTAGCAAATAATTTATTATTTATTTTTAATGTATTTTATTTGATTATTTTATATTTTATCAAATAATAATTTGTTAGTTTTATATTTTATTATGCATTCAATACGAAGAAAGAAGACATGTTCGTTTGATCCATTTATCAAGATTCTCTCCTTGGGTTCTATCATTATTGATCTAATTTAAAGTTTGATCTTGAATTGATATTGAATTGAGTTATTATGTCTAATAAGTATTTGTGGATATGAAAAAAAGAAAAGAAAGAAAAAAGAAAAATGAGGAGTTTTTTACAATCTCTCAAGGAAGTGAGAGCTATGGACAAATTTTAATAATACAAGTAATGTTGACAAGGAAATATATGAGAAGGTTCAAGATGAAAAGATATTAATGAAGAGGGAGAATTTAGTAAATAAAGAAGATTTGGATGATTGTGAGCAAGAAATTTTTGAAGAATGTGGAAAATAGGAATGAAACGGCCTTGATAATTTGAATTGAAAATGAATGAACAATAAGATGATTTAGATACACATGTTGTTCCTTTGCCTTTAGACATTACAGAATACTATTATTTATACATTCTGATTGCCTTTGCGAAGAAGTTTCTCAAAGTTGAAGTTAATCGAATCATACATTGATCAACAATGTCCTGAAAGATTGAATGGATTGGTTATCTTGTCTATTGGAAAACATATACTAGAACAAATTAGTTTTAATAGTTTAATTATTGATTTTTATCCCAAAATGCTTGTAGAATAAAACTTTGAGTAGAATTTTTATGTAATGTTGAATATGTTGTTGATAAAAATTTTATTTTAAACTATATATATATATATTTATAATAGGGCCCAAAAAAAATAGCCTAAATTTTATAAAGTAGGCTGAAGCCCTGGATGCGAGTACGATTGAAGAAGAATCCTTGGGCCCCTCCTACACTTGTACAAGAATTGGCTTAGGAGAGAGGAACTAGAAGAATCATTGTGGAGACCAACTCCTTGACAGTGTACAGGTGGATAAAAGGGTTGGAAGAGATTGTAAATCTCCATGTCAACATGATACAAGAATGTAAGCACTGGTTGGAGAAGGATCGAGTGATATAAGTGCCAAACATTTAGGAAGGCAAGCAAGCTGCAGCCAAGATGGCTAAGCTTAGTCTGTATACGTTGGATGACACCTTCACAGATGGAGGAACCCCAGAGTGTAAAGCCTGATCCTCCGTGATGCTTTGGGTTTGATGCTTCAAAGATGAGGTCTCTCTAGGTATCCCTCCTCTTGTTAAAATAAAAGCTATTAATTATAAATATAAAATATTAATATTTTTAGTTTAGAAGGATAACTCCTTGATTTCCGTGATTTTAGGAACAAACTTTATTCCTCTTATCTATAGTGGGATAAAATAAAATCTTCCCTTTTTATCAATTAGATAACATTAACTTAAAAACGGCCATCTTGCCGGACGTTCTTCATTTCAAATAGGCCCAGAGCATTGGGAAGGGGTAACAGTTTGGATCACTCTGCTTGATTATGAGACGGACTCCAAAATTAATAGTGGATAAACCTTTAATAAATGATTGAAAAGACTAGAATTAATGACCATTTAGTAAACCCTGAGATTCTTAGACTAATTAGACTAGCCCTCGGAGTTAACTCCCAAATTTCACTTATTATTTAGTTGCTCATATTCATCAACAATATTAACATTTCAATCCATGCATTGTAACTCATCCCTTTCACAGTGGCGGATTTAAGCGACACATTGATGGACCGAATGGTAAAGCTATTTAACCAAACCTGTCATTACTTTTATGTTGGAATTTCTTAACAATTTATTGCAACTATAGTTGGGTGGGAACAGCCGACGAAGCTCCTATGATTCACTATCTTCCCCATTGTTGAGTGCTGCATGGCCAAAACTGTTAGTCGTTGGCAGCATGGAGGTCGGAAATTACAGGATGCAGAAATAAAACAAAGGAAATTAAGGTGTGTTCTATATTGTCCTTAGGAATTTTATTCTATAAGATTCAACAGTTCTTTAGAGGATGCATTTGGAACATGAACAACAGATAGAGTTATCAAGAGAGAAAATTTGTATCCTTCAAGGTCTCGATTTATGGGAAAACAATTTGTTGGCCATGAAATCAAAGGCAAAATGGTTGTTGGGAATTGGATTCAAAAAATAATTGTGAGTGGAGGAATCTATCAATTTGCATTGAAATCAGGTTTTCGACCTATTTCTTGGGCCCCGTGAGGCCTCTCATTTTCTCAAGCCTTATATAAGCTCAAATATGTGTTTTAGTATATAAACCCAAAAAGTTCTTGTCTTCTTTTCATATGGGATAAATTTCTTTTGAAAAAGGCTATCCTTTACTTACAAGAACTGCGACGAAGTGGCCTCTGTGATGCTAAGCATAATCAAACCATAAATGCTTACTTATATTTGGTGTTTTTATCTTTATCTCTGCTAGGACGGATCTATGTGGAGTAAACCATTAGCTGTGGACTACCATCAATACACCAGTGTTCCCTTACCATCTATTAGTAATTTTACTTTGAAGTAAATACACTTGGAACACTGATCAAGGCTGTTGGATTTTTGTTATACAAGCAAGTCCAAATTGTTTAAAACACTGAATGGGTTCACACATGGGCTTTGGCCCTAAGGTGTGGAGGCCCAAATGGCTATTAAGTATTCCAGGGTTTGTACTCTATAAATAGAGTAAGATAATGCAGCCAGATCTAGATCTAAATGCGGATCTGAATTAGAGGAGATAACCGGAGAAAGAAGCAATCATTTCTTAGTAGTTCAATCGCCCACATTTATATAGGGGATAGTTTGAAAGATCTGCGGTTGTGTGCATACTTCTTCGCAAATTCACAAAGTACGATCATTTGGTTATAATTTAGCATTGAGTGAATATCCCTAATCGCATTATGATTCTTGTTTCCGTTTATTATTCCTACAATTGAGTATGAAGCCTTAGTGTGATTAAATTTTCAATTTGATCTAATAATTTCATGTATTTTGGTGTTTTATTAGCAATATGACACCTAGGTTTTCTATTTGTTGATTCGCATATTTACATGTTTAATATGATTTTTGTTTATAGATAGTTCTTGAATAATTGTGGTTTGCCCTTTAATCCATGGTAGAGTTTTAAGTTATGTTCCTTGGTTTTGTAACAAGTTTAATCGCCAGATTGGTTTCCTTCTTGATTTATTTTTGCAATCATCTAGATTTCTTGTACACCCATTTTATAAGGGTATAGGATTATTTTTGTAATTTGAAGACTAATGAAAACGAAGCAAAGAGAGAGAACCACGCGGAGGCTTTGGCGGTTAGGGTTTCATGTTATGTATTTAGAGTTTTGGAGTTCTAACTCAAATCTTTGATGCACAGGCCTCGAGCCGGGTAAATTCGACCCAGATGAATGAGTTGGACCAATTTGGCGGGATTAATAGCGAGTGGAAACCGAAGTGCTGCGGGCTTGTGGTTTTTCTTTCTTGGAAAACTATGGATTAGGGCTTTATATTTATTCATATATTATTATTTTATTCATTGATGATTAAATTATATTTGGTAACATACTTTAGTTGTGATAACATGACATATAGACTAGGTGGTGCCATGATATCTTGCATCAATGCTATACATGCTATGAGTAAATTTTGATTTTTTTTTTAAATCCCTAGATAAATATAATTATGAAAAATCCTTTAATTTTTGTGGATCCAAATAATAAAATGGTCATGTAAAGCCCCATCGGATAATCATGATCAGGGTTTTATTGGATTGGACCTAAATAATTTTAAAATCTTAATTAGATTGACTGGTCCACCACGAAATGACTCTTAGAGATTAAGAGAATTTTAAGGATAAAATCTTTTAATTTTGTGGGTCCAAATAATAAAAATGGTCATGAAGCCCCATCGGATAATCATGATTAGGTTTTATTGGATTTGACCTAAATAATTTTAAAATCTTAATTAGATTGGTTGGTGCCCATCGACAACTCTTAGAGATTAGAGAATTTTAAAATTAAACAAGTTGAAAAAAAACCCACGATAATTTTATTAACCTCCCAATGAGGCTCTAATAATATTATTATGGGCCATATGAACAATGATTATAAAATTACGTCTAGGAAGGTTCTATCTAAGAAGATTGTGATGTAGTATTAGATAAGTGACCCCCATTTTTTTTGGGACGACTTAGTTGGATGTGTTATTTTATGATCAAGTTTTAGTTTTGTTATAAATGTATTGCCCACCGTGAGCATTTATTATGGAAACTAAGTATTATTTCTGATAAATAACAAATATATTTTATTCGGGTTTACTAAATATATGTTTATTGTATGATATACGAGTTAATATTAGTGTGCACAATGTATAATTTTTTTTTTTCAAAAAATGGCATCTTTCAACCCTCACAGCTATGATTTGAATCAAAAGAAACCATTGGATGGAAATAACTTTTAAGATTGGAAAACGAACTTATACATCGTTACGGATTATGAGAAAATCAGTTTGTCTTGAATGCTACTGAAATTGACTATCCCGAAAATTTGGTGCTAATGATATAACAAAAGAATATACGACTTGGAGAATGCAAACACTTCTACTTTGTGGTGTTATATTCTTGCTAGTGTTATTTGGGTCATTTAGTATTGAAATAACACCTCTCGTGATGGAGTAGAAATGCTCTAGACTCGAAGGGATGTTTGTAAATCTTTATTTTAAGAGATAAGGCTGCTATCATGATTTGATTAACACAAGAATTATGTTGGTGGGCGTGTGAAGGATCATTGTTTGGCAATGATTTCACATATCAGTCGAGCGAGAGAATGATGGGGAGCAAAACTTGAGGAGATGAAAATAGATCTCATCTTGCAATCACTGCCTAAACATTTCAATCAGTTCAAAGTCAATTACAATATGCATAAGATGGATCTTACTCCGGTTCAATTGATGCATGAGCTTGAGAGTACTGAACAGTCTCTCAAAGAGCCAGGCAGTGTCAATTTTACGGAGGGTTCTGTTAAACCTAAAGGGAAACCTAAGGGTGGAAACAAGAACAAGGAAAAGAAGGCGGTGATGATACCGGTTACCAAATCGGATGCAATGAAGCCGAGCAAGTGCTTGAGTCACGAATGAAAGGACAACTGAAGCGGAATTGCCCCGAAGAGCCACCAAAAAGCCAGGTATGGGTGATTTACTTGTTGTTGAGGCTTGTTTAGTGCATTTGTAAGTAAATGGATCATTGATTCGGGGGCCACTAATCATGTTTGTTACTCTTTGCAGTGGTTCAAACATAGCACGTATATTGAAGAAGGACAAAATACTTGACGCGGGAGCGGGAGCTAAATCTCTGTAGGCCATAGGACCGATTGTTTTTATTTTTTGAGAATAATAGGACTTTATGTTTAGAAGATTATTTATTTGCTCCGGATTTCAAGAGGAATTTGGTTTCTGTCAATTGTTTAATTGAACACGGTTTGACAATACAGTTTAATTCCTCTATTTCAATAAGTAAATCTTCTTTTATTTGTTCCGGTGATCTTATGAAAAATCTTTATTTTTTAAGTCCCTTGTCCTATAATATAAATGCCATTGAAATTGTTGAAAATAGACATAAATGCCTTGCGAAAGGAAAGTATCAAATGAAACTTAACTTTGGCATTTGCGATTAGGTTATATTAATCCTAATAGGATACATGGTTTGGTGAAAAGTGGGATTTTAAATCCTCTAGCATTTGAACCTATACCAATGTGTGAATCATGTTTGGAAGGTAAAATGACACGAGGCCCTTGAGGCGAAAGGATATGTGAAACGAAGCCGTGAGGTGGTGCATGCGATGTATGCGGCCTAATGCGTGTTCAGACGGAGGTGGAGTATAGTATTTTGTCTACTTTTAAAGATGACTACTCGAGATATGGTTTTGTTTACCCTAATGCGTAAAAGTGCGAAACTTTTAATAAATTTCGAGGGAATATGGGTGACGAAAAGCAATTAGGTGTCCATATCAAACGACTTAGTCTGAGTCGGCGGTGAATATACGGAGAGTTTAAATTTTCTTAGCTGAGGGGATAGTTTCCACAATTTGTCCTTTGCTGAGCAGCCTCGACAAAATGGTTGCGAGAAAGGAGAAATAGAACTCTCCCCAGACATGGTGAGATCGATGCTTAGTTATTCATCTCCTACTATATCGTTTTGGGGATATGCCTTAGAGATTGCTACATACTTATTGAACTTGATTCCTTCTAAAGTCGGTTTAAGACACCTTTGAATTATGGAGACGAGGGAGGCGCGAAACTAGTTTAAACCATATTCGTATACGGGGTGCTCTAGCACATGTCACGAGAAAGGAACCACATAAGTTGGAATCTCGCCTTGAAGTATGTTTTGTTTATTGGATACCACTAAAGGAGCGAGGTGGACTTTTTTATAGTTCCTCGAGGAGAAGAAAGTTATAGTGAGCACTAATGCAAAATTCTTCGAGAAGACTATGTAAACAATTTCAAGCCCGAGTAAGGTAATTCTTGAAGAGCTTGACTCGGCTTAAGTACTTTAAACCACACAGATTTGGACCTATTGTGTCATTGTTTGATGCTTGTTCAACGGAGGAAAATGAAAATATACTCGAAGGTGAAACCGAGGCCTGGAGTGGAGCTCCAATAGTAGAACAATTAGATATACAAGTGGAACCCCGGAACAACCGAGAAAATCATATTTCAAAGGAATGATCGAGAGGATCTTCTTGTAGAACCACAACAAGTGGAGCTTCGTAGTGGGAGAACGACACGCAAGCCATCGAGTCTCTCTCTTGTTGGTAAATCATGCCAAGCTATAACCATTGATAACAGCGAAGGGATCCGAAGTAAATTACAAAGCAGGAGGGATGTTGATGCAAGGGAGTGGCTCAAAGCCATAGGCAGGTGAGATGATGGAGTCACATATTCCTAACTCGGTTGGTCTCTTGTAGGGCACCCCCGAGGGAGTAAACCTATAGGGTGTAAAGTGGATCTGAGAAAAAGACGTCCAGAGATGGGAAGGTAGAAACCTTCAGAGCAGATTGGTGGCAAGGTTTATACCCAAAAGAGGGGATGAATTATGAAGAAACCTTTTCGCCGGTAGCCATGCTAAATCCATCCAGGATTTGCAGTGTGGCGCCGAAGTCTAGATACAGTTTGACAGGATGGATGTCGAACGGCATTTTTAAATGGCGGGTTTAGAATAGGACATCTACATGCGACAATAACCGAAAAGGGTTCATAGCTAGAGAGCGAAAACATAAATGTAAGTTGAAAAGGTCCATTTATGGACTAAAGCAAGCATCCAGAACATGGAACATTAGGTTTGACCAAGCCATAACTTTATATGGTTTTGAGAAAAATCTTGATGAACCTTGTGTTTACAAAAGGATCCAAGGAACAAAAGTAGTTTTCCTAGTCCTTTACGTAGATGACATTTTACTATGTCCAGCGACATAGAGGTGTTATCAAGTGTAAAAGGATGGTTGCAAAAGCTCAATTTGATATGAAAGATTTGGGAGGAAACTTGACTATATTTCTTGGAATCAAACTTCTACGAGACCAGAAGAATATAAGGTGTTGGCATTATCTCAAAAACTTTATATATAGATAAAATTAGTAGGTTCGGCATGGAAAATTCGAAGGAACTTTACCCTTCGGGCATGAGTTCATATTTAGGAAGCGATCACCAAAAACTCTTGAGGCGAAAGAGCATTATGGTAGGATACCTTTTGCTTCACGTTGGGTAGTCTCATGCTTATGCCATGTTATGTGCTAGGCCGGATATGCGCTGCGGTGAGAATAGTTAGTCGGTATCCAGTCAATCCATGAGAAGAACATTGGATTGCGGAGTGAAGCATATTCTCGAATATCCTAAGGAAACGAGATTATATGCTAGTATATTCTAGTGGGAGTCTAAGGAAACTATTGGTTATACAGAAACTCAGTTTCAAGGGGATATTGATTCGAGAAAATTTAAGCGAGACCATGCACAAAGACACTACGTTGAGTTTCGAGAAACATAATATGAATTATATGGAGTGTTAAGAGTCTACGAGACTTGTTTTTAAGGCAAGTGGGAGTTTATTTTGTTTTTAACAAGGCAGTGTGTTATTATATTACGAGTTTAATTTTAATACAATATGGGAGTGTTTTTCATATTATTGTGCACATTGATATTTTGCGTATAAGGTCGGGATTAATTGTAGAGTATATGATCATATGAATACGTTCATAGAACATGATCATAAGGTTACCGTAATTAATGAATAAGATCGCGATCTTTTAAACAAAGTTGGGTGCTTTATTTAAGGCGCAATATTTTATGAAATAATATGTGCTGAGATTTATTATAAAATATTGTTGCAAAAGTGCCTTTGCATTGATAGGATCAAGTGAGATTTATTTAAGTTAAATTTACGTAAAAGGAAATAAATCTCAAAAGCGATATTCGTTATTATTCTTCTCTCAATCCACGAGTTTATTATAGATGTATTTAAATTATTGATGCTGGAGTTGTCGATAAGTGAGGTGTTTGAGAGCGACCCGATATCTTGATGATTTGGAACAGATTATTTAATTACCGGTATTTATGAAATAAACAATATGGAATTTGTATGAAATATCATCTTAATATGTTTAATTACACTTGGATATTATTACTTAGTCAGCCGATTACATTTATCCATTAGAAAAGCTGATAAATCAAGAGAATAAATAATTGATTGATTAATAGAAAATCTTATCAATTAATTATTGATATTTTACAAAGGAGAAAATAATATTAATATTTAATATTATTAATCTTGAAGTTCAATTCTTGGCTTTTAGTGGAATAGCACTGGATTAGATAACTGCTTGGCAATTATGAGGAGCCTTGATTAATGATAGCAGAGTATGATCCCAAGGCAAGCTCAGAGATAAATGGTAGAGCATGATATCACGGTTCTGAAGAACCAGGACTTGTTTTTTATAGCGAGTGGGAGATTGTTGATTTCTTATCTGGCCAGTAGAGTTGTTTTAGCTCAGCAAATGGGTTTCGCATATGGGCTTGGGCCCTAAGGTGTGGAGGCGAATGGGCAGCATTAAGTACAGGGTTTGTCTTTACATAAATAGAGTAAGATAATACAACCCTAGATCTAGATCTAGATCTAGATGCGAGATACGAATCAAGAAGGGAGAATAGCCCAGAAAGAAAAGCGATCATTTCTTGAGTGATTGACGGCGCGCGACGCTCCATCACCTCGAGGATAGTTTGGAAGATGCGCCCGAGTTAACGTGTGCATCTTATATGAGTCGCGAGTGCGATTTATTTGGTTATATTAGTTTACTTGATTAAATTGAATGTCCCCAAATGGCATGATGATTCTTTGCTTACTGCTGATTATTCTACAAGAAAGCTGACTAACATCTCATCAAAATGGGGAAATGAGAGATATTTTTGTTTCACCACAGACCGATTATTTAATGTCCACAATTGTTCAAACACAATTTTCATGATACATCAGAACAATCATTTATGGGATTTAATGATTACTAAGAGTTCATGATAAATAACTAGTATAAGGGGTTTTCAACTTTTTCTCTCTTAGTCCGTTTTTTTTTTAAGCAATAAAGGGTGATTTTTGTGGGTGCCTTTTGAAATCGCGAATTCACACACCTATTTTCTATTTTTCAAGGCAAGAATGACTCTGAAGCTTATCATGAGTGGGAGAAGAAGGTGAAGTTAGTATTTGATTGCTACAATTACTCGGAGCTTAAAAAGGTAAAACTTTCAACCATTGAATTATCTGATTATGCTATTATTTGGTGGGATCAATTATTGTTAAACATGAGGAGAAATAGAGAGCGTCCAATAGAAACATGGAAGGAGATGAAATCTGTGATGAGGAAACCGTTTGTCCCTAGCCATTACTACCGGAGATTGTATTAAAAGTTATAAAGCCTCACACAAGGTAATCGTAGTGTAGAAGACTATTACAAGAAGATGGAGATCCTCATAATCCGAGTCAATGTGAAAGAGGATAGAGAGACTAATATGGCCAGATTCGTAACTAGCTTGAATTGAGAAATTGCTAATACTGTGGAGTTGCAGCATTATATGGAGTTGGAAGATATGGTGCATATGGCTATCAAAGTGGAGAACCAACTAAAGAGAAAAGGTAGCAATATACGACAAACCCCTTACTTGGGATCCACATGGAGACTCAATGTCATGAAGAAAGAGGAGAAGTTAGTCTAAACAAAGTCTAAAACTGAGAACACAGAAACAACCATCCATGGAAGTCAAGGGAAAGCTAACTCTTCCATTGGTCGAAATCGTGATACTAAATGTTTTAAATGCCAAGGCAATGGTCACAAAGCTAGTCAATGTCCAAACAAAAGAGCTATGATTGTAAGAGACAATGGTGAGATTGAATCTGGTAGTGAAGATGACAGCGAATAAAGATAAATTTGTACGTTAGCTTAAAGTATTTGGTTGTCGTAGTTTCAGTAGGTGGGTGATATCATTTTAGTGTTTTTGGAAGAAAATGCTGTTGGAAGCATTTGTCAATCAGTAAAAGATTGGGGTAGGTTGTGGTGTGAGACAATACAAGAAAGTGCCTTTTGGAAGCCCGATCACATAGTAAAGGGTTGAGGTAGATTGTGTGGCGGTGTGGGAACTTAGGTTCAAAGGTGCCAATGGTGGGAGTAAGGGTGGTACATTGTAGTGAATAAAATACTAAAAATTAATTAAACCAAAAAATGCACTTTCACACTCTTTAAATGGATGTGCTAGTGCACTAACTCATACTTCTAAAGGTTGAGATTGACTCAAATAATCAAATGCAATTGTGATTTGTCTCTTTGAATTTACTTGACTACACATCTATTTGTCTAATACTAATTCATTCATACATACAAGAGAATTATAAACCAAACTAAAAAGTCATTACACATCAAAATTACTCTTAGATTGCATTTGATTTCTGTAATATGTTAGATTTAATTCTATTTTTCTCTCCATTTTTTCTCAAATTTTCTATGACCAATCAACGCCGTGAAAAACAAAAAGCCAACAAATTCAAGTACCATGCTGATGCATTTTCATTCAATTTGGTTTGCATTAAAGTTGGATAATGTCAAAACCAAATCAGCCTACCAATATGGAGCGGAGCCAATCAATCATTTCCAAGCAATGAGTTTATATTATAGCTACATGACAATTTAGGGGCTTAAATCTTTTAACTGAAGTTTTGTATTTAATTTATAGAAATCGTAAAGATTATAAGTAAATGATGAATAGACAAATTTCAGGTGAACCTCTCCGTATTATATAGGGAATTATCATGCTTTACAGAGTGGAGGTGGGCACTCCATGTGGCGCCGCCATCCCCCGGCCTCCGCACTTGGCGGACCACTGCACACGTATCATTATTTTCCATTTACACAATCATGTGTTGCCAAAAACAAAATTTTTGTTTCCTTTTTATAAAAAGTATGTGGTCGGGTTAGTTGATACGCATCACCGATTAATTTACGTGAAATTTTGATGGGGAAAATGGATAAAAAGCAGGGCCCGATAAAAAGATATAAAAAGAGTACCGGTACATCGCGCCTATCTTGCCCACTTGTGAAGAATTAAATTAGAACTTGGTCGCCAATTTGAAAAGCAGATGACGTAAACATCATTCGTATTAAAGGAAAATCTTAGCTTACATTAAATCTCAATTAATTAGGGAAGTAGATATTCTAATAATTGTTAAGTGATTATCACTTATTAATTAGTTAACGATAAGGAAAAAAAAGCTACCACTTTGAGTGGAGAAATATGATATAAGTAAATAACTTTGGTTAACGATAAGGAAGAAAATCTCCGGCCGATTGATATGATATCGTCGATTAAGCCCCAGGAAAGTTATCGATTATCGCTATTAATCGGTTGTGATAAGGAATGAAAATCCTTCACTTTCGATGGGAGAAATATTCGTATCATCATTCGATTAGGAAAGTTATCGTGATGTTCGTTATAAATCTTGATGCGTCAGTCGATTGAAGATGCTTGTATGAAAAAAATTAAATTCACTGCTTGATTTGATTTTTATAACTGGCGAAATCTTGAAGGCTTAGGCATTAGAGAAAGCGGCGGATGGCGTGATCCTTTTCTTGCATTTGCCTGAGGAAGCGGGGCGTTCGAGGTCGACGGACCAGAATTACGACAATTCGACAAAGACTTCGAATGTGTGATCTTGAAGAAACAATAAAAGTCGACCACCTAAACTATTCTAGATGTTTAAAAAGAAAACAAACTATTTTTTAAATAAAATTAATTTCCCTTAACTCTTTGGTGAGTTTTACAAAATATATGATTCTAGTCTTGTGTTAGGATCTATGAACTAAGAGTTGAAAGGTTTTAAAAGTATGAGAATTTCATGAAAATGACGAAAACAATTGTGAACTTATCCCCCAAAGTAGAGAGTAAGGTCTTTTAAGGGTACTAACTATGGATGATTATATAATCTTAATATTGATATACTTATTTCTCATAATTAAGAATAATGTCCACAATTTCAAGATCTACAACCAATTGTTTTGACCACTATAGTTTACGCCAATAAAACAAAAACATGGAGTGACATAATAAATATTTAACTGAGACATATAAAAAACCAATAAATTGAAATATTAACTTATTATGACACAAGATTTCTCCAACTTATTAAAGATGTCTAGAAAATGAAACCAAGTGAAAAATAAGAGACCTAGGTATTAAAAGAATAAAGGAAAACCAAAAATAATTGGACAAGTTCAAACCAACCTAAAAACTGAATTTAGTTCTTGTGCCCCCATAAATATATATATATGCATAACCAAAGCTTTTGGGTTTGTTTGCTTCGTATTTTTTATAAATATTCTTGAAAACGGAGTTATTAAAAGCACTTAAAAAAAAAAAAAATAATGTTTTGAAAATTGTTATTATTTTATGAATTTAACATTTTCTATGTGTTTTTGTAAGCCTGTTGTTCATATTTTCTTTTTTTTTGAAAATAAAAAACAGTTTTAAAAAATAGAAATCAAATAGTCATTTGTATTCTTTCTCTTTTATCTTTTGTAAATAATTTTTCTTTTAAAAAAAACTTGTACCATTTTAATTAAAATGATTTTAACTTAAGAAATAACAGCTGGATAAGAAAGTGTGATTGTGGAAGAAATAAACTTAGATTAGAAGTCAGTTTATATAATTAAAAATTTCTTGGAATCCTAACTTTGGGATTTAATAATACGACTAAAGACATAAATACGGTGTACAATAATTAACCATTTCATAAGGGAGACATCATACTTCTACCTTAATTTAATAATCTTTCGCATCTTAATGTCAGGAAACAATATAAAATACCACAAATCATATCCTTACATGTATCGGATTAATATTATTATTAAAAAATGAACAGTCAGTGATCAAACTAATTGACGGTCCAGATTTAAACACGTAAACCCAAACAGAGCATCACATTTGGAAGTGGACCCCACGTGCCGGAAGTCCGCGTGAAGCCAACTCATCACTACCTATGCTATTTACACGGTAGTACTATAAATACCGCTCCTGCATTACTGGCCAAACTGACAAAAACCATTAATTTTGCTTCTCTCTCTAGAAAAAAAGGAAAAACAAAAAAAATAGACACAATTTTTTATTTTTTTATTTTTATTTTTCTGAGAAATGGGAGATGAGAGAGAACGGTTGTTGAGGAAGAGACAAGTTCCAACGGAGCATCTCATACGCGCAGACGAAACTGGGAGCTTCCGATCGTGGCTCCGATGGATGTGCGTCGACCAATCCACGATTTCACGGCCTGTCTCTCCTGGTCAGAAATCTTTGCATCCTCCCTCGCCATCGCGTCCCTGTGATGTCTCATTTCTTGCTCGCCTGTTCACTCCTGCGATGCCAAGCATCGCCGCCTCCCGATTCTGTTGGCAGCTCTCCCTCAGCTCCGTCGCAGTACTCCTCCTTCTCTGCCTTTCCCGGTGCATTAGGGATTATGGCCTCAGGAGGTTTCTCTTCTTTGATAAGCTACGGGATGAAAGCGAGACGGTGAGGAAGAACTACATGGACCAGCTCAATGTGAGTTTCTCTGGCTCTCTCAGGTGTGTTTTGATTGGGAGGATTGAGGAAGATTGGGAGTTTTATATATTTATTTATTTTCTCTCTAGATTTCTTGGAACCAAACAGAGGAGAATGGAGCATCTTTGTCGGCATTAAGGGTAGATTTGAAATGATAATATCAATTCATAGAACTTGCTTTGTGAATAGAAAATTTGATTAAACTATTAGACATTCTATCTCGTAGATGGGATAATTGAGAGGATTTAAACAAAAAAGAAAAAAAAAGCAGAGGAAAGAAAATTACCGAAATGGGAAACAAGAAATTAGTGACAACTAATTAATGTATTCAACCTTTATATTCTTAGACAGACACGATGTCTTCTGCAAAATTTAGGTACCTGGTAGGATCGAAGGGAAATCAAATCAGAAACCAATTACGGAAGAACAATGACATGAATGACTAACGATTTCTGAAAATAATAAAAAGAAAAAGAAAAAACGTAGTAATAAAAAGTACTTCATGAAAGTATATCGTTTTTTAAAATTATTTTCCAAATAAAAAAATTCATTTAATGTTAATTGTTGAAGAGAAGTTGATCATGATTAAGCTAAGCAGACACTGGCTCCGGAATTCCTTAGTCTTCTTCTTTGCTTCTAGTCATTTCATGTAAGATTTTGGTGTTATTTTTTATAACTGTTATCTGAAGTTGGTGTTTATTTTTTATGTTCCGTTCCGTGTGCCTGCAGAACAAAAAATAAATGAGAATCAAACGCTGTTCTCCTGTTTTCGTTATTCACTTGTTTCAAAAACAGTAACTAGGCCCTACTTTCTGTATATTAATATTAAAAATAAAAAAGAAAGAAAATTTAAGCCCAGCTTCTAGCCCCATTTAGAACCCCATGTTGATGGTTGTACTTGTCCATTTGATGCTGCTTCTCAGGAGCTGGGCTAGCCATATCCTAAATCAGGCGGTGATATGAAAACAACAGATCATAATCACATCTTCTCTTATTTCATTCAGAGATCAATGAAGATCCTATCGCTCTTCGTCCTCCCATGCTTCGCCGCCGAGGCTACATACAAAATATGGTGGTACAGCAGCGGACGCAGTCGCATCCCCTTCTTGGGAAACGTGTACGTCAGCGATGTCATTGCCTGCATGTTGGAGCTATGTTCCTGGCTCTACCGCACATCCGTCTTCTTCCTGATGATCCTCTTCCGATCTCATCTGCCATCTCCAGATCCTGCGTTTGCAGGACTTCGCTCGGGTGTTTCAGGTGGAATCGGATGTGGAGGCGGTGTTGAAGGAGCATTTGCGCATCAGAAGGCATCTCGAATCATCAAAGCCACAGAATCGTGTCTTTTATTTTATTCGCTCTCATGATCGTCACTGCCAGTCAATTTGCCTCCCTCCTCAGTACCACTCGCTCTCGCGCCGACGTCAATATCTTCACCACCGCCGGTGAACGCGATACGTACACTCTCTCACAGAACATTGATTGTGAATGCTTTTTTACTTTCTGATTGATGTCTGAAAACAATCTTTTCTTTTTCTTTTTAATTTCCAAAGTAATACATTTGATTTACATCTTGATGATTGTAGTTTTAAAAATTGATTTTAAAACCTCATTCGGTTATAAGATTAATTTGCGATCTTTAAGATTAGTTCGATAATTATTTTATAATAATGATTTGCTTAAAAGATATTTTGAAAATTGAAGTTCGAAAAATCCTAATTATTCTATAAAATTGTATCATTTTTAACAAATGTGCTCTTATTGTTTTTTTGTAAAAATAATTTTTTTAAAGAAATACATGTAAATATGTAAAATGGTAAAGATACATGGTGATTATCTAAAATTTTTTTAAGAATAAATTATTTTGCACGTAAGCTCTCTTCTGACATCTTTGATTTGGAATGGAGTGTGAATAAGGATCTTCAATGATGCGAGTCGAGTTCGGTTCAGTGGCTCGAGGTCGAGTCCGTTAACGTTCGGTCGGCTGTTCGGTCGAGCATGGTGGGAATGGAGCTTGGCTAGAGCTGGATTTAAGCGTTTACAGTCGAGCTTTCTTTCGAGTTGAGGTTTTGATCGAGTGGGAGTCAGAGTAGGCTTTCGTGGAGTTGTCTGGATTTCGATTAACACTTACTGAATTATTATATGTCATTTTAGGAGAATGGAGTTATTATGGAATATATATATATTTATCGCGTTTATATCTTAGCTTATTTAATATAATTTTATAGAATAATATCATATTCTCTTACATCTTTTCTTTAAAAGAAAATTAATTATTTTTAAAATAAATATATTTATAGCTAAATAAATAATAAAAATGTATGATTGTTTAAGAATAAAAAATAGAGATATATTATTTATGTCGTCACAAGCTAAGAGATATAAAATTAAAAAAAAAACTTTTAAAATTTTATATCTGAAAATATTCGAGTTTGCCATGAGAAACTTTTTCGGTCGATTACGAGTTCTTTCATTCCCATTGGTCTTTTATTCGGTCGGAATTTCGCGAGTCGAGGTTTTGATCGGTTTAAATGAGTCGAATCAAAGTAGGTACCCGCGGAGTTGTCTTTACTACCGTTCGCGGCCCTGGTGAATGTGTGCAGCTGTGCTCCATGACGCTTGTGGCTGGTCTGTTGGTGTTGCTGCGGAGCGCGACGAAGATCACACACAAGGCGCAGGCCATCACGTGCATTGCTGCGAAGTGGCACGTGTGCGCCACGATAGACTCGTTTGAATCGAACGACCCCGCCGATACTCCAAGGATCCAGATTGGTGGTGTTACTCCACGACCCTTTCCCTCCGGGGCGAATGATGAATCGGACGGCTCAGAAGCTGGTGATGAGGATGATGACGCGGATAATACCAGACTCATCCCAGCATATGCCAACAGCACCATCTCCTTCCATAAAAGACAAGCTCTAGGTGAGTCATACATCTCCCTCCTTGTATTAAAACTTTTTGGGAAAATCATGCTTTATTTTATTTAAAAAAAAAGTTGATGATGAATGATAAATCAAGTACAAGTTATCTCATTTAAGAATAATTTCTAGGTTCTTACCAATGTGAGAAGGCTTTTTCAACAACCATAAGAAAGCCCAAAAAAAAAGAAAAATAAGCATATTTTTTTAAATAAGAAAGATTAAAAAAAAAAAAAAAAAAAAAAGTGAAGTCTATTAAAAAAATGTTTATGCATAAAATAAAAAATAAAATTTGAAATTATTATTTTAATTTTTATATTTATATTTTATATTTTATATTTTGGATGTTTTTATTTAAAAATATTAAAAGAAATATCCAATTTGTAAAAATTCTAAAGTATAAAATATTTTAATAAAATATTAAAACTTCATTATTTTTTATCCTTTAGAATGTTTTTACATATTTATATTTTTAATATTTTGAAATAAAAACATTCAAAATAAATCAAAATATAAAAATTAAAATTAAAATAATAGTAATTTCAAATTATTTATATATATATATATATATACTTTGATTTTAATACTTATTTAATAAGCTTAGGATATCACTGAGAAACTGCAATACGAATCTTAGGAATTAAGAAAATAAATTCGTGGTAACAAAAAAATAAATTTGAATTTTTTAGGTTTTTTAGAAAAAATAAATTTTAATTTTAAAATTAAAAATATTAATTGCCAGTTTTTTTTTATAAATTCAATTAAAAATTTTATAAAATGCGAATTTACATTCTAAATTAAAATTTAATTATTTAATTAAATAAAAAGTAAAATTTAAGTTTTGCTTAAATTAAAATTGAATTATTGGATTTTGAAGATAAATTTGATTTCATGAATTAAAAAAAATTAATTTCTAAAATTTGTAATAGAAAATTAAAGACTTTTTAAAATATTCAAAGTGAAATTCTTTTTTCTCTAAAATTCTTGTTTCAAAATTGATTAAAAATAATAAAAATAAATCAAATAAATTGACAAAATAAAATATCAATAATTTGATTTTGTGAATTAAAAATAAATTTTAATTTTGATTTAAAATAATTGAATTTGGATTTTTAGAAAATTTGAGTTATTAACTTTAAAATGAAAATCTTGAATAAAAAAAATTACCAAAAAGAATTTCAATTTTGAATATTAAAAAAATCATTCTTTAATTTTTTATTACAAATTTTAGAAATGTGTTTAAATTATGACTTTTAAGATTATTGATTTTTGTAATTAAAATATATTTTTAATTCATATAATCAAATTTGTCTTTCAAAAACTATTAATTTCATGCAATTTTTTTAAAACTTAAAATTTACTTTTATTTAATTAAATAATTAATTTTTAAATATAAAAATATATCCAATTTTAAAAAACTTGATAATTTATTTTTTAGTCAACAACACCAATTTATTTCTTAGTTATAAATGGTTACTATTATGGTTATGAATATTCGAGGCTAGAAATGCTATTAAAATCAAAATACATATATTTAAAAGAAAAAATTTTTAGTTCTAGATATAAATGACAAAGTGATGAAAGTTTAAGATTTAAATTGTTATTTTCCTTATTTAAAAAATATCTATTTATTTTATTTTGGGCTGATGGCCGTTAAAAATGAAAATTTTGAAACAACCTCCACAATAGCAACAATCTAATAGGAATTATTTTACATATATTATTTCATACCATTAGTTTCACATTACCTAATTTGTTTACTTGCCCTTACTTTCCTATTTCTCATAAACTTTTTAATATAATCAGATTCATAAACCATATCATAATTTTTTCAAACTTTTTTGTTATTTTTAAAAAAAGGTTGTTTGGTTACCGAAATTATCTTTTGTTCTGTACAATAGTATAACTTTATTTTCAAGGTAATTTGATAAAAGACTATTTCAAACATGAGTTTTAAAATTTTAATTATTCATCAAAATTTTATCATATTTTAATAAAAATACTCACATTGTAAAAATAACATCTCTTTAATAAGACAAATGTAAATATCCAAAAGGGTAAAGGGTATTTTTGTCTATAATAAGTTATTTTTAAAGAAAAAAATATGAGAAATGTTAGATTTATGATTTTTAGATTATTTGATGTCTTTTAACCAAAAATATTTTTTTCAAAAAACATCAAAATGTTCAAGAATAGTTTTTAAAACCACATATAACATCACTTTGGAGTATGTTTGGTTACAATTTTCGAAAACCATTTTTTGTTGAGAAAAAACAAGAAGAACAAGAACATAAGTGTTATTTGAATTTATTTATTATTTTCTGAATTCTCATAATCTTTAAAAAAAAAAAAGAAAAGAAACTCAGTGTTTTTCTTATTATCTTTGTTTTTCAAATAAAAAAAAATTGGTAACCAAGCTAGCTCTGTATTTGAAATTTCAGATTTTAGGGTCTGTAAATTTTTAAAACGTTAATTTTTCATGTTTTAAAAAGTGTGATATGGTTCAGTGAAAATAATTTCCAATTTTGAACACGGAACAAGCCTTTTATTTAGTGATGGGAATTCAATTTTGTGAATGGCAGTGATATATTTTGAGAACAACAGAGCAGGGATATCAGTCTGGGTTTATGTTGGACAGGACATCCTTGAACATATATTCATGATAGAATGTCATTGGTCCTGTGGCTGCTTGGGAAAACCATTGGTATTTCCTGAGAGGGAGTGGCATCTTATTCCGGATTCAGTTATCCTCGTTCCTGTTTGGCTGCTTAGGAGAGCAGCTGGCAGCAGCAGGCGGAGTTCAATATTGATTCAAATTTTGTATTTCACCATTGTAAATTCTTTGTATCCTCTTTTTTCGGTTTTATTTCTGCCTGCAGTTATTTTTCGATCAAATTCGTTCTTGTACCGGATTATGCTTTGTCTGGTTGTTTGTTTGTTCTTTAATTTTTTTATTTAAGTGTTTTTCTAATCTGTTAATATAAGTTATGTCTTGCTTTTTGTTTTTCGCATTTATTTATTGTATTATATATTATGTTTATCCCTTCATGCATTTGTTCTTAGTCTTGGAATTAACCTCTGTTTCCCTTGTAATAAAAAAAAACAAAACCCAAGATTAAGATGTATGCATAAGTGAGTTATATTAAAGGCTTTATAAACTCAATATAAGGTAACCAGCGGAACAACACAATTATATCAAAAAGAGATGAAATTTATCATACTAAAGAATACTTATATGCAGATAAGTGTTTAAATGATAAAAGTTACTACAGTCTCCTCAGTTACTTGTTGTATGTAGCGTCAGGTGACACTTACCGTATCTTAAAGACAACAAAATCCGCTTCTTCACTGCTTGGCCTCCTGGGCTTCGTAGTGTAGAATGATCGGTATCGAATCACTATTTGTATAGATTAATAGCCTTTATAAAAGATATTTGGGAAGCATGACTTTTATTTCGTAAAATATTGTTATCTTCTGTCTGAACTATAAGCGAAGAACTAGAGGCTCGAGTCCTAGTATCGTCTGAATAGATATGGTTTTTCTACGATGCCACCCAGCGAAACATTCTCAATTTATATAGAGCTTTCTTTGATATTGGATTAAGCCCCAACATCTTGTTTAAAGCGTGTCGTTATATTTTGGTATACAAATTATTCTTCTTTATGTCTGCCGAACTTTGTCACGGTTCATCTGGCTTCTATTCTCATATCTTCTACACCTTAAACTTTTTAACCTGTACAATGCTTCGTTTGTCGTTTGCGCTTTGAAAAAGTGATAATTCTTTTTGTCGGTTTCCATCGCATTTATCTTTTTTGATTTATCATCGACTACTCTACGGGGATGTATCTTCGCAGAATAGATTACAATTATAGTGGTTGACGTTTATGGTCGGGCCCAGCCATTTTGTCATTTCACGTTTATAGTGGCGGGGCCAAGTCGCGTAAATGTACTTGGAAAGCTGGGATTACATTTTCTTTCGAAGTTATCCAGACGCCGTTATCATTTTTATCTTTCATGAATTTTATGGCTTCATTTTTGTCATCGTATTTGTGATAACGGTAGTCATTCGATAATTTTTATCTTATCATTATTTGTCTCCTAAACATTCTTGGGACTATCATCCAGTTATTTGTTTCACAGTGGAATGAGCAATTCTTTTCTCGGATATGTCGTTATATGGCCAGTACCTTATCGTCTTTATTCTTGTCTTTGTCAATTGCTTGTTATAATACCCATGTTTTTTGAGTTCAACATCATTTATTTGGAATCTTGATTCTTCACTACTATTTATTGTGATGAGATGAAAGACTTTGATGTATATTGAGCATCTTACGTTATAATACGGAATTTGATAGTAAGAATTTTATGTAAATGACTTTGATAACACAATCATTTTATAATTGGATTATAAGGGTGTCATTAAGTATTTCGTCTTCCTGATTGGGGCTTAAAAGCGGTCGATCAACAAAGCCAAAAATCCATAACGCATCTTGAACAAATAAAAAGATCAGTCTTTTTTTGTGATTATTGTGCGGGTAGATAGACTCATTAGAGGTCGATAATATATTACCGTGGGTTGTTATAGATAGAGTCGGAGAAAGTCAAAAACTTTCTTTAAATGTGTAAGATAAATGATGAAGTATTTATAATGATGTTTTATGTTTTTCCTCTGAAAAAAAAGAGGATGATTTGAATTTCTCATTTCAGAGAGGTTTTGTCACTGAGATTTGTATCTCAGCAAGAGATTTTTGTACTATGAGGCCCCATTATCTTCGGGCTTTATCCTTTTGAAGGATAGACGTTTTCTAAATCTTATTTGAGATATTTTTCAGCCCAGACAAGGATATATACCGTGTCGAATGTTATCGGCAATTCTTGTATCTGGCTTTTCCAGAATGGACGAATATCAAACTCGCTGATGATGTTTTTTAGTCTTTGGGGAGGGCGAGGAAAGCGTCATCCCGGCGCCGTTATCATTTCCTGTGTCTTTGAAAACATTTTTCGGAGATTTTGTGAAATATATGATTTAGACCTTATATCATTGATATTTTTTTGTAAATTTATAACTTTTTCTTCAATTGAAATGAGCGCATTATAATTTTTTGAAATCATATTCATTCATTCTGTCATATCGGTGGCGATATCTCGCATTTCCTAGATGTTATTAGGCATTCGTACTCAAAAGTACCTTGAAAATTGTGATGCGCTTTTATATGTCTGATGCCCAAAATTATAATAAGCTAAAGAGTTTTATCTAGATAACCTTCTAAAGCATACTCATTTCCTATGTTATTTTTATGAATCTTGCAGCTTAAAGTATTATCAATTTATAATAAAGGGTTTTAGGTAATAAGAATAATATAGGAATTTATTAATTCACTGGTATTATTGCAAGTAACTATTTTCATTAATATGCCAATTAATCTGATTATTATTAAAGGTTCCACTTGTATATGACATATTTATCCTAATCTGTTTCAAATTGTTGTCAATATTTATACGAAGCATTTGTTTGTAGTATTAAATTGTCATTTTCAATTGACAATTTTAATTTGGAAGTAAATTGAACATATGTCTTTAATCTTTTGACTATCATGGTATGTTTCGTTCCATCTTCTTTGGTTTTTCTTCATTAACCTTTTGTAATTCATGTCTTTTTAGCTGAAAGTCTTTTATAAAATCAAAGGGAGTAATTTAAACACTAATTTTTATATCATTTCTTTAGTTCTTAATTCATCAGAAATCTTTTTTATTTTTTCAGTATATGTGACTATAATTTTATGCCTTTGAATCTATTATCATTCCTGAAATTCTATTTCTCTTTTAACGATTTCAAGCTTTACATTTTGAAAGAACTATACCATGATTCTTTACAAAGTGTTATGAAAATATTTAAATGTTTTTCGCAGTCTTTCTCATTATAGGAAGCGATTAACATATCATCAATATATACTATTATAAAGATGGATAATCGAGAGAATATTTTTATCCATTTTTTACGGAAAACGAGGGAACATTTTTAATCCAAAGGTATTACCATCGGATTCACTAATGGCTCTAGGTGTACTAAAGGTACAATAATAGGTATACGAGTCATTATCCATTTTATACACTTAAATCTATTGCAATCAAATTTGTTGTAATAGTTTTTCCCTCTTGCCAAATTTATTAATATTTCCTTATTTGGGATATAATATCCATCAAATTTAGTATTCTTATTCACTTCCTTGTAATTTATCACCATTCTTGCTTTTCCTCTTTTTATCTCACTATGTTTTCTTACCATAAAGGCAGGGCTACTATGTGGACTTTTACTTTCTCTTATTAAATTCATTTGCATTAATTCATTAATTTGTATTTTAAATCGCTGCCTATATCTTCTTGTGAATATATTATTGAGTCGACTCAATGATCTTGCTCGAGGATCTATCATTTAATTCTGATAGATTTTGTTTTTCCGATATTTTAAGGGTTATTACTAAAATTTTCTTTCAATTTTTCACATGTGTCATGGATTGTTACTTTATAAGTAATAGATGTATTTATCTTTTATGTTCTCCATTTTTTGGCTTTTTGATCACTTGTTTATCTAAAAGACTTTAATGATACGTCTTGTTATCCAAATGGTTCTGAGGTGTTTTAAATAGTATAGTATAAATTGTTTTGTTGATATATTGAGAATTGTTGTAAGTCGTTTCTAATATAATATCACGATACATATTGTCATATTAATAAACTTTTCCTATTTTTATTATTTTATTTATGGATCATTATTTCTACATTTCTTTTTGTTTTGTAATCTTTTTCTTTATTTCTAGTTACACCTTTTATAGAGATTTAGTATTTTCAATTCTTTTAATAAATTTTTTTAAATATTGTTATTTCGATCATGTATCTTAATTCGCATGTATATAAGCTTTAGTTTTACATAATGTTACCATTTTTAAATACCATAGTAGGGAATGTAATTTCTTTCATTTTATCTTTCTAGGAAAATACATATGTCTTCACTATATATTTATATTCATTCTTTTGTAATCTTATACTTATCTAATCTGTCTAGGAAACTATTTCCTAAGAGAATATCATAGTGTCCATTTCCTTGCATTATGTTATCTTTGTAGCAATCTACAAAAAAGTTATTCATTGTAATCTTATGGGTATTTCTGCTTTAAATTACATTATAATGTTTGACCATCATAATTTTTTATAAACATATGGACTTTAATGTTTATTATTTCACACTTATCGGCTGGATATGGTTACCTGGCTAGCACTGTATCTATTATTAAAATTTTGTTTCTTCAACTTCCTCAGAACACCCCCCATTGTAATAATTTTTCTTTTTTATTAGGAAATGTGAATATACATCTCTCTTATTCTTTGGAAACTTTTCTCCTTGTATTATTTATGCTATTATTTCATTAAGAATTTCCTCTAAATATGGGTAAATCAATTCTTTGTATACATTCTTCTTCAGGTTTATCATCTTCAAGACTTAAAATGTAATTTGCTGGAATTTATATTATATCTAATTTTTGAGGTTCTATTATCTCTGCAATTTCTCTACATTCATCACTAATTTCTATAAAATGGCTTGTCTTGGTAAGAATTATAGTGTATATAAAGTGCTATATACATAGACAAGATGCAACCTATATATTGGGGATCGAAGATCTATAGGAATTAGAGCTAAGGTTTGGCAGTCTTTCACCGAGTCTACACATACATAGACAAGATGCTAAGAGGTTTTAGTATGGGTGGATCGAGAGAGGGATATATCCCGTGGTTAGTGGGATCACACTCTTGAAGTCTCTGTGTGTGGAACTCCACGAATGAGAGGGTTTTCCCACACACACACACACACACACACACATGGACAGTACCATATGCCGACTATAGGATCGATCATATGCGCTAAGTTATGTACCGGACCGATATCATGCTCACGAGGTGTACGACGGATACCAATCAGACCCAAGAATGGATCATTGGGTGGCTGTCAAAAATATCCGTAAGTACTTGAGAAGGATTAAGGATGTATTCTTGATTTATAAAGATGGGGATCTTATTGTTGAAGGGTATAGTGATGCCAGTTTCCAATCTGATAGAGATGACTCCAAATCTCAGTCAGGTTACGTGTTCACATTGAATGGTGGAGTAGTTAGTTGGAAGAGTTCCAAACAGGAAACAACTGCGGATTCTACAACTCAATCAGAGTACATCGCAGCTTTTGAAGCAGCTAAAGAAGCAGTTTGGATAAAGAGTTCATTCTTGACCAGGAATTGGTACCTGGCATTGTTCAATAGATACTTTTGTATTGTGACAACAATGGAGCCATAACCGCAAGCTAAGGAACCACGGTCTCATCAATGGTCAAACATGTACTTTCGGGAAGATACCACTTGATCGGCGGAGAGATCATTGGCGGGAATGATGTAAAGATGAAAATACCCACTTGATAAGAATGTGCTAATCCCTTGACTAAGCCACTTCCCAAAGTACAGATGTCCTGCGTTCTAGCCTATGGTATGAGAAACAAGGGCGATTGGCTTTAGTGCAAGTGGGAGTTTGTTAGAGGAGTGCTCTAAAGGCAGTAGCCGTATAGCACTTATTGTATGCGCCTGACATATTATTTAATATGAAAGGCTTCTTCGTTAATTTGGTATTCATACGTTGAATTGATATAGATCTTTAATCGAATGGTAACCCAAATGGTCAATCGGTCTACTACGACCCAAATTGAGTCATGATTTCTCCACATCCAATAGTAGCAGCTACAAAATCCATGGTAATTCGGTCCCATTTCCACTCCGTGATACGGTGAGGCGCAATAATCGAAGGAGGAACTTGATGCTCTGTCTTTACTCTTTACTTGAGCGAATACTTAGTTCCTGAGCTACGATACATCTCTTTTCATTAGGACCACCAAAAATGACATTTTCAAATCCTTGATACATCTTTGTGCTAGCGGGATGGATAGCAAAGATCCAACATATTGCCTCTTCAAGTATGGCTTTCCTCAAATCATTATCATCGAATTTTCGGCCGTCTTTATAATCTGAAACCGTCTTCATTTATTGCTTAAACTCGCGATTTCTTTACCATTTCCAATCTGACTTACTATAACAGCAATTTTCTCATCTTTCTTTTGTGCCTCTTGCACTCGATTCAACAAACTCGGTCTCGTTATCAATTCTGTCACTACTGTACCATCGTCTGTCGACGACAAATGAGCATTCAAAGCTCGAAGCGTTTGCATTGTCTTTCTACTCAAAGCTTCGGCCACTACATTGGCTTTCGGTGATAATCGAAATCACCTTGATCATAATCTTTTATCAATTCCATCCATCTCCGTTGTCTCAAATTAAACTCTCGTTGCGAGGGTAAATACTTAAGACTCTTATGATCGATGTAAATGAAACATTTTTCTCCATACAAGTAGTGTCTCCAAATTTTCAATACAAAAACAATTACGGCTAATTCCAAATCATGTGTGGGGTAGTTATTTTCATGCGGCTTCAACTGTCTTGAAGCGTAAGCTACCACTTTACCCTCTTGCATAGGACACATCCAAGTCCATTTAGTGAAGCGTCACTAAAGATCACATATTCCCTTGCTGCGAGTTGTTGATAGAGCAGGAGCCTCGGTTAAGAATACTTTCGACTTATCAGCTTCTTTAACATTCTTCACCCCATTCAAATTTCACACATTTTTTGGGCAGTCTCGTCATTAGAGCTCTTATCCTTCGAAAAACCATAACTCGTCTTCTATGGTAACTTTGCCCGGTCCCATGAAACTACGCGCCCGTAACATTTCTTGGTGGCTTCCATTCGACGATACTTCATTTTCTTTGGATCCACTCGGCCTTCTTTACGTCTGATGTGCGAGAAAGGATGTTTCATTCAGCGAAAACTCACACTTAGTTTTGCATACAAGCGCTCTTTTCTCAAAAGTCTCTAACACTACCCAGAAGGTGTGTGTTGTAATTTTCCGATCTTTAAAATACCGCGAAGCATGTCGATGCATGAACTCTGGCGATCCACATACGGTCGGAAAACACGATTTATTAGGTCCATGAAATCCGCTGGAGCATTTGTCAAACCAAATGGCATTACAAGGAACTCATAATGTCCATATCGCGTTCTAAACGCGTTTATGCATCCATCTTTAATTCTCAGGCGTGATACCCGGTCGTGAAGTCAATATTCAAAAAGATACTTACCTTCCAGGTTGGTCAAGCAAATCATAAATTACGGGTAACGGATACTTATTCTTTTCTGATCGAGCTTGTTCGATTGTCTATAATCAATGTCGTAAGCGAAGTGTACCATCTCTTTCTTCTTGCTTTCCAAAAAGCACGGGAGCTCCCCACGGTGATACACTTGGTCGAATAAACCCTTTTCTAGAAGTTCTTGCAACTGAAGCTTCAATTCCTTTAACTCACATTTGGAGCCATTCGATTACGGTGTAGTAATGGATGTCGGTGTGGCACCTGGTACCACGTCGATAACAAACTCTATCTCCCTCTGTGGAGGCAATCCTAGCAACTCTTCCGGAAACATGTCCGAAAAGTCACTAACGGTAGGGATATCAGATACACTAGGCCTTGCCTTTACCATATCAATCACATAAGCTAAGTAGGCTTCATCACTTCCCTTATATTTTACGGTAGTGGATGCGGATATCACATTAGAGAGGTGGTTTGACTCGCCGATGAAGTGCCGTCCTCATTGGTGTTCTCAAGGTCACTCTTTTCATTCTATAATCCCACCATCACTTGGTGCGGGGCAACCAATCCATCCCCAAAATCACATCCAAACTCCTTAAAGGAGAATTGATGAAATCGAGAAACTCGTACTCTTGTATTCGGATGGGGCAATCTACGTACACTTTATTCCTACGCTAACCACGATGCGGCGGGTTCGTCACTAAGATGTCATACTCGGTTCCACTCCTCGATAAATTTTTCACACTAGGTATGTCAGTACAAATATATGAGTAGGTTGACTCGGGGTCAATCAATGCATGTACAGTAGAATCAAAGATTTGTAAATTACCAACTATCACATCTAGAGCGTTGATATCTTCCACTGCTTTCATTGCATATGCTTTGGCCCGAACGCGACCATCTTGCCTACCCAGTGCATTGTCCTTGTCTCCGGAACACCGGTGATGCAACTTCTTATTACCTTTATGTGCCGAAGTTGTACCCCGATGCAGGGTGTTGTAAATGAGCGAGCTCTTGAAACGATCTCTCGCTCATGCTTTCATGGATCCCTGAATCAAATAAGCACTGTAAGTCTCAACATTATCCTTTATGATTTTCCACAATGAACAATGAGGGGCTTGATACATCCTCTAAAGAAGCACCTCTGGTGCACTACTTAGTGACGATTGCCAGTGGGAAGTAGTATTCTAGATGCTTTAAAATTTGTAGAACAGTGGAATCCTGTGGTCCATGAGATCTCTTTCTTTCTTTGCTGTTGTTGTAAACTGGATTGGCCGAGATTTTTCTTTCCATGTCTTTTATCTTTTCTCTCTTTTTCCTCTTTCTTTACTGTGACGCCCCAAATCCGGGGTGTCCAGGGTTGATCCCCGCGCGAGTGACCCACGGAATACTCATGAATGTCGGGTGACGGAGCATCTCTCAAGAAAATCGGACGAGTCTCAGCTGTACGAGGGAGCTCTACACCAGTATACAAACTGTCCCCGAAACAATCCCAATATGGTACAGTAGCCACTTGGGCCCATATACCAATGCTCATCAAATAATCCCAACTACTTATACCATCGTTTCAACGCAGGTTAATAATTTACTCTTATCTGACATATATATTAAAATTAGGAACTCGCTACATGTAATACATCATAAAACACCAAAGCCCCTGACAGGCTTTCTTCGAGTGTATCGGCCTACAGGATGAGGCGAGTCTCACCATGCGCTCACGTACGAAATAATATGAATTCCCTCGACGGGTGAAATTTAATCCCAGGTAGTGGAATCATCTAAATGGGTTACTCTCCACCCCAGCAAGTGCATATGCAGTAACTCGATTTAAACACACATTCAAAAGCGAGTCGATCTATGAATGTCCTAAATGACGCCCGACAAATCCAGAAGTCCTCAGGCTCCCTCACACTTGCTAAGCCATGTATGAGAAAACATAATCATTTTCAAAACAAAACTTGTTGTTTCGAAATTATACTACCAGTAATCGGTAGTAAAAATATGGGACTACCCTCAGGGCAGAGATAGTAATTTGGGAAAACCTTAGAAAGCAGTCATGGTCCTCATGAAATGATGTTGGACGAGTCTCTCGACCCGTTCTAAAAATTTCATCACGTCATTTTCCTTTCAAAAACATTTCGTTTCTCTTTCATTTTCCCATGTCATGCACTCACACCTAACTTCAGTTACGATTGCATATGAAATGATGTATGCCATTTCAACACAAATTTATACAACACATGCTAATATATAAAAACAAATTGTATATCATTAACATAATTAAATCATAAAACATGCATTATGCACATTCACCATCAATCACACCAAGTGGCTCACATGGGCTAATTTAACAAGCATAACGATTGATTTGAATTCTTCGGCCCAGTACACAATTTCTATAAGGTAATTTACGAATACTATTCACGTGAGCAGTGAAACCCTCGGGTTACTTGATTAGTGCTCAAAATTTTAATTTGAACCCATATTAGATAGGTTTTGAGTACTTTTTGATCATTAATCATGTCATATATCCCCGATTGAAGTGTTAAATTGTTACCTTAGTAACACTTATGCCATTTGGAGCATGTTTTTGGTTGTTTGTAGGTATTATGCCAGGCTGACTAATGCAAATGATGTCATGAGGTTGGAAGTTTTTAGTCTCGGCCATCGACAAGCCCAAATCAATGGAAAAACAAAGGAAAGTGGAGGAAATGAGATGCGAGTTGAAGAACGGGACGAGGCATGCGAGGAGCAGCAAAACAGGAGAATTTTCGCATTTGTTAAACTTAGGTCGCAATCCTAGCCAATTTATAGCTGATATGTATTAGCAATCTCGCGAAAATTACGAAATTCGCTAACCAACTTACCTTTGTGCATTACGGGAATTAAACTACTCCAGCAAATTTAGCTAAGCAGCGAAATTTATTCTTAGAAATTCGACATACCAAATGGCTAAAGCCTTGCCAGTTTAAGCTGAAAGCCGTTCGAAATTGGCTAATATACAGTCGCTAATTAGCGAAATTCTCACCTCTAGCGAAATTTACGAGACCTCAGTAGTGTTTCAATAAAGAGGGAGGATAGAAGGTGAATCTGGTTGGTGATTGTAGAGTTATTTTTTCTTTTCTTTGCTTTTGTAAATAAATTGTTTATTTTATACTCTTCCTCTCTCTGCTCTCCATAACTGTTTTAACACTTTCCGGGTGCATGAAACACCTGCTTGGGGATGGCAAGCTCTCAGAGATGGCAGCTAAAGCCTCCTTCCTTTGAAGAGGAAGGAAGGTAGCAGTGGTGGGGTTAGCGTGTTGTCCTCTTGTACTTTAAAGATCTGGTAGTGTATTTATGGCCCTTATTTTTCAAAAATTAGGTTGCATAACATGGGATGTTATTGTCTTGGCCAATACTCTCCATGCTTTTTAGATCCGGTCTTAGTAAGCTTACAGAGTCACGTGGCTCTTTAGATGATGGTCCTTACTTGCCTACGAGTAGCGTTTACATGTTAGGGTTCCTTCAAAATTGAGTTTAAATAACATTGACTTTTATTGAACTTTTGGCGATAACTCACTTTGGTTGAGATTAACTCGGGTGAGAGATGCGGCTGGCGGTTTAACAGAATGATTTACTAGCCTTGAAAAGCTAGTAAGGGAATGTTAGGGTTTAAACAAAAAGAGGCCATAAGCTGCACATCCTGTGTTAGAGCTACATAGGAGGATAAAACCGAGGACATGTGTTTGCCTAGCTTGTCAAGTTGGTGACCTAAATCTTCAAAGTTTAATTTCTTCACTTTAATTTGGGTTTTTACCATTTCCGAGTTTTTTTAATTTCAGGTTTAAACCATTTACGACACGGCTACAAATCAAAAGTCGAAATAGAAAGCCTTACCTTCATGCCCTAATGCAAACCATTTCCTGGATGAAAACATCCGTGTTCGACCACAGACATTTATCTTGGTAAAGCATTCACGGCGTGGCGGAAGCTTTCAGAGATTAGCCAGCACTTATTTTGTTGATTTTGAAAACCGGCCCTACGTAGCGCAAGTCAAATGGCGCTGCGTTCTGTAAGTGGGATGGTGCCAAGCTTACTTATGGTAAGTTGAAGAGTACTTGTGATCCCATCACAAGTGAGAGATGTGCCACACCTCTTTTTGCAACCGATTGCGAGGAGCTACCGATTTGCTTCGCTGCGATGGCACGATTCAACTTGATTTTTCCATTGATCGGTTTTAATTTACGTTAGTTAATTTTAACCTAAAAAAAAAAAAAAAGGGTTGCGGGCAGGTTTTGTGTGGCCACCATATTTGCTGCGAGATTGTTTTCAGTGGTTTTGGTGAGAGAAAATGGAACACCCGTATGGAGAGAAATACGGTCGGGAGAGGGTAACCACAGAGCTTACATGACTATGAGGATTGAGGTCTTTCACTTTGGTGGGCAGCAACACAGTAGAGAGAAATCGAACCCACTGGGTCTATGAGGGACTATAGGACAATGGATGAGTGCTTTTGTCTACTTAGTGATTCCTGAGCTTATGCCTCTGAACCTCCATGTTATGCCCCACTTTGATGGCAACAACCACCGCCCTTATCCCTGTTGAGACAGCCATCACGAATTTGAGCAAACAAGTGGACAATTTCATAGAGGATAGGGTGCAATTTGAATGTTGAACTAATAGAGGGAGAGTGAGACGAGTGAAAGAGCTCCACGAGCAAGGAATTTGATGGACACGAAATTGAAATGGAGCTTAAATTAGACAACTTGCGGAGTGTTCAAGTTTAAAAAGCTTGCCGGCGGCTTGATCATGTAAGGAGAAGAGAGTCGAAGGATGAGTGCTTGGCCGAACAATTTTGGGTGAGGCGGGTTATTTGCAACCTGGGAGTGAAAGTGGAATCATTACAGAGCTCCGAGGAAGCTGCGGGGATACCTCGGTTAATTTTGGCCTTGGGCCAGAAGAACAAATCGATTGCGCGACCGCGGGGAGAGTAGTGGACCTTAAACAGGGAAGGCCCGAGGAGCCTATCCTTCAACCAATCCCCATGAAATTTGAATCCTAGTGCCAGCGCCCGACCCCAAAAATAACCTTTACGGTAGCGCCGGTGACCACGTATATATTCTACCTTCACACACTTTCCCTGACCAACACACATGACCAAACTCAAGCACACGTAGCTCCGAGAAGTTAAGTCAACCTTTGCATGTCATGCGAGAACTTCAGAAGTTAGTGGCCCTTTGTACAGAAGCCTTTGCCACTACATCAAAAGCGATAGCGGCCGCACGGCGTACGATGGCATAGTGGTTGAATTTAGTCTTTGGTTCGGGTTTGGAGCACTTTCGAACCTCGGCATTTCTAAGCTCCTGATTCCGGCATCCTCGCCCAGATATCTTTGTAGCGGCGGCACCAGACCACCACCACCACCACCACGGTGGTGGTTAGGTTTCTTGCATTTATGTACGATTATCGGCTTATCGGCGCTGCGTTTTGATTAGGATTTTTGTATTATTAGCCGTAGTAAGGCGGTGATATTTTTGTGTTGCTTTGGTATTCGTAGCGCAACCACTTTGGCTATATCACTTCTCGGATTATATATATATATTCGACTTTCATATTGTGTTTCTACTTGTGTCCCCTATGTACAAGTATGTGTTTTCTTTCAAATACATAATTAAATTGCTTTGGAAATTGAACAATAGAATTGCTTCAAATTGAACAATTGAATGCTAAGTAGATAATTGAATCATCATATTTGTCACCTATATGCTCAAGAACAATGCCATGCTTGAAACAATTTGTGTTCGATCCTTGTTCGACATGTTCAACTTGGAAATTTCCCCCTTTTATGCTATGTCACACAACTGTAGCCCCAGTTGTTTCAATAGGTTGTAAATTGCTTTGCCTCCTTCCACTTTGCAATAGGCCTTGGGCATGTTGACAACCTAGAATAGGTTTGAGTTACCAACAATTGAAGACCAATGTTGTCTTCAAAAGGAAAAGAAAAAGAAAAGAAAAAGAAAGAAAAAGAAGAATAAAATCGTGAAGTTTTGCTTTGAAACCCAGAGCACGGTCAGGGTGTATGGCAGCTTTGAAGCAGATGCCCTAAGCCTTCATTGGTTGGGAGTCATCGATTTTGTGATCGATTACATGGGTGGATAGGTAGAATTTAGCGGTGTAGGTGCTTGATTTTCGAAAGTCAATTGAATTAGAGGTGGAAGCCTTTAGAGTTAGTGGTCTTTGATCCCTTTTGACGATGCCACTAAGCCTTAATTGGTTAGGAGTCATCGGTGGACCCAGATTACACGGACTTTGGTAATTTCGAATTTTTTAGCATTGCATCTACAATATGATTGAAAACTGAAAGGTGCGCTAACCCCCATCTAATTTGTTCAACGGTTTAAGGCCATGTCAGAATCTTTAGGTTGGAAGCAAATTTTGCATTTTTATTATTTCGATCTAGATACAAAATGAACCATTAGACTTGGGTCAAATCCAAGTTGAAAATCATGGAAAGCAGTGTTGTTAAAAATTGTTCTCTTATGGATTTTATTCTTGTATATAGGTTTTCAAATGTTGATTTGATTGTTCACTTTAAAGTAATGTTAGTTTGTATATAAGTCTGATAACCTTTTGAAACACGACCTTTTTTGAAAATCACCACATGCATCTCAATTCTTATTTTGCATTGCTAAGGGACTAGCCATAGCACGTTTCGGTTGGGGGTGTGATTGAGTGCTTTCAAAAAGTGCAATTTTACTGAACCCTATATTAGATAGGTTTTGAGTACTTTTGATCATTAATCATGTCATATATCCCGATTGAAGTGTTCATGTTACCTTAGTAACACTTACCATTTGGAGCATGTTTTTGGTTGTTTTGTAGGTATTTATGCACTTCTAGGCTTAACCACAATGCAAATGATGATCAATCATGAGGTTGGGAAGTTTTAGTCTCAGCGTCAACAAGCCCGAAAAAATCAATGGAAAAACAAAAAGGAAAATTGGAGGAAATGAGATGCGATTGAAGACGGGGCGAGAGGCATGCGGGAGCGGCAAAGCGGGAATTTTAACCTTTGTTCGCAACCAATTCGCAATCCTAGCGAATTTATAAGCTGACCATGGCTTGATTCGCAATCTCGACGAAAATTACGCGAAATTCGCTGCTTGACTTACCTTGTGCATTGCAAAATTAAACTTCTCCGCGACAATTTCGCTAGCTTAGCGAATTTAGCTAATAAGCGAAATTCGACCTTACCCAATTCGCTAAAGCCTTGCCAATTTCGCTAAGCCATTGCGAAATTCGCTAGCCCTTGCCAAATTCGCTAATTAGCGAAATTCTCACCTCTAGCGAAATTTGCAGGCCTCGTCATGTTTTGTAATAAAGAGAGGAGGATAGAAGGTGAATACAAGTTTTTGGTGATTTGTAAGTTATTTTCTTTTACTGCTTTTGTAAATAAATTGTTTTATTTTCTCTCTTTTCTCTCTTCTTTCTCTCTTCTTTCTTTCACTTTCCATTTGCCAAAGCACCTCTTGAGGATGACAACTCAGAGATGCCGGCTAAGCCTCCTTCCTTGAGAGGAAGGAAGCTAGCAGTGGTGGGGTTAATATTGTCCTCTTGTACAAGAAAGTCACGGGTAGTGTATTTATGGCCCTTATTTTCAAAATTAGGTTTGCTGCGCTGGGATGTTATTGTCTTGGCTGGCGTACTCTCCATGCTTTAGATCAATTCTTAGTGGCCAGTCTTGTGGCTCTTTAGATGGTCCTTACTTGCCTATGAGGTAGCATTTACATGTTAGGGTTCTTCAAATTAGGGTTAAATAACATTGACTTTTATTGTTTTGGCTGATACTCTCCATACTTTAGGGTTCGGTGCTTTCCGGGTGAGAGATCTTATTTGTGATTCTTTAGATGGTCTTTACTAGCCTTAGAAAAATGATAAGGAATGTTAGGGTTTTTTAAACAAAAGGGCCTCGGTCTGCATGTGAGCTCATGGATAAAACCGAGGACATGTGTTTGCCCCTAGCTTGTCAAGTTGGTGAGCCTAAATCTTCAAAGTTTAATTTCTTCACTTTAAATTTCGGTTTTTACCATTTCAGTTTTGCGATTTCAGTTTAAACCATTTACGACTTTTTGATCAAAAGTCCAAATAGAAAGCCTTACCTTCATGCCTAATGCGAGCCATTTCTAGGATGAAAACCCCATCCCGGGTGTTAGGCCACTGAACCCTTTATCTTTGGTAAACGACTACGGCGATGTGGGGCACAGGTGTATATAAATTTTGTTGATTTTAGCTCGGCCCTGCGTAGCGCGAATCATTCACGTTCACGGCCCGACATCGACATCGGTTCCACTTGGTGAGGCGAATTCCATGGTAATTTCGGTAACCATGCGCGATCCGCGGTTATTGAACCAAATCATCCCCTTTCGGTATACCCAACGGTCGTGAAGCGCATCGCAGACGCCCGAATAAAGCTCCGTAAATTCTAATACTTTGGTCTCTGAGTTTTGGGGCGATGGCAATGAAATTCGGCGCCAGCCGTAAGAAAACATCCATAAAACACTTAAGCAAAGTGTAACTTCAAGTAGGATGAAACCCACCTCACGGGTTTTCGAAACTCCTTAAATACGAGCCTGCGCGCGTTGCCCTCGTAGCGTAGTCTGACACTCCTTCTTAGCACGAAGAATTAGACGATCCGATCTCGAGGATCTTAGAGAGAAGATGCTCTCTCTAAAAAAAAATGAAAACTTAAGTTACTGCAATTGTTTTTCCCTCCAGCACGTTTTTAGTTCTCAATTTAAGGGCAGGAGATGACACTATGCTGTATTTTGTCCTATTATAATTTAAACAATTCTAATAATGCCAAGCTTGGATTTTTGACATTTGGCACTATCTCGACCGTCCATTTCGATCATCACTCTACTCATGCAACATGTGTCACATGAGTACTTGTTATATGTGATTTTTGTCACATCAAATGTCGTTTTTATGGCACCGTGCTAGGTGCTCAGAAAAAGCGATGCAAATCCGATTGTCTCTCGAATTCTCACGAAATTCACCATGTTAGCTAGATTTCGCGGGGCGACCCCGGCAGTGAAATCCGTTTAGATCATCGAGATCTAAAATTTTGGATTTTCACGAGAAATTACAAATTTGCCATTTTCAGAATTAGAATTTTTCTAGGGTCTTACATTCTCCTCCTTAAAATGATTTCGATCAGAAATTACCGGACGAATCATAACCTGATATATGCATATGCCACGTGCACTATACCATGCATGCTTAATTTGATAGTTTAAATGATGGCGACTAAACCGCGTACCTTCATCCCTAAGCAAAAGGAATAGGTGGCCCGCATGTGTCTCGCGCTCCCCACATTGACTCCTCCATCATAGTGCGCCATAGCACTCTCACTAGCCTCCTGGGATCTTTAGTGCAAAACGATCCATGACTATCCAAAATGCACACGGTCCTGCATCGAAGTCATGTCGGTGTCAACCTCGATCGTCCCGATCCACCACATGAAATTTGGATGCGGGTATGCCAGGAGCATGGATAAGTGAGATTACCTCGTGGACACGACATCTTTGGGCGTAGCGCCAACCGGTATCTGGCTTGATGCCTATCCTCTCCACTTGCAGTATCTCGAAAGGCCCGATAAACCTCGCGATAACTTCATAAACTGCCAGGGCGACCACTCCCCTGTAGGCATCGCCTTGAAACGCGTGATCGCAACCACCTCGAACTCCAGGGTCGACGTCGCACATCGGCATAACTCTTACTGTAGGCTCACGGCGGGCGAAAACGCTATCGTATCAAGCTCACCTTCTCGGAGGTGTCTCTAATAAGATCAGGACCAGTGATGGAGCACTCTCCCACCTCGGTTCAACATAACGGTGTCTGAGGCCTCATCCTGATGCCTCGTATGGTGCCATCCTTATACTCGCGATACTTTGTTGTTGTAAATTTAATTCCACTAAGGGCAAATGCTCCTCTCAGCTACCCTTATGATCCAGGACGCATGCTCGCAGCGTGTCCTCTAACACCTGTATATAGTCCATACAACATGTAACCCTACACAACCCCTGCTTAGTGTGTAAACGTTGACCTTCCCAATCACCTTATCAAAATCATTTATCAAAAACACGCCGTAGCGTTACACTTCAGTTGACATAAAATCCTTTTCAAATACGCGGAAACGTTTTTAAAGAGGTAAGCCCATTACATTACATTCATACAAAAGGACAATTACTATAAAGACATATCAAGCTTTTTCAAAATGATTTACAAAATAGATATTCAGAGTTCAAAATGTTTTTGCAAAATATCAAAGTTAAAAAAGAAACATGACGTGAATGCACCAGTCGGAGCATACTCCGCAATTCTTTCTTTATGACTCAACACTCCTCGATCTTGGGTCCGCTTTCGATCACTATCTATCACTCGGTACCTGCGCATTGGTAAAACAATACGCTAAGCATTTTCATGCTTAGTGGTTCTATACAAATCCATTCGCGGTTTCGAGTTTAATTCAAATCATGTAATTTAACAATTCAAAACTTTCAAATCTTTTGGATAGTGGTATCAATACAATACGTATATTTGTTTTATATACAATCATTTATAGTTCATTGATTGTCCCAAATATACACTTTCATATTCAATAAATCATGCATTAATCAAATCATGCATTTCATAATGCTCTTTTCATTTCAATTGGCAAACATGCTTTTCGATTCCAATATTTCACAATCTTCCGATCAATTCATTTACGCTCACAAATTCAATTCCGCCTACCGATTCAATTTAGTTTTTTCCCTTACTTGATTAACCTATGTTTTTCAATATCTGAGATCTCGGAGGAATCATAGGCACGATCCTCATTGGAAAACTCTTGGCTAGTTATTAAAATGATTAGTGAGCATTCTGTCTGATCCTCTTTGGGGCTGCGATAAAGTGACACATCAATACAATTGTTCGCAATACTGCTATTTTGACCCTATTGGTATATTAATCTATCCTTAATGCGAAATAAACGGTTAACATTCTATTAAGGGCGTTCAAATCCTTTATAGAAATATATAGTACAATACGTACATTTGTATAAACAGTTCATTTTCAATAATCATGCAATTGTCATATGCAAACATTTCACAATCACTTTTCTCAAATCAATTAAATCAATTCAATATGTTTTTCTTATGCATTTAGAACAAATAGTTCAAATCTTGAAACGAGAATAGGAGAAGATAGAACAAACCAAAATAAATGGCTTTGATTAGATCCTTCGAATCTAAACCAATCGCCGGGCTTTCCTCCCTCGTCAGCCCCTATTCAAATCTGATGACAATCACATATTAATAGGTTATTCTAGGAGTTTTAGTCGAGGTTTATGTCTGCAGATGCCTTCACTTGCAAAATTTTCTGGGGACACATGAACCATAATTTGCTCATGCTTTCTTCAAGAAAATTTTAGCTCTATGAGTCTATTTTAGTAAAGATTGGAGCAATCTCATTTTGGATGATTATAACTTAATCTATAATAAAGAAAAGAACATAGTTTTTTAACAAAATTTTGTTTCCTTTGAAAACTCAACATTTTCCGCTTTTTACAAGCTATTTCTGTAGAAACCCAGTCAAAGCCAATCGTAACCAATCGTAACCAACGATACAAAACAACCTCAACTTTAATCCCAAACTCATTTACAACCAAAACAAAACTCTTTTTATCCACATTTGGGGTTTCCCCAACTAAGCCTGAACAAAGGGGTTTGTGTTTATTTCTTACCTCAAATCTCTTCCGATCTTCAATGCCAAGCATTCTTCTTGTTTTTTATCACTTTAGGCTTTGATTTTCATGTAGCAATTCACAAATCTCCCCATTCAAAAACCCTAGCTCTCTCCCTCTTTCTCAAAAACGGGATTGCTCAAATGAGCTCCCCTTAGACCACTTTTGGTCTTAAAACACTCATTCTCTTAAGCCATGTTTGGCTCGAGGTACATTCTTTTGACTTAAGTTCTCGCAATTGCACAAAAATTTGCCATATTTTCTCTATTTTCATTTAAATTCTTCATATTCACTCTTAGACCTTTATTCTTTATCACAAATGACCCTTAAGTCCTCATTTTACAAATTTCAAATTTGCTCTTTACACTTGGGTAAATTTCGGGTCCAATCAATTCTCATTTAGCATATAATATTTGCATTTAGCTTTTAGCCATATAATAATTTAATCAACATTCATTTAACAATTCCTGGAAAATACCCAAGTTGGCTCAATTTATACCCGGAATATATAATAAAATTATAAAAAAAATTCTATGGTATTGTTGGGGCGTTACAGAGTTGGCTCCATTTGAAGCGTTGTATGGTAGGAAATGTAGGACTCCGATGTCTTTAGGATGAGAGGTTGGTGAGAGCGGTAGTAGGTCACACGAGGTTAGTGCGAGGTCACTTCGAGGAGAAAGTGAAAGTCGTCCGTGATAACTTGAAGACAACAAGAGATAGACAGAGAAGTTATGCAGAGACTTGCAGTTTGAGATAGGTGACGGGGTCTTTTTGAAGATTTCCCCTTGGAAGGGTGTTTTGAGATTTGGGAGGCGAGGCTAGCTCAGTCAGAGATTTATAGGGCCTTATGAGATTATGGGCAAGGTGGGACCAGTAGCTTACAGGTTAAGTTACCCCCAGAGTTATCCAAGATTCATGACACATTCCATGTGTCGATGTTAAGGAAATACATCACAGATCCTTCACATGTGCTGAGAGAGCAGCCAGTGCAACTAAAGGAGAACCTGACTTATGAGGAAACACTTGTGCAGATTGTAGATCATAAGGAACAAGTGTTGAAGAGTAAGGTGATTCCTTTAGTTAAAGTCCTGTGGAAGAATCATGAGAGAGAGGCAGCTACTTGGGAGCCAGAGGCTCAGATGTGCCGTCAGTATCCTCAATTATTTTCTTATTAAGGTACTTTCCTTTCCTTTGAGTTTAGTTTGTTCATTTCGAGGACGAAATGTTCTAAAGGAGTGAGGATTTGTAACACCCTGTCCCAAGAGGGTGTACGGAATCCTCAATTAAGAGTCATGTTCTAAATTTATGTATGTTGATATAATTATCCATGAGGCAGCGTAGATGGATGGAGTATCTAGAGGATTATGACTTCACTTTGCACTACCATCCTGGTAAGTCAAACGTGGTGGTTGATGTGCTCAGTCGGAAGTCATGGGGAGTACTAGCTAGAGTAGCTTCCCGGGAATGGCAGATGCTCGGGATAGTAGGACAGTTCGGTCTACAGTACAATGGTCAGACACGAGGTGTTTTGGGAGCTTAGTGGCTATGCTTTCCCTATTGAGCAGAGTGATTGAGTCCCAAGGGTAGGACGTAGAGACAATGTCCATTAGGGATCGGTATAGTCAGGTATGGGTGACGAAGGCTGAGCCTGTGACACCCTAATTCAGTCATTTTTTTTTTTAATGGTGCCCAGTGAATAGTCCCATGAAACGATGTACTTTCGAGCAATGTACAACAGGTGCACTGTGCCAAGAAGTATGTCGATGCGTGCTCTGCGCCCGAGTTGCGGCGTGATACGCATATCAAGCGTCGAGGCTCAGTCGCGGCGCCGCGCGCCTGGCGTCGCGACTGAATCTCAGTAATGACGAGGTGAGCGAGAATCTGCATGCGCGATAGAGAATTCTCTATTCCAACAAAAAACTTTAAGAAGTCTATCGCGACAAAGAATTCTTTGTCGCGACATAACTCATCATCATGGCTTGGCCCGAGTGGCGCGGTTGCGTAACCACAGGCGCCGACCTGAGAGGCTCTCGACCTTACCCATCTGTTGCAGCAGATCGCGATCGCGACACACATAACCAAAAGGACTCTATCGTGACAGAGAAAACCTCTATCTCGACTCAAGCCACCCCGTCCCAACCCCAAACCCTGTCTCGATGTGAAAGTTCCATCGCGACACGAGGTAGAGTCTACATGCGTGCGGCGCTGTTCCGACCTCAGCCTTTAGGGCACATTCTTGCTCCTTGGCGGGTTATGCGCTGTTGACCCAAGCCCTGCTCATAACATGGAAGCCCACGTGGGTGAAGCAGGGGCGAAGGGACCTTGTCACGATAGAGGACTCAAAATAGGCAGTAGCCTTCTGGTCCTCCTACACCTCCAGTTTTCCCTTTTTTTCCCTTCCTTTCCAAAATACCCTAAAATTCAATATAAATTAGCTTTTTTATAACAAATACCTGGGAAACCTAGAAAACTTACCAAAATGTATTTATCATGCAAAACGAGTTTAATTACAACTCTTTGTTCTTTACACAATACATAAACTGGCTTTTCTACCCATTTTTTTACAAAATACAAAACAAAGCCAAATTTGGCCTTTCCTTCACCACTAAGGTCTCGGATGATCTTCATCCTCCAGCGTAACTCCAGTACCTGAAATTGTTTTACCACGACGGGGTGAGCAATGCCCAGTAGTTGAATTTTTCTACAATGGTTACTCCCCACATAAGATGCACATGCAATGACACTCAATCATCAATTCCCACTCCATACAAATGCAATTCGTACAAGGAATGATTTCATGTTATGCATGAGATGAGACTCATCATGCCTGACAGGAGTCGGGCCAGACTCCCTCACATGCAACGCCAAGTGTGAGAAAAATAGTCATTGGTCACACCATGCTTGACTCATTGGACCGACCTCCAATACACATTTGAATTTCATCAAATTCCGTGTGTTTAATTATTTATAGGCTACGTAGTTTTTGGGGGAGTCTGCAGCGGGATTGGCTGCAGTACCCCTTCGACATTTACGGGCTTTCCTGTAGATGATCATGTCTAACCGCATGTAAATTTGGGTGTTATTTCACCACTAGGGAATCTACTGACTTGCTACGCCCAGCGATTAGTTCCCAGAAAGTGCTATTTTGAGCCCTATTTATTGTAGGTTTGAAACACTTTTTGTATATAATCAGCAAGATTAACTCGATTTTCACACTAAGGTCACGGCTGTTCCTGCGATCACATTTTGTGGCTAATTTTGTAGTTTTGCAAGCTATTAATGCCAAATTTGTTGAATCAATCAAGCGGCAATTTGAGTCGAACTTCGGCGTGCCGGATCCCGGAAATTAGAAGGAGCGAGAAGAAGAAGCGAGAAAAAAGTCAATATTTTTCGCATCAAAGGTGCGAAAATTCATAGTAGTGTGAAATTTCTCCTACAAATTTTGACTTTTGCTACTTTTTGACCCCTTTTCCCCATTTTTCCCTCCATGTATAAGTGTGTATTGAGGGTATTTTGGTTTTTTTTTTTTTTCCTTTTTGGAGCTCTATATAAGCTCAAACATTGTAGAGACAGAGGATCGATTTTTTTCGCTTGGTTGGAAATACAGAGCACTAGACGGTAAGCTTTGCCGCTACTTTCCCCTTCTTTCATTTTCTTTGTTTTCCTTTCATTTTCTCGGCTGCCAAACACCCCTCTGAGGGTGACAACTCAGAGGATGGTTGGCTAGACCGCTTTTCTCCTTGAAGATGAGGGCTATTGGGCTAGGGTTTTGAGGTAAAATAGCGATTCTCATGTGTTTTGTCTGGCTTTACGGGTATTTATGTTTCCGTCTCTCGATGTAGGTTAAAATCTCTTAAATGTATCTTGATTAACTTGTATTTGGCAAGCTTTTAGGGTTCGTGGATGCTTATTGTTAGATCACTTGAGATTCGTCTAGTTACTTATACACTGATTCTTGTAGGAGTAGATTTAGGGGATATACTTTCTTGTCAGGGAGCATTTATGCTCATTAAATATATTTCAAAAGGAAAAATTATTAAGTTTAGTTTTGATGATAGCCAAATGAAGATCAGAGTTCGAAATGACTATAAAGGCCATCCTCTCGAAATACCGAGGAAGAGGACACAGGAACCTTTTCATTTGCCCTAGGACCTCAACCCCAATAGCCCAATGCTTCAAGGAGTTCTTTGTCACATTTTACTTCATTTTATTTTCAGTCTGTAAATCACCAACTCTCACTCTTTTTACTAAAACCCCAAATCCAAATTGAATTCACCATTTTGAGCCAGCGCAAATCATTTACCTGAAGAAAGCGATTAGTGCTTTCAAAAGTGTTATTTAAACCTGTTTATTAGGGTTTGTTCTTTATGTATATCGGCGTAATTAACTTCGATTTACATTAAGGTCCCTGCTATTCTATTGATCGCATTTTGTGGCTAATTTTATAGTTTTTGCAAGATAATCAGGCCAAAATTATCGAGTCAGATTCAAACGCTGAAGAACCCTAAGTTGAACTCATCGTTGCGGTCGGATCGAGAAGGAAGAAAGAGCCAAAAAGTGAAGAGAAGAAAAATGGAGCCTTCTGGAGATACTTTTGCAGCTGCCATTGTTCACCATCATGCGCACTGTTCATCCTGCCATGTTCCTTCCTGCTGCTCGTTTTTGCTTCTTAACTCTTATGATTTTCTTCCCTTTTTGCCCCCATTGTAATAGTATTTTACTATGTTATTTTTGTAATTTGTATTATGGGTTGGCTATAAAAGCCCCCTGACCAGACACTGTAAAGGGACTTGACTTTTAGCGATAGAATACAGGTGGGGCGCGGTTTTATTTGCTTCCCCCTTCCTTCATTTTCTTTCCACTTTCTCACTAGCCAAACACCCTCAGGGGATGACAACTCTGGGGATGATGACCAGAACCCCCTACTCCTTGAAGACAAAGGCTCTTGGGTGTTGGATCTGAGGGCGGGATAAGGAATTTTGTTTTTCAACGCGGTACTCAACATTAAATCTCATTGTTCTCCTTTTAACTACAGGTTTGGAGTCCCTTCGATTCATGTTGAATGGTCGATACTTGGTAATCTTCTGGTACTCACTTGATGCTTATTACTAGATCGTGATGTTCATTAGTTATCATTTATTACCATTGTAATGTAGTGAGAGACCGTTTAAGCTGAGAACATTAACGACGGTGAATGCCATTTTAAGGAAGAAATTTAATAAGGGTTAATTTTTATAGCTACATGAAGATCCGGTTCGGAGATGACTATAGGTCATCACTCCCGACGAGGAAATGACCGAAACCTTCGGTTGCCACAGGATCCTAATCGATATCACGATACTTAAGGAGATCTCTTTTATTATTTTCCTTATTTTACTTGCAGTTTATTTCAGGTTTCGTATCAAAACTTCCTTTGTTTTTACAAAAACACGAAAATCCATTGATTCACCAAATTGAACTGGCTGTTAGTCATTTGTCTGAAAACCCCTCCTTGAGTTCGGCCTTAGAGGCAGTATCACTGCGATAGCTTTGCTACGGCGGTAGGAAGGAGGCCCCAGGATACAAATTTTGTTGATTCCAATACACCTACGTAGCGCAGATCAAATGGCGTCGTGCTTGGGGATGGTGCCCTAAGTGCAAATGATGACTTTGATGAACACTTATGATCCTCATCACAAGTCTTAGTGAATTTTTTTTTCCTGTATATATTTTACTGTTAGTCTTCTTAATTTTAGTTCACAGTTTATTTTTTTTAGGTAACCTTAACCTTTTGGGTAGGATTGTCTCTTGGTCGTTGGGTGTCTACCTGTTTTCTTGCGGGAATTTCGGTCTGGATTAGAAATCCGGGGAGGAAGAATTTCAGTGAAGTCAATCTCCCCTGTGAGAACCTGACCCGAGCTTGGTGTGATCAAATGGAACACTGGGGAAGCCGATGCGATCGATACCATGTGCGGGAGAGAGCCACAGAGCATACATGTCTTAATGAGGTTATGAGAAACCTTCCATGGCGAATCGGCAACCTTGAGGAGAAATCCAAACCCATCTAAGTCCGGCAGGGATTATCGAAGCGAATGGATGAGGTGTACTTACATCTCAGTGTTTCCCAAACTAATGCACCATTTGGCCCAATGCCCAACCTAGTTGGGAGCCACTGAAAGACTCCTCATGAGACGAAACCTCCACAGTTTCCACCTTCTCCATATTATGCCTCGACTCCTCGGCCACCCTGAGCCGCGCAGTTGACATCTTCGAGTTGAAGGAAATGCGAACTTGAAAAGGCAAACTAGTGGATAATTTAAAGAAGGAGCGAGAGGCGTGAATGTACAGGCGGTCGAGGAAATTGACACGATTAGGCTCCACCCGAGCGAGGGAAGTGGATGGGTTCCAAAGTGAAATTGATCAGAAATTTGACATCCTGCATGAATCCATCTCAAAGCTCACCAATCAGCTTGTTCATCAAGAGGAGGAGAATCCAGAAAAAGAGTGTTTGATTGACACCACAGTGGAGGAGCAATATATACAGCAAAATGAAGCAATTTCCCCATTGTTGACTGAGGAGAGCAGTGGAAGGGACCCAAGAGCCTATCCTTTAACCAATCCCCATAAATTTGGATCATAGTGCCATTGCCCAACCCAGCGGCCCGCTGTGTGGCGTCACTCCTGGAGCCCGATTGTACACCACACTGCTGACACAAGCGACCACTAAGGCACAATCCACCAAACACCTACGACCGCTCCTTGCCGCATCGCGCAGAAACATCGAAAATTAGTGGCGGCTGTTAGAGCTTTCTTGCGTGCGTAAACATTGGCGTGCCTCTGCATGACATGGTGGATCGGTTTGGTGCTTGTTGACTTATAAAACACACGGACACCGGTATTTTTGCGAAGCTCCAGCGAGTTCAACGACCTCGAGCTTAAGCGGTTTGGGGGCACGATCTCCCCACTTTTTGTTTTAATTTTTGTTTTATTTTATTTTATTTTGATTTCTTTAATTTTTCTTCTTAGATTTTCTCTAATTTTTAGTTAATCTTTGTTTTTAGCTTAATTTTCAATTTTCTGCAATTTTTCTTAATTTTTATGTGTTTATTTTGCAGTTTTTGACAAATTTTTTGATGCGATGGGCGGCCCCGAAAAACAGATGCGAATTTTGTGCATTACTTAGAAAATTCGTAGCCAGAAAAATTCATGCGGTCTTGTAATTTGTCTCTCGGTGCCTATAGCAGCCTGTACGACCATATGAGACAAAAAAAGGAACAATCAAGTAAAAAAAAAAAAAAAGGTCTTTTGAAAATGTTTTTATTTTTATTTTTATTTTATCTTATTGATTTTTATTAATTTTTGTGTTAAAAAAAAAAAAATTGCAGCGCGAAAATTCGTGCATGCGCGAATTTTCGAAAGTTACACCTTCATTTGTTTAAGCCCATAACTTTTTTATCCGAACTCCGTTTTAGGTGTTCTTGGTACCGTTGGAAAGCTTAGAGAGTGTAGAATCTAAATCTAACCAGAAAGAACACTTTTAAAATTTTTATGAAGGTGAAATTTTCAAAATGCTCTAACTGGTCACTTTTTTCCTCTCTTTTCTTCTTCTAACTTGTTCATTTGAAGCCCAAACGGAGTGAATAAGGTGTCGATGGAAAGCTTGCGAAGTCTCCTATACAACAACGGGTACATATCATCAAGGAGGTAACACTTCCTTCTCTAACTTTTTCCAATCAGGAGCCTCGTGGGGACAATGAGATATTTGGTTGGGGGAGAGTTAGCGGGAAGTGGCTTTTGCATTTTATGTTTTAATGCTATTTTGAGCAAGCCCATTTTGTATTGTGTTCGATTGGCTTGCTGGTTTTTCCCTTTGTGAAGCTATTATACTACACACCTTATTTTCAAAAATTGCACCACTTTTTGTATTTTGTCGCTTTGTGTGGTTGAAAAATTGAAACTTTATCGATTCTATTAATGTTGGGTGGTTCCATGCCTAATTAGTGGATGATTGGTTAAATTCTTCTTTGATTTAGAGCCTTTTTTCTTCCACCTTTAGCTAACCACACAGTGCACATCGGGTTTCTTGATAACACGAAAAGCGCCTAGCCTCGGCTTGCAGCCAACCTACTAGTTTCGTTTGACCACTTGGCCCAATAGGTTAAGGCCCCCGTGAATAGAAGGCTGTGTCTTGAAATAAAAAAGAAAAGAAAGAAAAAAGGAGAAAAAAAATTGCAACGCTACCTTGTAGAGGCAAGCACGGTCCGAGGGGTATATGGCGAGAAGCCTTTAAAGCCTTAGGTGCCACTAAGCCCAATGATTTGGGAGCCACCGACTTAGTGCTTTCGCTACTGCGGGTGGATGGGTGGAGTTTAGCGAGTTGTAGGTGTTGGAGTTTCGAAATCATTCGAAGTCCGGGGTGAAACCTGAAGAGTTAGTGGTCGAAAGATCCTTATGACTTGGTGCCCTAAGCCTTAATAGGTTGGGAGTCATCGATAGATCCCCATTACATGGACTTTGGTGAGGTCGATTCCTCAGCATTGCACCCCTACAACACAAAAAGTTATGGAATAAGAGTGGGTCCTGATCTATTTAGGTTGGTTAGTGTCTTAGGTGGAGGCAATAGCTTAGTTGGGGGGAGAGTGCAGTTTGGCAGTTTATTGTTGAGAGCTGATCAAACAAACACTTAGATTTTGGTGGAAGTTTCTGGTTGATTCATTGAGATGGAGGCTCTTTTGATATTCAATTATGTATGGCATTCACATTCTCGAAAGCCAGATTCATTAGAGCAAGGGTTACGATGATTCTTACTTACGGTTAGGCGTACTCATTCCGCAACCTTTTTTGAAATATAATTTTTGTAAAAATAATTTTTATTTTGTTTTGTATGCTCTTTCTTTCTTTCTTTCAGTACTAAGGGACTAGCAATGTGTAGGTTGGGGAGTGTGATTGAGGCCCTCGAATTTGCTATTTTGAACCTGTTTATTACGGGTTTGAGCACTTTTTATGTATAATCAGCGTATTAACAGATTTACACATTAAGGTCCTGCTATTCTATTGATTGCATTTTGGCTAATTTTGTAGTTTTTGCAAGATGTCGGACCAAAATTAATAGTCAATTCAAACATGAAGGGCAGAGTTGAACTCATCGTTGCAAATCAGTCCCGAGGAAAGAAGAAGCCGAGTGAAGAAAAATGGAACCTTTGCGGGAATCTTTTGCCAGCACGCCCTTTGTTCACCATAATGCGCCTTTGTTCATCCATGCCATGTTCCTTCTATTTGCCGTTTTGCTTCTTGACTCTTATGGTTTTCTTCCTTTTTTGCCCCCATTGTAATAGTATTTTGCTATGTTATTTTTGTAATTTGTATTATGGGTTGGCTATAAAAGCCCCCTGACCAGACACTGTAAAGGGACTTGACTTTTGGCAATAGAGATACAGTGGGCGGCAGTTTTCCCGCTGCTTCCCCCTTCCTTCATTTTCTTTCATTTTCTTTCCACTTTCTCACTAGCCAAACACCCTCCGAGGATGACAACTCGGAGGATGAGCGGCTAGAACCCCTTTCTCCTTGAAGATGAAGAGATTTCTTGGGTGTTGGATCTGAGGCGGGATGGGGAGTCCCACTGGCCTTCCTTGCCAGTACTCAGCGTAGTTTGTGTTCTCCTTTTAACTCTAGGTTTAGGTCCCTTCGAATCATGTTGAATGGTCAGTACTTGGAAATCTTTTAGTGCTCACTTGATGCTTATTACTAGATCTCGTGATGTTCATTAGTTTATCATTTGGCTACCCACATTGTAATGTGAGTCAAGGAGACTAGTTTGAATAGCGAGAACGTGCCCGACCGGTGAATGCCATTCGAGAGGCTAATAAGGGTTAATTTTATAGCTACATGAAGATCAGGTCGGGAGATGGTATAGGTCATCCTCCCAATCTGAAATGACCCAGAGCCTAGTTGCCCTAGGATCCTAATCCCAATATCCTGATACTTCAAGGATATCTCTTTTATTATTTTCCTTATTTTACTTCAGTTTATTTCCAGTTTTCACCATCACAACTTCCACTGTTTTTACAAAAACCAAAATCCAAATTTAATTCACCAAATTGAACCTCACTGTTAGTCATTTGTGCAAAGAAAACCCATCCACGAGTTCGACCCTAGACGCTATCACTACTTATTAGCTTTGCTACATTAGTAGAAGGAATTTAGGATACAAATTTTATTAATTCAATCTCTTTGTTATTGGCGAGATTCTCTAAGGCCAAGGACTATCATAAGATTGGGCGAGAGGCTGCGACGGGATTTTGAAGAAGTTCTTCCAATGCACATAAGGACCATGAGCTTAAAAGGACGAATTTACACATTTGCGGCCATGATAATGAGAAGTTCTACCGATCTTTTGGGAGGTATATGGGTATCAGGTGCCTATCCTCACCATGGCTTTGATACATGGATGTTGGTTAATCACTTCTATGATGGAATGTCCCCTATTATGAAGCAGTTGTTGGAGACTATGTGTGGAGGGGACTTCATAAGCAAACATCCAGAGGAAGCCATGGACTTCTTGAATTATGTGGCTGAGACATCCAAAGCATGGGATGGGCCGACCCTAGGAGGCGAAGATGAAGCCACGACGGTCGAGGGGAGGCATGTGCTGTCAGAGGACATGGAGATGAAGGCAAGGCATGCAGCCTTGGATAAAAATTTGCGGAGAGCTGAAATGAAATCAACATGAGGTACGGGCGTGGCGAGGCCTCTGTGCAAATCCTGACCTTACTTCATTTGCCGGTCAACGATCCACTGGGGAAACATTGCCCATTGCTCCTTCGTTTGAGGGATTTGATGGGTGAGAGAATTCCAATGTTATGGGCGATACAAGCGGAGCAATCAGTGCCCGATACAACAACACATATAACCGAAAACAAGAGAGCCATCATAACCTCTCTCACGGAAGACAAATCCTCCGACATACGTTCTCCTGCGCCTGACAAACGACGCGGTATGGGTCCTCATCCCAGCCTGACCTCCACCATCCCCCATCTCTAGTTGAGCAAGCTATTCCATCCCGAAGCGAGGTGGTAGGAAATTTTGTAGAGAACGAGAAGGCCATCAATGTCTTGATTGAATCAGAGAATTGACAATGTGGAAAGCTCCTTGAACAAAAAAATAGATGGACTCCAAAATGATCTGAATAAGAAAATAGTGAACCTACAATACTCCATCACAAGGCTCACTAACTTCGGCGGAGTGGGAGCAGGAAATTCCCTTCTTAGACACGACCTTGCTGATCTAGGGTGCATGAATTGGGCTTTTCCTCTTGAACGCCCTGGCGGTGATCACCAAAGCACTCATATTATGCTCGCGTCGAGTCTACATTTTTTCTTGTTTTATTTTGAGGAGTAATTTTATAGTTTTTGCATTTAGAATCTGCGAATTGATGTCTTTTGTGAATCTGCGGGAGCATTGGGGTGAAAAGGCGACGCGAGGAAGCGGCGGATCTTGGGCGAATGGGAACGGCGATGAAGTGCGTCACGTCGCAGCGGCGTCCCCCGCGTCAGCGATGTCGCGCCGCGTCGCGGCGTCCCCGCGTCGTGAGCACCACCACGTCGCGGCGATCACCACGTCGCGACGTCCGGCCTGAAAATCTGCTCTCATCATTAAAGCACATTGAGGGTTCGAAATCGAGGAGATCGGCGGCACACGAGCAGAGGCCGCGGGTTTCGAGACGGAGTGACATTGACCCAGAGGGTAGGGGAATTATGGCAGCTTTTGACTTCATTATGTTCGGTTTTAGAACATAATGTTTTCTTTTGTTAAAGCGGTTTCATCTTTTCTTCGTATGTTACAGATCTCTTTCTAGGGTTACATCAAACCCTGTCATACGATATGGATTAAGGATTGATCTTTTATGTTATTGATTGTTTATAAATTAGTCGAATCTACTCTATACACGTATTTAAATTATATGATAATGTTTGGCCGACATTAGCATAGCGCGGGAATCAGAGATTCGAGAGATGAGGGGTATTCGGGGATGCGGGTAAGGAAATCAACCTTGGTGGTCGGTCAATAGAAGTGGGACACGAAGGTGTGGTATCTAGGGGTAGAACATTCAAGCATTTGAATCTGGGTCGAGATGAGATGTACTCGATTCTATTTGCGAGATAGGCGGATATACCTCGAGAGAGGGGATATCTAAGTGAGCAAGATCACCTCACCATAGGCAGATTATAAATGTATTGAATAACAATCTCTTTAGAAAAACAATCCATTGAACGTGACAGGGGGAGATATAACCCTAGGCTTTAAAACAACACTTTAATTAAATCAACAGTTAAGTTAGTTTCTACATAATTGAACTCCCTCTTAAGTCATTCGCCGAGATATTGTTTGAAGCGGGAACCTCTGTAGTCAATTTACCTTTCCCTGTGGATCGATATCCGTACGTTAAGTACACTATATTACTTGGGGCTACGCGTGCACTTGCGCATTTAGGCATTCATTTTATACAAGCGTTTTTCGGCACAGCCCGAGTTTTGAAGCCGTTGCTTGGGAATCGTTATGGCTTGATTACGAGGTAAACCCTAGAGGGGAGAGGAAGAGTCTTTGTAACCTCATCCTTTCAAGGGTGGAAAAGAGTTGGAAATCTCTGAAGCCGCGGCTAGCGTAGAGGAGTGAGTAGGAGCAAGACAGTGGTGTCCCAGGCAGGCCGGATGAAAAATGAGCGACCATGAGATCGTGAGGCGACGAGGATAATAAAGCGGGGAAGGCAGAAACAGACTAAAGCAGAAGGCTGTCATACAATCCCGGTACCCTGAAGGTTGGAAGAAAGGTAAATTGGAGCGGTTCGCAAAGTTTCTTGACATCTTGAGGAAACTACATATTAATATACCATTTTTGGAAGCACTAGAGAATATGCGAGTTATGGCTAGAAATTCATAGAAAGATCTTGGCAAGTAAGAAAAAATTGGAAGAGTATGGGACCATTGCCATAGCGAGAATGCAGTGCCATCTGCGAGAAGCTGCACGAAACTTCAAGATCAGGGAAAATTTGCTATCTGCTTCTCTATATAGAATGGGTATCGGGAAGAACCTTATGTGACTTGGAAGCGAGCATCGGCTTGATGCCACTCTCGATGTTTAAAGGCTGAAGTTGGGCTTAGAAATCAACCACAATCGGAGTCTCTGACTTGCGGATAAAGTGCTTTCAACACCCTCTCGAGGTATAGTCGAAAATATTGCTCGTAAAGTTGGTAAATTCGTCCTTCCGGACTTTGTCATTAAGACATGGAAGAAAACGACAAGATTATCATACTTATTAGACCTTTCCTAGCCCGCGGGGAAAAGCTCAAATTAATGTACAAGAGGTGAACTCAAACTAAAGAGTCCAAAGGAGGCGAGATCACTTTCCATATGTTTTCCAACCCGCAGAAGCACCAGACGGCAGTCAAACCCCAGAGAGATATCTCGGAGACTTGGTACCTGAGGGTGTGAGGAGATGAGAAAATTTTGGGGATAAGCATTGCACGGCAAGACAGCGAGAAGAGCAGGGCATGTACGAGAAAGTATTTCATCCTCCTTGAGGCGTGGGTGTGAACTATAAGGATGTGCATAAGCAATTCTCGGTTTATCCTAAGTGTCTTGCACATTGAGATTCGGGGTCGTCGAGCTAACGACATTAAACATAGCGCTTCTTGGGAGGCAACGAGTTTTCAAAAACTTTGTTTTTTAAGTTTTAGTTCTATTGTGTTTTAATGATTTTGAATTCTGCATTTACCAATCATGATCGGTGTTTACGCTTGTTGGTTTAATTTGGGGCCCGGAAGTGTAGGTGCGAGGCTTGCGAGAATGTTAAGTCCCGCGAGGAAGCCTGAGTGGAGTTCTCGAAAAATTGGGGTGCGAAGTATATAAAATCTCTTGGAGCCCTTCTGCACCCCGCGTCGCTGACGATGGAATTACACTGTCAGCGGCGGTGTCAAAAATTTTACCCCTGTCGCGTGAAGCGAAGTGGGGTTTTCGTCGCCGTCGTTTTGATAATACCATTAAAGTGGCGACGTGGTTTTCAATCGTGAGCGTCGTTTTGTTCACCGCCTCTCGTGAAATGGTTGGTTTTCGTCGCGGGCGTTCAAATTCTGCACCTCTGATCGATGGGGTGTTAACCAAAATGAATTGGTTTTAACCTCCATCCGTTGGCGTGGTTCACTCCGATGACGGCGTTTTTGTGGCTCTCGCGTCGCGATGGAGCGATTAAATCACATGGCGTGCTGGCGACGTTACTGTTTTAGCCAGTGGGTTCGTTTTCGACTTCGCGTGCCTCTTCTGAACTTCTGATCCATGCGTACTGCCGTATCCGGTATCGGGACGATGGGATCTCGTCGCGGGTGGAATACCAACTACTCGCGATTAACGTGATCACCATCATTGAGTTGATTGTGATGACGTCCATGATATATTGATTAAAACCGGTGGATGATCTAAAGATTGTTGGTTAATGTTGATAATTGTGAGACCACTGTTTTGGATGTTCGGTTCCGCCAGTTCACCGATTGCGTTGGGTTTTGTAAAAGTCGTTTCCGAATAATCTTAGTTTATTAAATTGAGTTTGTGTGATTTTAAAGGTGTGTTTGATCATTTTGTTTTCTTATCAGGTTCATATCTTATGGGTAAAAGCGGAGAATTTTTATAATGATCGATAATGAGGTTGACTCTAACGTCAAACATATCGGATTTGTAAATAATGATCACCGTGGCGGTTTAATACTGTTAAAAACAGCTCATTCATTAAAGAAGGTTTTCTCTTTAGATGATTTTCTTTCAAAACAAATTGAGCTAAAGATTGTTAATGTACCATTACCTGTTAGACGTTTGGATGACGTGATTGAAGTTTTATGGAACCTCTGGCACCGTGTCTGGTCAAAGTTGAGATGCGGATGGCCATTGGGCATGGAGCGGTAGGTCGATCAATAGTTCTATGGCTAGAGCATGTCCTGGTGTTCCTTTGTCGACTCGCGAGCATCAGACTACCATGAGGTCATGCGGCGTGACGAAGGGCGGGGCGAGTGGAGGATCAATAGTGAGGGCCGTGCGATTGAGTTCAGGCGGTGCGGCTGCATTCCCAGGTTTAGCACCATTTCATCACTTGGCGTCTTGTCCAGGCGGCGAATGTGTGTGGGTGACGCCCGTTCCACCTTAACTTTGCCATTATCCAAGATATACCATTCGATGTAGGGCAAGTTATAGAGGATGCGATCCTCCACAACTGAGATGCGAAAATGGGCACAGGACACGCGATGTTTGGCAATGCCGGAAATGGCGGGGTGCTGGGCGACTTCTTGCGACACTTGGCTTTGCTATAAGTATATAGGTCAAGCGGGACACGTGTCCCCTTGACTTTGAGGGGACCTACGATTAGTCGAGCCTCGGACGGGACCCAGGCTTTATGAGTATCGGGCTCGTTATGGATCCTTGGGCGATCCCGGGGAGACCTCCTCCACCACTATCCCACGCCCAGCTCCACCACCTCCCCCGCAGCCCACGTGCGGCCACTCCCTAGTCCTTCACCAGAGCCCGAGGACCTGCTCGCTCACCGAAAGGCTGACGTCGGGATGAGACCTGAGCACCGAGTCCTTGTTACATTGTGACATGGAGGCGTTTGCGCGGCCGATATAAGTGACGCTTCGGCTAATCAGGGCCATCACTCCCACGGCAAAGAAGAATGATGTAGCCCAAATGTTTCCAAATTCTCCTTGGCTTTCAATTATCCACCACCATCACCACCTGAGAATGATATTCAGGGGAGTTCCCTTACTCCTGCTTTATCTCACTAGACACCTGATATTTTGTCTGGGGGGGAGGGGTGTGGTGATTTCGTGCCATGTTTTTAAGTGCTGGTTTATTGTGTTTCGTTATTGCTAAAGTTGGTTTTAGTATAAATTTTTTGGCAGGTTCTGATATTAGTTGTGAGTTTTGTTGTTAGTATTGCATACTATAGTGGTGTGTTAGGTTTAGTTTTGGGTTTATTTTGCATCACACTTTCATGTTGATGGGTCATGTGTTAGTTGTTTATGTGGTGTTTTAGGACATTTTGCATGTAGTAATTGTATACATGTGTGCTATGTTGAAAATCGAGGATCAATTTGATCGAGTTCACTATAAACTCGTCTAACTCGCATACGTCACATGCTCTGCACTAGGTCAATAGCTGAAAAGGGCTAGTGTCCACCTGTAGTCAAGAAACCAGCTTCCTCAAAACCCTATCACACCCACACACTAGTGACTTTCAGAGTATGCATAAGCGCCGAACCAACTACTAAAGTTCGCATCAACCTAGGAGATTCGAATCCATTCGAGCGATGGACACTCTAATCAAAGAGGATTGCCACTGAGCCCCAAACTAAAAAAAGAGAAAACATAAAAACAATAGAAAAAGAGAAAGTTAAATGACAAAAAATAGGTATATGCATAGGAATGGTTTGACTATCCAACCGGAACTGGGCACACACCTGGTGGGTTTATCAGTTTAATGCCCCGAGCCAATCGGGCCGAGTCGGCACTCCACGCCCGCTACATGGGACGTAAGATGGATCATTCACGCAACCTAGGGTCACGCTGAGTCATTGGCGTTCGGGGTGAAGTTTGCTGAATTGAATGTTCGTGCCCTTAACCAACTCCACCGAGCTCAATGGATCCCCGCCACAGAACACTTCGCTAAAACTTCGCACTAGTCTTCCATTTTGTTTTTGCACACGATATTTCTAGGTATGTGAACATAAATAATGGGTGCTCCTATCCTTGTTGAGTTCCGCTCTTCCTAATAGTGGGCTTGAGCCTAAGTTTGGGGCATCGGACCTAGGGCATATCCCGGGAGGTCATTCACTATAAGCACATAGGATTTGGGAAAGGCTAATGAACACCATGGGGGTTTGAGGCACTAGCCGGGCCACCTATCTCAACCGAATCGACCGAAAGTCAAATATCCGTATGCCTTCAATGAACATCGAGCAAAACAGTTGGAGGCGTGGAGTCACTCCAATTTGATCCCCTACTCTTCGCATGTACCACCGCCCAGTGTTAGTTTGACGGCTCCGTGTGTGTCCTGTATCTGCTCGCTTGAGGATAAGCAAGAAACTGTTTAGTGATGAGGCCTAAACACTATTATGCTCTCGCTACCACATTTTCTTGTTTATTTTAGAGTAATTTTATAGCGTTTTTGCATCAGAATATCGAATTGATGTCTTTGTGAACGCAGGAGCATCGGGGGTGGAAAAGAGCAAGAACGAGAAGCGCATTCGAGCAAATGGAACAAAGCGATGAAGTGTCTCCGCCACGCCGTCATTCCCACGTCAGCGATGTCGCCACGTCAGCGATCGCCCCACGCCGTGACACCACCACGCCGCTGACCACCACGTCGCACGCCACCACGCCGCTGACGCCGCATCGAAAATCGCTTCATCATTAAAAGCACACAATGAATGAGGGAGATCGGAGGCAACGACTAACGCAGGCAATGTGTTTCGAGAGCAGAGTGACACTGACTTCGAGGAAGTGCCCGGGAATTGTAACGCTTTTGACTTTTCGTATATTTCGGATTTTAGAACAATGTTTTCTTTGTTAAATAGTTTCATCTTTTCTTCCATTATGTTCTAGATCTTTCAGGTTACATCAAACCCTCACATACGATATGGATTGCTGATTGATCTTTATGTTATTCAATTGTTTATAAATTGTCGAATCTACTTATACTCAGATTAACAAGAGCATGTCAATAAAGACAGTACAGTCACCCGAGATCCCAGGATTCAGAGATTAGGTATCAGTGATCCACAGTAAATTCTTCGCCCGATTCGGTCATCAGAGATATTCGACCAAGGTGGTATCTAGGGTAGAATTGCCATTTCCTCGAATACCGAGCCTAGATAGAGATATACTTCGATTCCTATTTTAAGTAGATAGCGATATACCTCGAGAGAGGATATCTCGTAGGCAAGATCACCTCACCATAAAGTATTATAAATGGCCGAAACAACAATCTCTTTTAGAAAACAATCCATTGAACGCGGATGTGGGGAGATATAACCCTGTAGCTTTAAAAACAACACTTTAATTAAATCAACAGCTTAAGTTAGTTTCTACATAATTGAACTCCTCTTAAAGTCATTCTTCGATATCGGCTCGAAAAGCGTAACCCTCCGTAGTCAATTTACCTTTCCCGTGCGGATCGACATCCGTACGCTAAGTACACCATATTACTGGGGCTACGCTGCACTTGCGCACTTAGCATTCATTTTATACACCGCGCTTTCGGCCCGTCAACTATTCATTTCTATCATAATCCCAAGAATCCGCAAGCCAAAATTCGACAAAGCCGAACGCGGTGTATAATGAATGTGCTTCAGTAAGCAGTGCACGCTGTATCTCGTGCATTACAGGTTTTCAACGGAGAGCCGGCATTCATTGTGTGAAAGGTGGCTCGATTCGGCTGCAGGTCTCGTGCCGACAATAGCCGGCAGAACGACCTTTGCAGTGGGAGTTCACTATGTGGTGAAACACCTGACCGTTGATTTATTAAAGTGTTGTTTAAAGCCTAGGTTATATTCTTCTCTGCTACGCTTCACCGGATTGTTTTTCTAAAGAGATCGTTATATCTTCAATACATTTATATTCCGGTTTACGGTGATTTAAGTTGGACGCAGATACTTTCTTCTCGAGGTATATTCGCCATCTCGCAGCCAGAATCGGTATGGTCTTATCTTCGACCGTATTCGAACGCCATCGTGCCTTACTAGATATCACTCTTTCAAAGTCCGGGAATATTTATTGACGGGATCGTCGGCAGTTACTGCTTCCAGATATCCGGTCACCACCAGGAGCTTCTCTTAGTTATGTTAGGCAAGCATTAGTGTTTGCCAACATTATCATATAGTTTCGAACATAGTATGTTAGTAGATTCGACACTTATAAACACAATACATAAAGATCGACCCTAATCCATATCGCAGACGTGTTTGATGTGACCCCAGAAAGCCCAGAACATAACGGAAGATGAAATCGTTAACAAAGAAAACACAGCCTTCTAGTACCGAATATAACGGTGTCGTGCTGCCAGCCGCACTCGGTCACGTCATCGCCTTCGAACTCGCGCTCTGCCTGCGCGCGTCGCCGATCTTCCGCCTTCGGCTGAATTCCTAATAAGCTTTTTAACGCATGGCAGCGCATTTCAGGCCGACGCCGCGACGTGGTGACGCTTTTGCGACGCAGGTAAACATTTATCGCAGATCGCCCGAGCAGAGATCGCGACGCTTGGGATCAGCCGCGACGTGGGATTAGACACTTATCGCTTTGTTCCCATTTGCTCCAAGATCCGCTCTCGTCGCCTTTTCACCCCAATGTCTCCCGTGCATTCACAAAAGACATCAATTCGCATTCTTAGTCGCAAAACTATAAATTACTCTAAAATAAACAAGAAAATGTAGACTGACGCGAGCATAATATGAGTGTTTTAGGCACTCATCACACCCCCAAACTTAGTTTCTTGCTTGTCCTCAAGCAAGAACCGACTCTAGACAGGACACACACCCGACACCATGCAACTAACACTAAGACTCGGGTGGTGCAATACGCCTAAAAGTAGGGATCAAATCGACTGATCACATACCCAATCGTTTTTGCTCGATGTTCATTGAAGGCATACAGATATTTGACTTTCGGTAAATTCGATTGAGATAGGTGAAACTGACTAGTGCCTCAAACCCCCATGGTGTTCAATAGCCTTTCCCAAAATCCCTATGTGCTTATAGTGAATGACCTCCAGGATATGCCTAGGTCCCGATACCCCCAAACTTAAGCTCAACCCACCTATTGTGAAGAAGTCGAACCTCGAAAAGGATGTGAACGCACCCATTATATGTTCACATACCTAGAAATGTCCCCTGTGAATAAAAAAAACAAAAAATGGAAGACCTAGTGCCAAGAAGTTTCAAATGGTGTTCCCGTAGCAGGATCCATCGCGACTCCCACCAGTCAAGTTAAGGGCACCAGCATTCAATTCCCTTCAAACTTCACCCCAACACTAACCAAACTCAACGGCTCTAGGTTGCGTGAATGATCCATCTTCGGGTCCCATGGGAAGCGCGCTGGAAGTCAGTTAATGACTCCCTACTACCAAGCCTGTGTAGACAGTTTTTGATAAGCCCCGCATCGTGCCTTGGATTCCGATTGATGGATCTCGCTTATTCCTATGCATATACTATTTTTATTATATTTTTTTTTCTTTTTCTCTTTTTCTATTGTTTTTTGTATTTTCTCTTTTGGTCGGGGCTCAATGGCAATCCTCTTTGATTAGGTGTCCTATCACCAATGGTTCAATCTCCCTAGGTTGATCGAACTTTAGTAGTCAGGTTCCTGCACTTATGCATACTAAAGTCACTAAAGTATGCTGGGTGTGATAGTATTTTGAGAACTCGGTTTCTGACTAATTCCGGAATTGGTCTACTAGCCCTTCAACTATTCAACCTAATTACCGAAAGCATCAAGCAACCTGTATGCGCTTGAACAAGTTTATGGTGAACTCAATCCAAAATTGATCCTCAATTTTCAACATGGCACATATGTATACAATTACTACATGCAAAACGCCCCAAAACACACGCAAACAACCAACATACGACCCATCAACATGAAAGCCGTGATGCAAAATAAACCAAAACTAAACCTAAACACCACCACTAACCGTATGCAATACTAACAACAAAACACAACTAATATGCGGAACACACTAAAAAGGACTACATACTACTAAAACCAACACAACAATAACCAAAACACAATAAACAAAACGCAAAAAACATAATACCCAATCACCACACCCCTCCCCCCAAACAAAATATCCGTCCCCACCGCAAGATAAAACGGAGGGTATGGAACTCCCCTCAATATCACCGCGCGGGCGGTATGTGGATGGTGAAAAGCCAAGAGCCGCGAGCCGGGCTCGTGACGACCGCCGCCGCCAGGAATGATGGCCCTGACGCCGTAATCGTCTGCGATATCCGCACGCAACGCCCATGTCTCGGTGGAAGGACTCCTGCGCTCCCCCGGTCTCATCCCAGCGCCGCGCCGAGCGGTGCACCGGTCCTCAAGATCCGTAGCGACTGTGGGAGGGCCGCCGTGGCCGCAGGAGGTGGCAGCCGGCCGATAGTGGTGGAGGTGGTCGGACGCGGATCGCTAAGGTCTTCCGGGACGCTCTGTGGATCCATAACGAGCCCGATACTCATAAAGCTCGTCCTCGTCCGAGGGCTCGTGACCTGAATCGTAGGTCTCAGCCGCGGACACTGTGTGTGTCTCGCTGACCGATATGGCTTATAGGTGAAGCTGGCGTCGGGTATCGCCCAGTATACCCCGCTTGTTTGCACAAGCCAAATATCAGAAAGGGGTGTCCCATGTTCATTTTTCGTGATCTCTAAGCATGGAGGATCGCGATCCTCTATAACTCGCCTACATCAATGGTATATTGATAATGGCAAAGTTAAGCAGGAACGGGCGGTTTCTCACACACATTCGTCGTCGATAAGACGCTAAGTGATGAAATGGTGCCAAACTCGAACGCAGCCAAACGCCGGGCTCAAATCAATCGCACGGGGCCCGCGACTATCATCCTCCTCGCCCCGCCCTTCGTCACGATGACCATGGTAGCCTGGATGCTCGAGTCGATCGCTGGAACCTTGACATGCTCTAGGCCATAGAAACCATTGATCGACCGCTACCGGTCGTGACGACACACCTCGTGACCCTCGACCTTTCAGGACACGGGAAGCGAGGTTACGAAATTTAACCACGCCATCGCCACGACGAGGGGTCAGCATAAAGCACGCCACCCCTTAGCCGTAATTGTCTTTCGAAAGAAATCATCGGGGTGATGAAACCCCTTCTCTTTAATGAATGAGCGGTTTTTGCAAATTGTGCCAAACCGCTCGGCGGCACTCACATTTACAAACCGCTAGGCGTCGAGATGTAGAGTGGGTCTCGTTGGGCCGACTCGGCAACGACGACCACTCTTGCGGAACCATATGAACCTAGATAAAGAAACAAAATATCAAACACCTAATGTACCTAAACTAACTAAACTAACTATCTAAAGTTTCTAAAACCTAATCATTCAGAGAACCTAAGGGAACCTAAGTGACCCAAATGAGGTCTACAATACCTCTGGGAATACGGCTAAAGCAACCCAATAGAGACACAAACTCGTACCCAGCTAGAATCGGGCTTTGCAGTGGTGGGGATGCCACTATGACCCAAACCTGGCCAATGAGGGTGACTTACAGTGGTCGGTGAGCAGTGGGGTGGTCTCAGGCAAGGTGGGATGAGAGCTCAGGCAGGTCTGTGAAGGTACAGGGATGAAAGTGGTATATGGGAGCTAGGGTTTGAGTAAAGGCGTGCGGTGAAGTTTAGAAAATGGACAGATCTTGGGCTAAAAAACAGGGTCCTATCCGGTGCGACTTCACTTTGTGGGGACCTGGCATATCACAGAGGTCATTCCTATAAGCACATAGGGATTTGGAAGGCTGTGAACCATGGGGTTTGAGGCCTTCAGTCGGTTTCACTATCTGTTAGATTTCACGAGTGAAATATCGTATGCCTTAAATGAACGCATCAGGCAGCAGTGGGTATGTGAGTCAGTCAATTGATCCCTACTTTTGACATGTGCACCACCGTCTTAGTGTTAGTTGCATGGTGTCGGGTGTGTGTCCTGTCTAGAGTCGGTTCTTGCCGAGGACAAACGAAACTAAATTAGAACTGTGATGAGTGCTGAAACCTCTCATAGCCAGCCGCTCAGCGTCGATCTACATTTCTGACATTTTAGAGTAATTTTATAGTTTTGCGACTGAATACTGAATTGATGTCTTTGTGAATGCGGGGCATTGGGGTGAAAGAGCAGCAACGAGACGGATCTTGGAGCAAATGGGAACAAGCGTGAAGTGTGCGTCGCGTGCGGCGTCCCCGTCAGCGATGTCGCCCGCGTCGACGTCCCCGCGTCGTGACACCACCGCGTCGTGAAGCGATCACCGCGTCAGCGGCGTTCGGCGCCTATCTGCTCTCATCATTAAAATCCGCATTAGGGTTAGTCGAGGGAGATCGGAGGCACCGCGAGCGGAGGCCGCGGGTTTCGAGCGAGTGATAGCGACCGAGGAAGTGCGGGAGTGTAAGCTTTTGACTTCTGTATATTTCGGATTTTAGAACAATGTTTTCTTTGTTAAACAGTTTCATCTTTTCTTCCATTATGTTCTAGATCTCTTTCTAGGGTTACATCAAACCCTGTCATACGATATGGATTAAGGATTGATCTTTTATGTTATTCAATTGTTTATAAATTTTCGAATCTACTCTATACCTGTATTTAAATTATATGATAATGTTTGGCGGCGTGGCAGCCGCCTTGGAGATCAGAGTTCGAGATGAGGGTATTCGGGGATGCGGGTAAGTAGCCTTGAAATTTGATTCAATCAATAGAGATATTCCGGACTGAAGGTGGTATCACAAGGAATTTAAAGACATTCAAGCATTTCGAGTCTGAATGAACTAGAGATATACTCGATTCTATTTTACTTGAGATAGGCGGATATGCCTCGAGAGAGGGATATCAAATGGTAAAGATCACCTCACCATAGGCGATTATAAATGTATTGAATAATCTCTTGGAAAACAATCCATTGCAGGCGTGACGGGAATGTAACCACAGGCTTCTTGACACTTTAATTAAATCAACGGTTAAGTTAGTTTCTGCATAATTGAACTCCCTCTTAAAGTCATTCTTGAGATATTGTGCAAGCGAACCTCTGTAGTCGATTTACCTTTCACGTGGATCGATATCAGTACGTTAAATTACCGCTATATTACTTAGGACTGCAGCGTGCACTTGCGCACTTAGGCAATCATTTTATACACCGCGTTTTCGGCCTGTCACCTGCTCCTAGGATGGATGAAGTAAAGGTCGTTATCACACTGAGAAGTGGTAAACAGGTTGATCAGCCAGTGCCTATACCTGTTGAGGAGACCAAGGAAGAAAAGAAAGATGGGCAGACATATAATTATAAAGAAGATTGATGAAGAAGAGCATGCCTCTCCAGTTTCCTCGAAGCATTAAGGTAGAAAAAAGGCCTCGATAAAAGCGAAATTTTAGAGGTGCTAAGGCAAGTGAAGGTCGATAACTCCCACTACTAGACATTGTCGCGAGGTTCCAACTTATGCCAAATTTTAAGATTTGTACGCGATGAAAGAGAGGATTAAATGTTGTTCTTGTGAGCAAATCCAGTGCCATCATTAACCAGACCCTGAAGGATCCGTCCGGATTAACCTCACTGGGCAGGGGACATAAAACCTCAATGGACAAAGACTTAGTAAGCAGTTAATGATCGTGAGCGGGCCATACACGTCTTAGCATATATTTGAAATAATGCGACAGTGGTAAAAATTTTTCTTTTTTCTTTTTCCAATACTTGGTTTTGAAATTGTGGCGGAGTTTCTCTCTTTTGGATACAGAATTGCAAATATATGACATTTAAACCGCTGTCTTATTTTCAAACTTCTTGTTGAGTTTCAGCGTGCAACAGTCAGCGATATATACACATATCGTATATTCATTTCATTATCAAAACATTCTCCTTCTTCCAATTCCATGCATTTTTTTATCAAGGTGGGCTTGAGCGGACTTAAGCCGACCGCCCTAAATAGTTCCTTTTCAAAATATATCCATATATGCATATATATGACAAAGTATTCGACATATAAAATATGCAAATTGTTATACAATGCGAGTTCACATGCGTCGTCTCTCGATGACTCGACTCCTTTACCACGGGAGGGTACTCTGGCCTTTTTGTCTCGGGTCTGAAAATATTTTTGGAAACATATGGAAAGAATGAGCTAAAAGACCTTGAGTGAGTGTACATTTTCATTAAGATAACATTTTAGGTATATATCAAAGTAATAAATACTTATACGATTAAAATCCATTTATGCCTTAAACATTTATACCTTAAGCTTTTCTTCTTTCTTTATAATAAATACTTATACAATAAAAATCCATTTATACCTTAAACATTTATGCCTCAAACTTTTCTTCTTTCTTTATAATAAATACTTATACAATAAAAATCCATTTATGCCTTAAACAATTATGCCTCAAACTTTCTTTCCTTATTTCTTTCTTTCTGATGGAACCCAGGGGAATAAACACACGAACGGTTTAAGTGCGACGGTGAGGACGATCACACATTCAGTCATAACCACTACGGCTGGAGAAACTCACGCTTTGCATGAGGTTCCAATGTAACACACTATCACGATGTAAGGATATTACTCCTAGACACCTAATTCCCTCCCTCGGTTAGTAACCTATAGCACCTCTAAATCCTTACGCTTAAGGTACCTCGGCCCGATATCCGATCCTTATGATCATATGGGGTTAGGGTAACCATCATTAAAACATTTATCAAAATACATTTATAAATCCATTTAAATCCTTTACTTTATCGAAAACTCATATATACCTTATACAAATATACATATGCATTCTTTACACATTTTAAACTTTCATAATGCCTTATATGCATACATATATAAAATTTAATATAAATATATATATATTATTTCACAAGATAAACATCTTTATTAAATTTTCATTTACGCAAACTTTTCATTTAGGCAATATAAACATTTACATTTAAACTTTTCATTTTAACATCAAAATCATTCACTTTTAAAACTCAATTTGCAAAACATCATTTTTACACTCACAGTTCACCGATCTTGCTTGCTTCTCGTCGAATTCCCGTTTCCCGTCCGATAGTCCTTTTCACCTTTTTCAAGAAAAACCACAACTAACCATTAACCATAACTTCCATTTAATCCACCATACACATTCATTTTCACCCAACCACATCACATTCACTTAAATCCCATTTAACCATACTTAAAAAAATACATAATCAAGGAAATGACCAAATTACCCTTTTCTTTACAAAATGACCTTAATGCCCTCAATTCAAATCCTTTCTTGTTCCTCTATGAATCTACTTTACTTAGAAATTGGAATCATTCCAATTATTTCTTCTAAATTAAGTTATGGCATTTTCATGCCAAACTAGTCATTTACGATTTTACACTCGGGACGTTTGACATACCCATTTTCCCATGTCTTGACTCCATATTTGACGCGGTTCTTTATACTCCTTTTGAAGCTAAGTGCTGGGGTTCTTCTCAATTGGAATCACCCGAATCGAACAGGAACTCACGTTACGTCGAAACAACCGGGCTAATCTGTATTCAAAAAGCGAACCAGAAAGTAAACACACATAGCCCTCTTTGAATGAATTTTAGGCCACATAAATCAAAGTCTGACAATGCCTATTTCTGGATGTTTGGTTTTACTTGAAGTCTAGTTTAATTAGCCACTTGAATCACTCAAATCGAATAAGAAATGAAAGTTATGGCTAAAATACAAAAGCTGGTCAGAAAGCAGAAAGCAGGCATTTCTGTACCAAGATTGCTCCCAGAAAATGCCCGGAATGTGGGCTTTTTCTGCATTTTTCCATATTTTCCATCAATTCTTTATAAAACACATAATTTTGATGATTAAGTGCTTCTTTACATGATTGGGGTTTTACTCTCTAGCCCGACAATACGAGTTTGTGTGCTCTTTGCACAAACCTAGACTAAAGGAGAAACAAATTTCCATCCAAAACCTTAGGATTCATATCAAAAATCCAAACATAAAGGATTCCATACCTGATTTTGATCTTGTCCTCCTTCTCCTTCCTCTTCCTCTTCTTCCTCTTCCTTTCTCCCTTCTTCTTCTAAAGCGCTAGTGAAGCCACAAAAGTGAGATGGGGCAAATGAGTTTGGCTTTGTCTCGTGTCCTTTTAATAAAAATTTTCCTTAATTGCACTTAGAAGTCACAAGCATTCAATATTGCACATTAACTCTTGATATTTATTATGGCCCATCTCTAACTTAATTATGCCTTACATATCCTTTTTGCTAAATGACAATTGTACCCTTCTTTTATTACCATTCGGGGTTTCTAAATTATCATTCATAATTTCATCTCAAAATATTCTGATGTAACGTTTAATCTTCGTATCTGCTACTCTTAGGTATCATGTCTTGTACACTCTCTCGGGACGAGGGTGTTACTAGCTCCGATTGGTAGTGAGTATATACATACATAAGAGTCCCTTTGGGTCGTGAGTTCGAGCTCTCATGGGCGAAGAAAGAGACGGGTTAGGACCTGTAGTAGCAGTCTATGAGTGGGACCCACACGAGAAGAGAAGTGAAAGGGTGGGGACCCCTTGATAAAGGCGCCTTTTATTGTAGGGTCCCATATAATCTCAGTGAGTCCCCACTAAATCTTGTTACGGCTGGAATCATTCTTCAGTTATTAGTGAGAGTGCTCTCCACTTCTATAGAGTCCGCTTTGGAGTGCGTGGAGTTCGAGCTCTCATGGAGCGAAGAAAGGCGAGTTAGGACCTGTAGTGAGTACCTATGAGTGGGACCCACGAAGAGATGAAGGGTGGGGACTATTGATGAAATACAAGGATCTAGGATCCCCTACCATTTCAGTGAACATCGGAGGAACCTGTGTGGATAAGGCACTGTTGGATTTGGGGGCTAGTGTCAACCTGCTACCATACTCAGTGTACAAGCAGCTGGGTTTAGGGGAATTAAAGCCTACCACCATCACCTTATTTTTGGCCGATAGATCGGTGAAAATTCGCAAAGGCATAGTCGAAGATGTTTTGGTGAAGGTGGATAAATTTACTATCGAGGTAGACTTAGGTAGATCCTTGATCTGGCCGGTGGCAAGGGTACTAATCATGTGCTTATCATGCCCAGGAGGCCATTTTTGGCCACATCAAATACCATCATCAATTCTTGGGAATGAGTCATGCAGCTCACATTTGGCAATATGACATTGGAGCTCAACATCTTCCACCTAAGCAGCAAGCACAAATCAATGGAAGAGTAAGAGTTAGATGAAGTCTGCCTGATTAGTTCCGGTGCAGGAAAACATAGTGTTTCTAAGCGTAGGAGGAATTGATGAAGAACAAGAGAAAGTCGATGAAAGAATCTGGTGCCTGGAGTCACTCCTCCAACACCACTGATTCCCCTAGCACCACGGGAAAGCGACGTGTTTAAAACAAGGCGAGAAGCTCAACTCTGTGCAGCTCCTCACAACAGAGACATGTGGAGGGACTTCTCCTCGCCCAGTCCACCATGAACAAAGTGCATTTACACGGTAGAGTGGTTTCTCACGATGAAATTAGAAGCCACTCCAATTTTTGTTAGACTTTTATTTGCTTTACTTTAAGTTTAATTTGTAGTTTTACATAATTTTCTTAATTTTAGATTAGTTTTCTATGTAATTTTTCTCATTTTCAATTGCACATTCTCATAATTTTTGCTATTTTGTTTTTCAAGTGCAGCAAACTCTCCTCCAGCTTCATCAGCAGCTTCTCAATTTCCCCCACTTTTTGTTTTGATTTTCCTATTTTATTTATTTTATTTTATTTCGATTTATTTAGTTTTTCTCTTTATATTTACTCCGATTTAATTTAATCTTTGTATTTAACATTTTCATTTTTGCATTTTAAAAAAATTGATGTTTATTTACACGGTTATGTCAAAATTTTGTAATAAGGAGATATCTGGGCAGGAAAAGCTAGTTTTGTTTGAAATTTCACAACGTCTGAATTTGCACTGGTGTGAAAAATTTCACATAGTCACGAATTTTCAAATTTCATAACTGGTGCGAATTTTCAATTACGCACTAGTGATTTTACCATACTCAGTGCAACCCCATTTGTTTCGACCATAATTTTTTCATCCGAACTCCATTTTGGGTAATTTTGGTATCATTGGAAAGCTTAGAGTGTAGAATCCTAATATATCTAGAAAGAACACTTTTGAAATTATTATAAAGGTGTAATGTTCAAAATGCTCCAACTGGTCACTTTTTTTTCTCTATTTTAGGTCTTTCAACATTCATTTGTAGCGAATGGAGTGAATAAGGTCTCGGTGGAAAGCTTCTTGATCTCCTATCCAACTTAAGATTTTATCTCATCAATGAGGTATCACTTCCTTCTCTAACTATCCAATCGGAGCCCCATTGAGGACAATGTGACATTTGGTTGGGAGGAGAGTTAGCGAAGAAAGTGGCTTTCACATTTATGCTTTTGTTACTATTTTGAGCAAGCCCATTTTGTGTTGTTCAGTGGCTTGTTGTTTGTCTTGTTTGTGAAGCTGTTAGTTGTTTTTGAAAAGCTGAAAATATAGCAATTTATTTTTATATACATACTATATAAACACACTTACGAGTTCAATTACACCCATTTTTTTTGTGTTTTGCCTACTTGCAGTTTGAAAAATTGAAACTTTGTCCAATGCTATTGATGTTAGATTGGTTTCATGCTTAATTAAGTGGATGATCAGTTGAATTCTTAGTGCTTTCAACCTTCTTCTTCCACCTCTAGCTAATCACACACTATGCACATATGGTTTCAACAGTAAGCTGAAAAACTGCCTAACCTCCTAAATCTTGCAAAAGCTTATCCTAGTTTCATTTACTACCTTCAATAGGTTAAGGACCCCCAGGAAAAGAAGGAATAATACGGTCTTCCAAAATAAAAGAAGAAAAACAAAAATCAAAGAAAATAAAGAAGAAAATTGCGCTTTGCCTTGAAACCCAGAAACACGGTTCGAGGGTATATAAGTAGAAAATAAGCAAACTGGTGCCCTAAGCCAACTGGTTGGGAGCCACCGACTTAGTGCTCTCTACATGGGTGAATGGGTGAGGTTGAGCGAGTTGTAGTTGCTTGAGTCTTGAAGTCATTCGAAATCTGGGGTGAAACCTGAAGAGTTTGTGGTTGAAAAATCCTTATGACTTGATGCCCTAAGCCTTAATTGGTTGGGAGTCATCGGTGGATCCCGTTACATGGACTTTGGTGAAATTCGATTCGCAACATTACCCCTACAACACAAAAATAATTGTGGAATAAGAGTGGGTCCTGATCTATTTAGGCTGATTAGTGTCCTAGATTATGGTAGTAACTTGGTTGGGGGGAAAAAGTGCAGTTTGGCAGTTTATTGTTGAAAGCTAATCATATAAACACTTGGATTTTGGTGGAAAATCTAGGTTGATTCTCTAGAGAAAGAAACTCTTTGGTGCTGAATTTGCCATGGCATTCATACTCTCGTGATGGTCGACAGGCGTTTGAGTGATTCTCATTGAGGGTTAGGCATTACTCACCCACATACTTTTTTAAATACCATTTTTGAGAACATAATTTTGTTATTATTTTGTTTGCTCTTTTTTTCTTTCATTGCTAAGGGACTAGCAATGTATCGGTTAGGGGGAGTGATTAGTGCCCAAAAATGTGCTATTTTGAGCCCTATTTATTGTAGGTTTTGAGCACTTTTTGTGTATAATCAATAAGATTAACAATTTGCACATTAAGGTCGGCTATTCGTCGCATTTTGTAGCTAATTTTGTAGTTCTTACAAGCTATTAATGCCAAATTTGTTGAATCAATCCAAGCACGACGAATTTGAGTCAAACTCGGCATTGCAGATCAGAAATTAGAAGGAGCAGAAGAAGAGCATAAAGTGAATTTTAAGCATCGAGGTGCGAAAATTTCCCTGCTTGTGAGAAAATTTAAGCCCGAGTGCAAATTTCTCCACCGCAGATTTTATTTGTTGCTACCTTTTCTACATTTACCCTCCATGTATAAGTGTGTATTGAGGGTATTTTGGTTTTTTTCCTTTTTTAGACTCACATATAAGCTCGAACATTGTAAAGGCAGGATCGATTTTTTGGCTTGGTTAATCTGAAAGCCTTTGGGCGATAAGCTCATTGCTTTCCTCTTCTTTCATTTCTTTGTTTTTTTTCATTTCTCATTGCTTAAACACCCCTACGGGTGACAACTCAGAGGATGGTTGAACTAGATACTTTCTCCTTAAAGAGGAGGTATTAGGTTAGAGTTTGAGGTAGAAATATTGGTTCTCTTATGTTTTAATGCAAGCATTTACGGTATTTATGTTTCCATATCACTCTAGGTTAAAATCTCTTAAATGTACCTTGATTACTTTGTATTTGGCAAGCTTTTAGGGTTGATGGATGTTTGTGTTAGATCCAGATTAAATCAGGTACCTTCTATTAATTCTTGTAGGGTAGATTTGGGGATATGCTATCAAAGGGAGCATTTATGCTCATTAAATACCATATTTCAAGGAAAAAATTATTAGGGTTCAGTTTTTGATAGCCAAATGAAAGATCCGGTTCGAGTGATTATAGGTCATCCTCCCCAGCGGGGAAGATGACTCGGGCACTCTGTTGCCACAGGACCCTCGACCACAATAGTGATGCCAGGAGTTCTTTGTCACATTTTACTTCATTTATTTTCGATCGTAAATCACCAACTCTCACTGTTTTTACTAAAACCCCAAATCCAAATTAAATTCACCATTTTGAGCCAACTACAAATCATTTACACGAAGAAAACTCATCCCTGTGTTCGACCCTAGAACCACTATACTATAGTAGCTATGCTACAGCAGTAGGAGGAATTTAGGTTCATAAATTTTGTTGATTCCGGCACACCTCTTGCGATATGAATCACCAACACACGTGATCGATTATTAATTTCCATCTCACACAACCGTGAGTCTCGATCTTGGACGTTGTCCCATCTCCGAGGTCACCATACATTCACCAAGAATGGTGAATTGACCATTACTATGCACTCGCACCCGACTCGACATGATTCTACCGTGCATATGAATGCAATCATACCATTTCATGTAGACGACATTCATGATTCATGGACAATTATATTTTCTACGATATAATTACATAATTCAAACAATCATGTTAATACATCAATTTGCATCCATCAACAACATAAGTTTCACCTGACCAGTGTGTTATTCATTTTAGTAATAACTTACACAAAAATACCACATGGACAATTTCCGGTCCAAGTCCGGTCGAGACTACCCTAAAAACGATCCGAAACTTTGGTTCCGGACTTTAATCACTTGATCCCAAATTTAGTCTCGGACTGCTTGGCTTAATCAAGTAATTTCAACCCGGACTGTCCAAAACAGTCCCGAACATCAACCTTGGATTGTCGAAAATAGTCCCAGCGTCGACATTGATTTATTTCTTTTGGAATTTGGAGATACCGGCCATTTCGGGCCCAAAACCCTAAGCCATTTGAATGGCTCTTAGACAAGGATTAAACCAAGTCAGAGAAAAAAACCCTACCTCTTGGAGTTTGTCGAAACTCCTCGATTTTAATCTCTACTCGAAGCTCTTGTCACAAGGATGAACTTTCCCTCTTGCTTCGACGGAAACCGACTATTTGATTGCCAGAAAAACTAGAGATAAGGTGGAGCTTCTCTCTCTACCTTCTTCTTCTCTTTCTTTTTCCCCCTCTTTCTTATTCTCCTCCCTATCAAATTGTTTGGTCCAAAGTCAAGTGAGAGGCCTCATCTTGCCACATGTCACTCTCCTATTGGCTCCCTTGGATTTTCCTTATCCATTTATCCAAAACTTTGGATTCTCATCCCCTTAGGTGGTGACACATGTCCCACATGGGCCCCACTTAGGCTTTTGTTTGACTTTCTCTTCATTTGACATGTGGCTCAATGTGAGCCATTGAACACGTGTCACGTGTCACTCGTTACTCTCGATGACTCAACGTCAAATTCCAACTGTCTCGAAATTCGACAAAATTCGACGGAGTAGCTAGATTTCGTGAGACATTCCATCAGTGAAGTCTGTTTCGTCATCTGAGATCTAGAAAAATTCCATATTTTCAACTGGAATTACCGTTTTACCCTTTCTCATAAAATTGAATTTTCTTGTGTTTTACAGGGCCATCCACATAGATTGTAGTCTTCGGTATAGGGGACGGGTTGTGGTTCCTCAGTCGACAAATCAGAAGGAAGTCCTCGGGTTTCCACTACTCCCACGATTTGTTGTGCATCAGTGAACGAGAATTATCTGGGGCGTGATCTTCATCGCCCGGTATCTTGGAAGCGAGGATGAGCGATACGTTGGAGATTTTATTCGGCGATGTCTCACGTGTTAGCAAGTAAAATCTGAGCATCAGAGGCCAACAAGTCTACTCCAGCCATTGGAAGTAGCCAAGTAGAAGTGGGAGCACATCACGATGTACTTTGTTACCCACTTGCCACAGACACCTTGGAGGCATGATGCGGTATGGGTGATAGTGGACTGACTCGCCAAGTAGGCACATTTCCTAGTTGTTTGGATGACCTTCACACTGGAGGAATTCTGCAAGTTATACGTGTGAGAGATTGTCCAGTTACATATATTACCAGTGTCCATAGTATCGGACAAGGATCCCAGGTTTACGGCACACTTTTGGAAGAGTTTCCAGAAGGCTATGGGGATGCAGGTGATGATGAGCACCACTTTTCATCCTCAAACAGATGGTCAGTTGGAGAGGACCATACAAGTTTTAGAGGACATGCTACGAGAATATGTCCTAGATCTTAAAATTAGATTGAGAGGGCTTTTATACCCTTAGTGGAATTAAGCTACAATGACCGGTTATCGAGGCAGTATCCCGGATGACACCCTATGAGGCTTTGTAGAGCCGTGTCGATCTCCGATTTGTTGGACAGAGGTAGGAGAGAGATCCACCACGGGTCCGGATTTGATTAGAGACACCTCGGAGAAGGTGGAACTAATACGGAAGAGTCTTCTCATGGCTCAAAGTCGGCAAAAGAGTTACGCCGATAGACGGCGACGACCTCTAGAGTTTGAGGTAAGTGATCACGTCTTCTTGAAGGTGATGCCTAAGAGGGGAGTGGTCAGGCTCGACAAGTAAGGAAAGCTTTCACCGAGGTTTATTAGGCCCTTCGAGGTACTCGAGAGGGTGGGTGCCGTTACAAATCGATTAGCATTGCGGCCCAGAGGTTTATCAAATTGTCCGGGTATTATGTCTGCGTAGCGGAGTATACCCGCAGATCTGACTCATGTGGTGGATTGGGGAGAGCTTGTTGTTAATGCAAATGGGACCTTCGAGGAGGGACCTGTGCGTATTTTGGATAGCCGAGATCAGGTTTTGCGACACAAGATTGTGGCTAGTGAAGGTGTTATGGCAGCATCGAGGAGTCGAGAAGGCAACATGAGAACGTGAGGACACAATGTGTAAGACCCTGAATTTACTGTTTCTATGAATAGTAAATTTCGTTTTCGATAAGTTATGTATTTGATTGGAAATGGTCAAATAAATAGTAATTTTTTAAAAACGAGCCCTGAAAGTAAAAAATGTTCAGAATAATGTATTGATTCTAAAGAAACTGAAATGGATTAAAATGAAATTCGTTTAAGGGGTTTTTGAAGCGTCCGACGATTTATGAAGAAAATACCCTTTTTACGAAATAGTTGTAAAAATATTCCCTGTACCCCTAGAATTTTTTCTTAAGCATGTTCATGATAGGAAATAAGTTTAATTAGAGTATTCCATGGTAAATTTTATGGTTGGACGATCATGGAATATTTTCGATATTTTTATCGGTATAGGGGTATTATTTGCAAGGAGGGCATTTAAGTCATTTGATGAGTAACCCTAATCTAAGTAAGCAAAGCAAGAACCAATAGAATGGTGCCATGTAAGCTTGGTGATCCATGTGATTAAAAATGGACCTATGAGAGCTTTCCATAAATTTTGATATTTATCATAAATTAGTTAACTTAACAATGGTTAGTAGATGAGTTAAAGTTAACTAAAGTCAAACTTAACTTTGGTTAGTTAAAGTTAACAAAGGTTAAAAGGATATTTGTGTTAGCAAACCATGAGATTTAGTTAAGTCTAACTATGGTTTAAGTTTGTGGGATTTTATAGAGCATAAAGTTGTCTTGGTTGCTTTTGGACTATATGGTTACATATGGACCAATGAGAATGCAAGGATGCTAACCAATGGCATGGGGTTAATTTAAGGATAATTGGAGGGTGAATTAGCATGAAAAAAATATCATTTAATTGCATTTGTCTTGGCTTCTTGGGTGCATACGGGTAGAACAAAATTTGGAAGAGGAAAGGACGCAAAAAGGGAGCATGCAAGGGAGAAAAATACAGTAGTCCCTGTCCAAGCCATTTCAAGTAATTCTCATGCCATTTCAAGTCTATTTCAAGTGTGCATGTGTCCGCAAACCTAGTTCAAATCTAAGAATCAAGTTTCTAGGTGAGATCTTACTAGTCTATGTGAATTTGAGGTTAATGAAATGGATATGAGGGGGTGTAAATAAGGTTTCTTGGCATGTCTTTATGTAGATTTGAATAAGAGATTTCATTGGAATTCAAGTTAACATCAAGACACCAAAACTCTTAAGGTAGCAATTAGGGTTTTTATGGATTCTTTATCTAAACCTTCAATTGGAGTTATATTAAGGCTTTACTTCAATAAAATTGACATGATTATAGGTTGGTTTTGTTAAGAAATTGAAAGAATGAGATTAGGAGGATTGCAAATTTAGGTCAACGGATGTTAATGGAAGTGATGTTATTGTTTGATTGGTTTTAATTGATTTAATGACATTGCCCAGATGCAGAAAGAGAGATTAATGGAATTAAAGTTGAAAAGAAAATGAGATATAGCATGGAGAGGGTTAGGCCAAGAGAGGGTTTTTTAATTGGAAAGCGCATTGGTTTGATTAGTGTAATTGAATCAATGGCATTAGATAATTTCTAAAATCTGTAATTGTTAGGAAAGAAAATGGAAGAAATTGAAGAAATAATGATGAATGGGTGACATGTGAGTTAGGCCACCTAGGAAAGAAGTATGGAAAGTTGAGTTTCAATTGATTTTAATCAATTGGAAGTGATTAAATGTCTAACGGAATGTATTAGAATTAAAGTTTTAAGAAAAAGAATTGATTAAGGTATAAATGTAATTTTTGCTAAGGTGAAGGGCATTATGGGTTTTTCACTTTAAGCATGCTAATGACTTAATTTAAGGCTTGTAATAAGGTTGTCATGAGCCTTGATTTAATTGGAAGTGAATTGGATAAGTTGAGATTAAGTGAATAAGAAAATGCTTAAGGGTTGCTTTCAAATTTAATAGAAGTATATTATAATTAAGGGTTTAATTGCATATTGTTAAGGTATGAATGTTAATGGATTTTATGGATAATGTGACTTGTAGGGAAGAGATTACGGACAAGGTGGAGTGGAAAGTTTTTTTAAGAGGAAAAAGAGAGGCTTAAACAACTAAGGTGAGAAAATATAATGTTTACTTGAATATATATATATATATATACTTATATATATATATATATATATATATATATATATATATATATATATATATATATATATACTCTATATGTTTACAAATGTATGTGTTTTCATATCTATGTTATAAATGTTTAAATGAAAAAGGAAATATGGTTTTCTTAACTTTACTTATGTTGAGAAAATATGAAATGATTATAGTTTCCATAGTTTTATAAAGCATGATTTATGGTTCCATATTAAATTAAATGTTTATGAATAAATGTTTAAATGAAAAAGGAAATGTGGTTTTCTTGACTTTAAATTATGTTGAGGAAATATGAAAGGATTATGGTTTCCATAGTTTTATAAAGCATGATTTATAGTTTCCGTATTAAATGAAATGTTTATGAACATATATTCTATATATATATATATATATATATATATATATATATATATATATATACCATATATATATATATATATGTTTACTATGAAAATGTTTATGATTAAAATCCATGGTACCACATGTTACAAAGATAAATTTTAAAGGAAAGTAGAGCTTAAAGTGCTTTATGCGTGCATGAAATTTATATGGGAAAAGGGATAGGGAAGTTTTTATGAAGGAAGGGAAAGAGTTACATACATATCGCCATGCACGTGAAAATCAAAGGTTACTAGCACATACGGCGTGATTTATTCCATAGTGCAATGGTATTTAAAAGAAAGGCACGATTTATCAAAGGTTCATTTTAAACCATCGATGATTGTAAGACTGTTTCCTCGGAGGTTCTTTCATTGGCTAACGATTAGTTAACGGTAGGTCAGGAGTTAGTGGATATATTGATTGGAAAAAAATAAAGTAAATGTTTATTGAAAGGATATGTTTATACAATTGTTTTACACATTGTATTTGAACTATATGGAAAAGAAAGTAAAGTAAATGTTTATTGAAATGATATGTTTATACAATTGTTTTACACATTATATTTGAACTATGTGGAAAAGAAAGTATGAAAAAGAAAGTAAAGTAAATGTTTATTGAAATGATATGTTTATACAATTGTTTTACACATTGTATTTGAACTATATGGAAAAGAATGTAAGTAAATATTTGTGAAATGAGACGTTTATACAATTGTTTTACACATTGTATTTGAACTATATCTGGAAAAATTATTTTCCTATGAATTGTAATCTCACTGAGCTACTTTAGCTCACCCTCTTTCCAAATGTTTTATAAAATGTTTTTAGGGGCAAGGCGACGAAGCGGATTCGGCATCCTTCGGCCTAGTGACACATCCCAGCCTCACCTGACGACCACTTTTGAAATGTAGACCCTAGTTTTAAATAACTACTTGTGCACATTTATTTTGTAAGGTGTATATAGTGACTTTGGGTGTTTATATTTTCTATGGTGGAGAAGTAAGACATTGTGGGAGTATAAAATGTTTTCTTACAAGTGTTGTAAAATTGGGAAATGTCCAAAAAACAGAGGAAACTTTGCCCGATTTTCTGCAAAATGTTTAATCGTATAAAAAGGGTTTAATGTTTAAAAGAAAAGAAAAAAAAAATTCACCATGTTTCATAAGGTTTTAATGGAAAGCATAACTGTATAAATGAGTTCTCTCCATGGATTCACTTTTAAAAAAGGTTTAAAAGAAATGTTTTCACAAATCCGTAGGAGTGCAGGGGAGAGTCCCTCGGGTTAGGAAGAGGAATTCGGGTTGGGTCTTTTCACGATGTGTACCAGATATCCTTTCCTCTTTGAGGATAGAGGTACATGGTTTTAGTCATTAAATGTTAAATGACTGTTGCATATGCATGTGATAGTATGTATATGTGTGTGAATTTCAAGACTAAATTCTTTTAAGAGGGGAAAAATGTGAAAACCCGGGTAATGTGAAACGAGAGATTACCGTTACAGTATAGACTGTAAGTCTAGAAATTTCTCTAGATCTCGAATGACGACATGAACCACGCCGTTGAGTTCTTCTCACGAAATCTAGGTACATAATCGAATTTCGTTGAATTCCGAAACAGTCGAAAATTCATGTATTTCGAGGCGAATGGACAAATCATAGGGTGACACTTGGCATGAGGGCGTGGTGCCATGTGGCACTAGAGGAGAGGACACTTGGCATATGAGTGGGATCAAGTGTCATGCTCTAAATTTATGCATGAAATTAGTGGAAGACATTGAGGCATGAAGAATACATGGCAAGTTGATTGCCATGTGTTAGAATGACTTGAAAAAGAACTCTAGAGCTAGACCAAAAAAAAAAAAAAATCAGTTCGGTGGGAATTGGGCCAGAAGGAAAGAAGGAAGGAGAAAGATAGAAGAAAAGAAAGAAAGAAAGAAAGGAAGAGAGGAGGAGAGAGTCGATTTCTGCGGTTTTCCGACACTTTGAGGAGAGTCCCACGTCGAGGGGCTGAGTGCGCACTCTCTGGTAGAGTTCTTCTCCTACTGCGAGATTTTGCTGTCTAAGGGTCATTCAATATTGATGAACAGCCTTAATAATGTAGGTTAGTTCCATGGCTTGATTTGGATCAAAGCGTGGTGTGTTTTAAAGGTTGCATTATGGTTCATTCGGTTAAGACGGAGTTGAGTATGTTGATATTATGTGTCATCTTCCAGTTTTATACATCTTTGTTTTTCTGAGCTGGAAAATTGGAAAAAAAATCTAGTTTTCATGTTAATTTCTTGATTTGAATAACATGCAGTTTTTTTTTGTGAGAATGTTGATTGGTATATGTATGATGAATATATTAACATGGATTATGTGCGGGTAGGAATTACATGTTGTAGATGTACTTACCCATGAGGCTTGGTATGAAGCATGATTCTGAAATCTGCATATGAGTTCTTTACATGCATGAAATTAATATGTAAATACCATGCAGTGGCATTAACATTGCATGTGCATGGGGATATCGCGTGAATCAGGTGTGAGTGCATGACATGGCTTTTGAATAAAGCGGTTTTATCGGATGGTTGTCCACTAAGTATTATCGGAGTATGTCTCATAAACTATATCAGAGAGTTGTCTAACAATGTGTCGGAGTATGTCAATCGCTATAATAATGTAGAGATTTTGATATCGGAGAATGTCCAATGAGTTTTCAAAAAAAAAAAAAACAAAAAAAAATCTTTTGTTTTGGAAACAGTTTTCATACATGGAAAATGCATGTGTGAGGGAGTCGATGAGGACTCGAGACATAGGGCATGGCATGTGGACATTCATATAGAAATGTGCATATTTTTACTTGAATGTGTGTGGATGTGTGAACATGGCATTGCATGTACACTTAGGTGGAGAGTAACCCTTGTAGGAGATTTTCTCTACAGGGCATTGCTCACCCCGTCGTGGGAAAATATTTTCAGGTACTGGAGATACATCGGGAGACGAAACAAGTCCAAGAAATTAGTTGAGAAAAAGGCCAGATTTGGCTTCGTTCTGTATTCTATAAATTTTGGGTAGAAAACCCAATTTCTGTTTATGTAAAAGGAATAGAGTTGTAATTAAACTCATTTTAATACATTTTGGCTAGTTTTCCAGGTTTCATGTTGTCTTTGTAATAAAAAGGCTATTGTGTGTTGAAGTTAAGATTGTGTTAGAGGAAAAAAAAAAAGGAAAGCTGGGGTGCGGGAGGACTAGAAGGCTCTTTGCCCGTTTGGGTCCTTTGCCAGCCGGGTTTTTGCGCACGACCGGCTGGGTGACGATGCGGACATGAGCGCCCAGCGGCTAGGATGCGTGCACGACAAACTTTCCTAGCCACGGCATCGTGACCAAGGGATTCAGGTGTCATGACGAGTTTCAGTATTAATTTGTTTAGGTCGCAATGAGGCTTTCTCACATTCGTGAGTTGTTCGTTTTGGCCCATTGTCATGAACATAAATTTTAATGTTACAACAAGGTTTAGGGCTAGGACTAGATTGCAGGTCGTGACAAGGGTCCCCTTTGTCACCGTGGCTTGAGATTTTCCCAATTTTGGCCATTTATGTCTCGACAGAAGACTTTATGTCTTGACGGGGTTTCCAAGGGTGGTGTTGCGACATAGAGTTCTGCTGTCGCAGCCCACGGGGGCAAACTGCGTGTCACGACCAGGCGTTGAACATGCGCGCGATAGGCTGCGCAGCGCATGGCGCCACGATGAAGCCTAAACGCATGGCGTGTGCCCACCGGCGCGGTGTTGCGGCGGCGGCGGCGGCGCCCAGCGCGCGACCAAGCGCCGCGCAATTCTTGGCGCGCAATAAACTTGTCCAATAGCCAACAGTGTACTATGTTGTACACTGTTTGAGCTACCATTCATAGACACTGTTCATGAACACAGTAAAAAAAAAAATGACCCTCCGGATTTGGGGCATCACAATTAGAGCCCTAGGTTCAGATAAAATAAAACGAAAAAATTATATAATAATGAGATAATATATCTGGTTACCATATATATCTAGAGATTATTAATATTAATATTATTATTATTATTATTGTATCAACGTTTCTTATAATCTCCAACTTTGGAAATAAGTGCTTGTTTGTTTGTGCGTGATTTTCAAAATATTTTGAAATGATTCTGATTCTTTTAATCATTTGAAGGCATTTTTGAAAATTTTTATTGATATATATTAGTAAATTACATTAGTTAAATATAGATTAACAATTTTGTTTCACATTACTCTTTTTTTTAGAGAGAGAGAGAAACTATGAAATAAATAGTTGATCTATGAACCAAACGACCTTTTTGGCTTTAAAGAATGCATATACATGCTCTAGCGGGCTACCTAACCAGAAAGTTTCTCAAATACATTTTCGTAAGTGTAGTCATGATGTAAAAATTATATGGTTGCATAAATCTAATGTTGTGTGTGCCTAAAGTTTCACATTATTTGGGAATGAGAAGAATCATGAGTTAATAATGATGGACAATATCTAATTTATACAAAGCATTTTAAAAGAAAAGTTCTAAAACAAAACCATGAGAATTTTAAGCGCAAAAGTAAATAATATCATATCAATGTGGAGGATGAGTACATAAGCGTTTAGTTATGAAAATTTTGGCTATCAAAGATTCGAGAATATGAAAATTTTAAATGTATTACAATGCTGGTTTTTCGTTTTTCGAAAATCGTTTTTCGTCTTGAATTTGGTTGAAAATACGTTTTCATTTATTGTTTAGTTTAATTTAATTCGAAAGCAAGAAAGCAGAGCTTTCACATGAGAGCGTGTGAATTTGACGAGATGGTGGTTGGAACAACGTTCAGAACGTTCGTCTTGATACCGTGGCCCAGCGCGTTTTCACTTTGTTTCGAAAAGTTTGAATAGAAAACAGTTCTACATGGCACCAGGTTTGATGGGGTATTATAATTGGGTTTTCGGGCTCGATCGCTATGAATTTTAAACAAAATGGTGTGGTGAGCCCTTAGTAGGTGGTTATTCACATAAGGCGTGCACCCGACTATAGTTAAAGACAATGAAATCATGATTTGATGAGAGACTTGATAAAACTTTATTCGAGAATATGATTGTTAAGTGTGTGTTCAAAGTATCACATTGGTTAGAATTGGGAAGGATAATGAGTTAAATAAGGATGGACAAATCCAATTAATATGAGACCGTTTGAAAGAAAAACTCAAAAACAAAACCATGTATACTTTAAGCTCAAAATGGACAATATCATTCAAATATAGAAGGATGTGTGTTCATAAGATTTCCCAACATCTAGGTTGACTGCATGCAACAAATAAAATATATGGGTTAACAAAATGCAAAAAAATAAAAATAAAATCGTTCTTAAAACCTAACTCAAATGATAAAAAGATGAAAAATGGTGGTCTGAGGACACCTAGTGCTAGGGGGCATATACCCTCTCTCTCTCTCTTTGTTTTTGCAAAAAATTTCCATTTGTAGACAAGTGAACTTGAACCAAAAACCTAGATTATGTGCCCTCAAAAATGGTAGGATTTCAATATCACATTTGATAAATTCTAATGCCCCCCATGAGCTCAAATCTTGGCTTTACCAAGATTAAAACTTATATATTAATATTAAAGTTGAAGAATGAGAAGAATGAATATCTTAATAAAGTAATGAAAATCAGCTAATAGTAACAAATAAGTTTCAAAAAAGCTTGTTTAAAAAGAATTTAGCTTAAAAAAAAAGAAGATAAAAAGTAATGATTGTAAATTGAATGAAGTGATGAAATGAAGCAAATCTGAAGAGCATAATTCTGTTTTTTTGTATTTTTGTTGTAAGGACGAAGCTAATTTTGATGGGACGTAAAAGAATGGTTTCAAATATTGTAGGAGGGATTTCAATTAAATTAATTTTTAGGGGCTTTAAATAATATAATTATAAAATTTTCTCCTGATAAATTATAGTGCTTGGATCAGGATTTTGAAAAATAATAAATAAATTAATGGAACACGTGGCTTCCAACACACGAAGGCAGGTCAGGCTCCATTAAAGCGACGCGCTTCACGAATTGAACGACCCGACAACGGCGTCGTTTTGCTGAACACTCATCTGAGTTTTCTCGGTACGAAAGGGAGTCGTTTGCCTAAAATTGTGAAAAATACTGCAAAATCAAATCAAAGAGAAACAGAAACGTGTTTTTCAATCTCCGAAATTCCGATTCGCCTTATAACTAGCCGATCCGTTCGAGCCTTGCCTATGGAGATCGACTCGGCTTCGATCAGTTCGTGTACTAAAGAGAACCAGATGATCTATCAGGAGTGGTTCAGTTTCGCTGATTCAGGTTTTCGTTTTTCCCACTCCTTCTGATTTATTTAATTTGTGAGGCGGAAATTTATCTTGAATTTTTGGTTTTGATCAGATTCCGATGGCCGCATTACTGGAACTGACGCCATAAAGTTCTTCTCTATGTCCAATTTGCCTCGGCCGGATCTCAAGCAGGTTCTCTCTTATTGCTTTTTTTTTTTTCAAGTTTGGTAGAATCTGTCTTGAGGAGAGTTACAGGATTATATGAGTGATAATTCTGAGAGGTGTAGGTTTTTGGGTTATTTGCGTGCAGTTTTGAATTTTATGCTGATTTGGGGGAGTGGTTAAGTGATTGTAGCTAGAAAACCGACTTTATAATTCTTATGATGGTATATCTATCAAAATATAATTCTTATGATGGTATAAGCGTGTGCTAGTCTACTTGGTGATTGGATGTTGAAAGTATGGTAAAAGATAGAGTGAAGAAATCCATTTTTGACTAGTCTATTGCAGAAGTCATAGGCTGGTTCCAAAAAGTTGAAAGCCCTTTGAAAACAACCAGAATGAACCCTGAAATGAGATTTCGATAGTCAGTATAATAAATTTTTGTACAAAACGGCTGGTGAGGGTTTGTGGGATGTTCCAGGCTCAGGTTCCATTGGGGACAAAAGTTTACCTATGAAAAAAGAAAAAATAAAAGAGAGAGAGAGAGAGAGTGCAAAAGAACTTACCTAATTTCCCAGGCTAGGTAAGACTTATTGAATTTTTGGACTTGATACCATGGTTTTGGTTATGGTTATTGGTATCTGGTACGGTGTTAATACAGAGTCTTAATTAAACAGGGTCATGTGTAGCTAATTCCTGTAGAAAGATAAAATACAGGAACAAAATTGCATTAGTACTAGCATTTATAATTTTCTCTATTGGTCTGCGTGCTACTTTCTCTTGAAGTGGTTCAGTTAGCAAACTCTTATATGAACTCTATTACATAGTGAACCAAGAACAAGGGTAGATGTTTAAACGAAGAAGGTGAACTTGCTTTTTTACCCTTCTTGGTCATTTCCATTCACAAAAAATAAAAATAAAAAACAGGGATGTTGCTAACTTTCCCTCATTGAGGTTGGTGAGGAACCCTACTTGTGTATATTTTTTTTTATAATGAGTAGCATTACTTGGCTCCGCTCAGCTTTGGTTGTTTCAAATTAACATTTGGTGCATTTAGCTTACACTAGTGCTCTGTTTTCTAGTTAAGTTTTCAAATATCCTGTTTAATGGTTTTCTTTTGTTTATTCTGGCTTTCTTTTACTGAGTGGATTGTGACTTGTTTTTTTCTCAGGTTTGGGCAATTGCAGATAACAAACGACAGGGTTATCTCGGTTTAAAAGAGTTCATTACTGCCATGCAGGTGTGTTTAGACATTCTTGTGTGTTTTAGAAATAATTCATTTCTTAGAACCTGACCCTTTTTTATTTTATTTAGCTAGTTTCTCTGGCTCAAGCTGGACGTGTAATCACACAGGATCTCCTGCACAGTGAAGGTAAGCAGTTTATTTCAGCATTTTGCATTTTTAGTTGTAGGCTTTGAATGGTCAAATTACATGTTTAAGTCAAACTATAAGTTTGTTTCCCTATTGGCATAGCATATCATCCAGTTGTTTAGTTATTTATTTTTTAAGGTGTTTGTCTCTTATGGTTGTTTAACTTGAGGGTTTTACATTTTCATGTCTTGCAGTTGACTTAGAAAACTTAAAACCTCCTCAAATGGAAGGTTTGGATGCATTACTAGCTGTAAGTCTTGTTTCTTCTTAATTTTGTTTCCATCTATTTCCTTCTCTGCAAGTTCTGATGTGTTTGTTAAAAATATTCAGAAGAAAAAGCGTGCTCACAAACCAAGCGATCCTGATCTAAACGGTGAGAAGTTTCTTATTTTTAGTCACAATAGTACAATAGTTGCTTTTATTCTTTTGGCACAAGTTCATTGTTTGGCAATGGTGCAGGTAGTTCTCAGTTACAGGCATCACCAACTGCTAGTTGGTTCACTTCAAAATCTTCGAAGAAGGTACTACGCTTTTGCACTCTTGTTATGCTAGGAAAGGGAATCTTTCTTGTCACTCCTGATGGACTTGCTCTTCACTGCTTGTGTTCTTTTTATTAAATGTATTTCAATTCCATCTTGGTTCATTAGGCCCCTTTGAGCTATGTTTATGTGACTGGATGTTAATGATACTTCATACTTTTGATTTGGATTGTCACATGCATTATGTACAGTCACAAAAATCTGCCATCTTATGCTATATTGATCCTTGTGTATAGGATGAACTGATTCTTTGTTAGATGATGCATGCTTGTATATTTGTATCCTCTTTCCACATAGTTATGTATAGTAGATGGAACTCACCCCAACTTAGATTTCTTATTCAATATAGTGTCTTTTACCAATCGCAAGAAAGCTGTTACCAATAATGATGTATCCTAGCATGTTTGCCTTTCTGTATTAAATAGTATGAAGGATTACATGGTTGACTAGCCTTTTTCTTGCAGGTCTTACTTTTCTAGATTTTTCCGCAATAGTGCCAGTTTTTTTTATTATGATATTATAATTGACTTCATTCATTTTATGTCCAGATAAGATGTGTTGCAAATTTCCTTCTTCTGTTGGTGTAATGATCATGACTATTCATGTGATCCTTGTTTTAACTTTTTCTTTCATTTCTAAAGAGGTTTCTATGCACTTCTTCTAGTTTCTAGCCTGATGCATTCTTTCCCTGTACTTCTTTGTATGTGCACAGGTGCCTATGTCCTCTGTTACATCAATAATTGATGGCTTGAAGAGGTTGTACATTCAGAAGCTAAAGCCATTAGAAGTTACATATCGTTTTAACGATTTTGTATCCCCCTTATTGGTAAGTGAGAAATACACAGCTTTTAATTGCTTTCATCCTCAGAGATAACAAAATAATCTTGATTCTCATAAATGTTTGTTTGATTTACATCTAATGCTATTTTTTAAACTATGGACATTATATATAATGAACTTGTCATTTGCTGTTGATGTGCTTTATTGCAGACAAATAGCGATTTTGATGCAAAACCTATGGTTATGCTCTTGGGTCAATATTCAACTGGAAAAACAACTTTCATTAAACATCTGCTGAAAAACAGTTATCCAGGTGAATTACTATTCTCTCGCTCCTTCCCTCCTTGTGTGGCTGTGGAAAATCCATCTCATGTTTATTATTTTCTTCATTTTGAACAGGAGCACACATTGGACCTGAACCTACCACAGACAGATTCGTTGTTGTTATGGTATTTTCTGAACCAGTACTGATTACCTTGTCATTAGTACTGTCTTTTGTTAGTCTTCAAAATTTTGACTATAAAAGGTCATTCAAGTTCCCTTGGTGGGCTCTTTGAGAAATGAAACCTAGTACTTTGCTTTGCGTTTCATATAAGCTTGGTGCCGAAATTAAGATTCTGATGGAACAATTCCTAGCATTTGGTCAGCTAACTTGACCATTTCCTTTTTCTTGCAGGAACCTCTAAGCTATATTTTTGTTTTAAAATGGCTGTTTGATTTTCTAATAGGTCTTCTAGTTTTATTTGGATTTTTTGCTTAATTTGATTTTTGAAATATTGTTTTCTGTTCATCTTTCCCAATATCTTTTGCATCTGCACTCAGCTAATTCTGCTTGTATGCAGTCTGGACCTGATGAAAGAAGTATTCCTGGAAATACAGTTGCTGTTCAAGCAGACATGCCTTACAGTGGTCTGACAACTTTTGGAACAGCATTTTTGTCCAAATTCGAGTGTTCTCAAATGCCACATCCTGTGAGTTATTACTCTATAATTGTCTTGGAAATTTCTGGATCATCATTCTGTAGCACCTGAAACTTAATCTTTTTACATGTCCAAAGCTCCTGGAGCACATCACTTTTGTGGATACTCCTGGAGTTTTATCTGGAGAAAAGCAACGAACACAGAGGGCCTATGATTTTACCGGTGTAACATCATGGTTTGCTGCAAAGTGTGACCTCATTCTACTGCTGTTTGATCCTCACAAACTTGATGTTAGTGACGAATTCAAGCGTGTGATTTCATCTCTTCGTGGCCATGATGACAAGATACGGGTGGTTCTGAACAAGGCAGACCAAGTGGATACACAGCAAGTAAGAATTTGAGCTGCTAATTAGTTTTGTAGGTTATTTTTTATAGATCCTTCACTAGACATTATAGTTCAGTCTCTTTTGACAGATATTTAACTTTCTGATTGATTCTTTGTTGTAGCTTATGAGGGTTTATGGAGCACTAATGTGGTCACTTGGGAAGGTTCTAAATACTCCTGAGGTTATGCGTGTTTATATTGGGTAGATTCTCTATCTTTATAAAAGTTCTCACTGCAATAGCAGTTGCTTCAATTTATTATTTTGTTAATTACATGCTTTCATATTTATCTATATTTCTTTTTAAGAAGATATAAGATGAAATGTTTTCAAATTGAGTGGTTCTCAACTTTACCTGTTCCTTTTCTTTTAACACATGTGAACCTATTGTTGCTTCGTCTTATCCTGCCAATTTATTATTTTGTTAATTACATGCTTTCATGGCTATCCTATATTTCTTTTAAGAAGATATAAGATGAGATGTTTTCAAATTGAGTGGTTCTCAACTTTACCTGTTCCTTTTCTTTTAACATGTGAACGTACTATTGTTGCCTTTGTCTTATCCTGCCAATTTATTATTTTGTTAAATACATGCTTTCATGGCTACCCTATATTTCTTTTAAGAAGATACTAGATGAGATGTTTTCAAATTGAGTGGGTCCTAACTTTACCTTTTCCCTCTCTTTTTACATGTGAACCTACTATTGTTGCATTGGTCTTATCCTGCCAAATTAATGTCTCTCTCTCTTGGGTATGTCAGTTCTTTCAACGACAAGCCTGTAGATGAAAAAGCTGTGTTCAATCAGGAAGAACTTTTGAAAAGGGCAGGGAGCCTTCTTTCTGATTTAAAAGATGTCCCCAAGAAGGCTTGTGATCGCCGAGTAAGTTCAATATTCACTTCTGCTTCTGTTATCTTCCCTGAATGGGATGGATTTGTATGCTTCACAGGCAAATCACACATGTTAGGGCATGAAAACAACCCAGATTGAGGAATATCTAATGAGCTGCAGGGGATTCTGACACCATTTTACTTTTGAATCGTAGATTTGTAAAGCGGGCTCAGCTGCTAAGATTCATTCCTACATCATCAGCCATCTGAGGAAGGAGATGCCTGCCATGATGGGCAAAGCCAAGACTCAGCAGAGGCTTATCGACAATCTGGAAGAGGAATTTGGAAAGGTTCCTTCTACATCTCTCTCTCTCTCTCTCTCTTTCTCTCTCTCCTGCAAATAACCTTGCAAACCCACCACGTACATTGAATTCACCATTCATTCAAACACTCTCGTCCTTGGTTACAGGTCCAGAGGGAGTACCATCTGCCACCAGGTGATTTCCCGAACGTTGACCATTTCAGGGAGGTATTGAGTGGTTACAGCATAGACAAATTCGAGAGGTTGAAGCCTAAAATGATACAAGCCGTAGATGACATGCTGGGTTATGACATCGGAGCTCTGAAGAACTTCAAAAATCCGTACGATTAAATGGGGGGGACGTGTTGAGTTGACAGTTTCATCATGATGAATGATAACATATATCATCTTAGTGGATGGAAGGGACCAAGTGCTACTGACTAAGAGGACGCATGTACAGAGCCTACCCTCTGCTTCTCTTCCCATTGCTATTTCCGGAACTTCCAAACTTTGTCTCTGAAGAAGCTTAGCCCCTCCGTGATGTCAGTCTCTTATATAAATTATCTCTCCTTTTCCTTTCCTTAGAAGATTCAGCTCTCATAGATTTTATTGTTCAAAAACATGCAGGGAACAATCATCTACTTCGATTTTACGTTGAAGATACTTAAAAAGAATTGGATACAAATTTAGCTTATAAGATGGCAGGCATTTGCTTGAACCCAAAGGGTAGCTAGTGGAGTCTTAGGTTTGTGTGGTCACCGATTCAAGTTCTCTCCCTTGGATTAATTCATTGGAGGTTTTATCCTACTGTTAACATCAAGGTCATTATTAGTCAGTTATCAAAAAAAGAAAAAGAAAAAAAGATGGTATTTTGTAATAATTTATATTATATTTTATTTATCTTAAGAAAATAATATTTTCACTTTGGATCCAATTATTTTTAATACAATAGTAAGATAAATAGTTTTTATGAAGAATACACTTTTTTTTATTTTGCAAGAATGTAGACGTTTTTCTTAAAGATGTATTTAGGGTTCCAATTTTGATTAGAGGGTGGAGGAAGGTTTCAAATCACTTTCTAAGGTCTCCACGGATGGCTATTTTGGACATGGTAAAGGTGACTAGAGTCTTAATGCAAAATAAAGAAAAAACGCAAATGCTTTTCTTAAAAATGTCAGTGAAATTTGATGTTTGATTACAAATGACGAATCAAATCTTTTGGTCCTCCAAATGACTATTTAGTATGGGTTAATTATATAAATGTTATCTCAAATTTTCCATTTTTTCTATCATTGTGTTTCAATTTTATTGTTGTTCAATCAAATATCTAACCTTTTTAATTTTTTCTATTTTAATATATTAACTTTATTTTTGTTCACTATGCAATTGAGTGTTTCTTAACCAATAAAAACTTATTAGGATATTTTAATTAGGAAGGTGATTTAAAATAACAAACCTATATGTAATAGTAATTGCTCAGATAATAGCAATATTATGTTTCTGTATGGATTTATAATATCATTATTATAATAAAATAGTCAGACAAAGATATTAATATTAGAGATGGGATAAAAACAAAAAAATTCTTGCAAATAAAACATAAGCAATTAAAAAAACTTTTTAATTATAACATGAGCTTTGCATATTTTCTATTTATATATAAACAAAAATTATAGATGAATAAATAAAAATATAACATTAGACATTAAATTATTTTTAAATAATTAATAATATTAATTTTTATTCATAGTAGTCAATTTAATCAATTTTTTAGACACTTGATTGAACCAAAATAAAGTTGAGACATTAAAATAAAAAAAATAAAAAAGTTTAGATACTTAATTAAATAAAATTAAGACACCAAATATATATATATATATGTGTGTGTGTGTGTGTGTGTGTGTGTTTTTGTGGATCATTTTTTAATATTTTTATTTTAGTCGGAAGGTATATAATGAACTTTATGAAATAATAATAATTTATTATGCAATATAAACATATTTCATAATCATATATCAAACATAAAAGATTAGAAGATAATATTATATGTATTTTATTCATTTCTATGAGATTGTGATGAATATGAATGATATGTAACATTTAAAATGATAATTGTAGAAAGAAATTTAAAAATAAGAAACACAATATCTATTTTTTTAAATCCTAAAGGTAGCTAAGTTGTTTTGAACTTGGGTTTAATCCTCAATTACCTGGTTGTTTACTTTTAAACTCATGAAATTAATTAAGGTGCATTCAAACTAGTTGAAACATCTCAACACCTAATTGTTAAAAAAAGACATAATATGTACTTATTATTCTTTTCTACTTGGTAGATGACATTATTATTAATTTTAAAATATTTTGTTAAAAGACATCAAATACCCTTAAATTTATAAATTTAACATATTTCATGGTTTTTCTTAAAAAATAATTCATTTAAGACAAAAATGTCATTTTTTTATTTTATATATTTACATTCTTTTTTTGGTCATTTTTTACAAGAAAACAAGATGAACAATTTTATAAAAATCAGGCTAAAAATTTATGAACGGTGAGATTTCAAAATTTGGGTTTTAAACAGTTATTTAATTGAATCACCCTATTATTTTCCAGGACTCAAGGAACTAAATATACCCAAAAGTGACGTTCAGCTTATGAAATTTTCCTGTAGAGATTGTATGGATATCTCAGTATCTGAAACCTCCCAATATCAAAAGACAATTTTCGATAAAAGGTACATCTCAGTCTAGCGCGGTTCAGGTGGAAGCAGAGACTAGAGACGGCGTCTCCACCCATAGCCTCATCTTTTTCTTTGTGCCTGAGGTAAGATTGTTTTTAAGCTATTCTCTTCAAAGCTTTGACGTAGAATCATTGTATTCAACATTATAATATCTTCCAACCGTTCTAATCTATTGTTAACAAAACCCAGTGGAGTAAAACTACTAATGATTAGTATATGGGTGAGGTAAAGCTTAATGATGGACGCGTGCCAAGTGTTTGGTGAAATGCCTCAAAGAGGTTATGCGTTTTTGGTCTATTGAATGCTAAAGAAAAATTGGCTCTTGTCGAAATGGGTGTTTGGGAATTGGTTGGAATAACAAGGTTTTCCATACAATCAATATAAGGTGGCTCCTGGCTTGCGGTTAAACTTTTTGGGAGGAGTGTTCTGGGTGGGGAATGATTAGGGTTTAAGGTTTAGTCCAATATGTGGCACATTATTGAGTTAGACCCAAAGGGGAAAATTAATGGATATGTTTGTTGCTTAATGCAATTGTAGGCTGGGCCAAACCACTTGATGCAAAAACGATGGAAGTTAAGTTTGATGCTGGTGGACTGAACTTGAGAACTTTTCCAATTGTTCTGTATGGAATTAATGGCTAAATTCATTAGGGTGAATTGGGTCATGGGAGAAGATGAAAAATCTCTTCAATTGATGGTAGAATGGATCTTTTTGTTGAATGACAAAACTAATTCTGTTATATAAGATTTGTTTGGAGAAGGGGAGACACATATTCCTATGCATCAGTTGATTATGCTATGCCATTGGCTTCAAAATGAGAGGAGATAAATGCATTTCAGATTATCTAAAATTTGCAGCAACTAGTTTTCAAACTTCTGAGTAAGAACTTTATTGGGCTGTACCACAGGAAGAAGTCAGAGACAAGAGAGAGGGAAGGATGCTGCCACAGCGTGTGAAGAGGCCCATCACAGAGAATCCAAAGAAGCTAGCAAACTTGATTGACCTTGCAAATCTGCCTTCAACACTTAGAGAATTTGTGGGTCAATCTCAGATTTCACGTTTAGGCTGTTTCATGCGTGTCTGGTCATACATCAAGACCAACAATCTCCAGGTTTTCCATCTCTCTTTCCCTGTTTTTATAATTGATAATGAAGAGGAATTTTGTCTCCTTTATTGTCTCTTTACAGGGATGTGTCCGTATACAAACATAATCTTTGATGTGCGTATATTTTTGCATCTTTCTTCCTATCACTTGGAACCTCATCTATAAGTTTTGGTCTCTTTATTTTATTTGGAGTGAAAATGATTCATATAATCATTGTTGTTTCTTACCCCTTAAGTATCTTTCTTCATTATTTTGTTGGCTATATATGATTTTCTTTACAAAAAATATTTTGAATTTGATGGAAGTTACGCTGTTTCCAATTAAAGACATTTTTAGAGGGCCGATAAATTGGAATGAGGTTGGACCCAGTTAATTTGATGAGAGAGCAGCTTTCTAAGAGTTTTCAAAAAACAGTGACTCGGTTTTCTTTAGTGAGGAAGTAAGGCACCAGTTGATGATTAATAAGAAACAGTTACTATATTGTTTAACCACAAGCAGTCAAGCACACATAGATGAAATCCATTCATATTACCATGATTGCTAGAAGCTATGGAAAACTATATCATAGTTTTATCTTTTCCTTCATGTACTTACAGTAATTGATGTTGCTAGAGTTTTTGTTAATTTATGTGATGTGATTTTCCTTATGCCTGAATGAAACTGTGGGCTGCACTCTTTCTTGTTCAGGATCCAAACGACAAGAATGTGGTCATTTGTGATGACAAGTTGAGGAGTATTTTGTTGGGTAAGCCTCGTGTTGATCTAGCTGAACTTCCTGTCCTGATCAAACTGCATTTTCCCAAGGAACCAAAGTGATTAGAGAATTTGAGGTTAAGGTGCCCCGTATTCTCTGAAAAAGTAGTCTCTCTTCTCAGTATATACTTCCAGAAATATAGCTGCTTCATGTTTTAGTAGTCGATTGTTAAATATTTGAATATTGAGGTGTTCCAATCTGTTTGAATTTGTTGAGCCTTCAAGTATTATCTATATGGACCCCCTAGAACCTAATGCTGAGTCTGTATTCATTGGCTAGTTATCTGGCATTGGATTATTAATATTGGTAGGTAACTTTCTTCAATCTCTCTCTCTATCTCAATTGTGATGAACTTGCAACTTCAGGAAGAAAACATGAATGGTAAATCTCATCCAATTAGAACTCCTTTATAACTCTCTTTTTAACAGAGATTTTGTGAGACCTGCAATTATGGCTGATCCCATCGGTAAGTTCATGGCACCCTATCTACCTGTTAGGCCACAGAGGGAAATTCTAGATTCTCAAGGAATGTTTAAGCTCGAATGAAATGGTTCACTGGTCTCTAGAAATTGCACTTTGTTGAGAAACTTATAGTTAAAAAAAAAAAAACTTAATTTGGATGATCCTTATGATACTGGTTTTATGGAGAATTATTGATAATAATTATCCTAATAATATCAATACAGAAATGCAAATTCTGAGTGGGATTACTGATATAAGGAAGACAGATTGTGCATTATAGTACAAGACTAATCAAAGGAACTCTGCTAGGGAATGCTTAACCACATGATCAGCAACAATACGGTTGGTTTTCTCTGTTGGATGGAAAGTATCCCAAAACACATATTTATCCGCGTCTGCGCATGTGAATGGATTAAATCTGTTACACATGTATCCCATTTCTAGCATCCCAGTTGCACAACATCCTACTGCTGCTTCCTCGAATCCTGCAAATTAGGAATTATGTTACTTTGATTAACTTCAGTTGCAGGCACACAAAATGTAACATGTATTAAGGAAGTAAGGGTCTGTAGAAATTGTACATAAAAATTAATTATATAATAAAGCGTATCGATGTCATTAAGATTAAACCTAAGGAAAAAGAGAGATGTCTTGAGTATGTCTGCATGCTCAAAAGATAGTAACCAGTTAACAATTGAACAAATATGGAAGGAAGTAGTTGAAAAAAGTCTAATCATTTGTGAACTATTAGAAAAGTTATCTAACCTAAGCTACCTGCAATTCCTTGAACCTTGGTAAATAGTTAAAAATGAATGCAGGTCATCTTGGCTATTATGAGACATGTCTATTTTTGGATGCTCTACATGGCGTAGGGCTTATGTTGCATGATCTGTTTTCATGCATGCTATGCCGTGCGACACCAGCTATGGTGGTGGTCAGCCAAGAAACTTACCAAACGAGTTTGGACTCTGAATGATCTCCAAGAGAATATCATATAGGTTTGCTAGCACCAATCTGATTCCAGAAAGCTCCTTGTTCAGCTTCACAACCACTTCTTGCAACTTCTTATTAAAATCCCTAGCCACATTATTGTACCTCTCCACACAGTCCCTCCTGGAGAAAATATTTGTAGTTCTTTCCAGTGGCAAACAACCCATAGGAGGAAGACCACCCACTGAGATCTTTCTAGCTCCTAATTGGAAGAGCTCTGTGATGAAATTTCCAGCAATCCCCACAAGAAAACTCTGGTAGTCCTCAACAGAAAACTGTGACCGCCTGCCTGGAAGTAAGTAGTAGTTTTCTAGAGAATGTTGGATTCAAACATTATTGGGAGACTACCCAAATTGCATTAGCTTTCTCATTGCCAAGATAATCTCTGAGCTTCTTCTGGTATTCCTTGTAGTATTCAAGTTCCTTCCACAAAGGTATCACTGACTGCAAGTCGAAATTACATTGAAAATTAGTTAAGTTAATTCACTAACTTGTCATTATCTTCTGCAAAAAGAAATTGAAAATAAAGAAAAATGGAAAACATAGTCAAACCAAGATAGGTTGGTGATTTTTCTATTGGAAGGTAACCAAACTGACTTGAAATTCTTAATCTCAAGTTTCTAGAACTTTATTAATGTACTTATAAACTCCAAACTCACAATTAAGTTTTATCTGCTTAGAGTTTATCGAGTTGGCTTAGTTGAAACCATGATAGAGATGGTTACTGAAACAGCTCATGAGACTTAAAACTCTTACAAAAAAAGTCAGGCGAACAGAACTAAAGGCTCTTTTCAGCTCTGAGTTTGCTTGAGGTCCTATCCCCACATTGATCTGACTAAGTAGATGGATGATCTATGGCCTGACCTAAGGATGTGCAACAGGATTTGTATGTATCAGTGTGCATATAATTTAGCATATGTTAGAATACTAGGATCTAATGTAAGTTCTGATTATAGGAACATACCAGAAAATTGGAGGTTGCATTATCATAAATCAAAGCCCTGAAGCAAAGTGCACTCCAGTGGCAAAATCCATAATATGATAACTGGGATCCAAGTATGCCGGTATTGCTGGCTTGAGCCCAAAAGCCTCAGAAATGAAGTCTGTTGGAAGTCGGCCATTAGAAAACCGGCCAGTGGGCTGGGCTACCATTGAAATTCACCATAAGGTTCCAAATCTGCCCTTCAGAATGTATGTGACGTAGTTGTTGTTCCCTGAGTCCACAGAGGAGTCCCCAAAACAGCCAATGGCAGGAACTTTGCATGGACGCTTAGATTTGGAGCAGGATCTGTCCAAGAAGAGCTGCCATACTCAAACATCATTAGGACTTGTTATGTTCTTGACTCTCCTATAACAGGTTGAGGGGTAATTAAAAGGGTCATAATACTGGCATAAATTTCTATGAGGTTGTTGGGAGGGGGTTGGGAGCGGTGGTAGGAATGATTATGGGAAACGTATATCAAGTTGGAAATGAAATAGGTAGGTTGGTAGTTTACTACTTGCATCAGTGCTAATCCTGTGGAGGGTTAAGGAAAACAGGGTATAGGTCGACGACCAGGACATTACAAAACTTTGCATAGCAAGTTGCTTTTATTGAATTGAATTGACATCCTAACATACAATAGTTCTGCATGGATTTTGTAGCGAGAACAGAATGCTAGTAATTGTTCCTTCAAAGAGATACAGAGTAATGATGACACTTTTGTGTGGAAATTCCTTGTTCTGATATAAAAATAGGAGTCATATTCATTCATTCATTCTCCCATATTGTTTATTTTCGAGTACGTTGCTGTTAGTGAAGATCCCTGAAATGTTAATCCTTTCATGACAGCATGATTTAAATGTCGTCCTTCTTTACTTGAAAACTATCTATGAGGGAAGTGATGATAGTTGTTGAAATATTCACTTCTATGTGATCAAGATAGATTTGATGGCTGTGTATAAAAATCCATCACTCTGAACATAATCAATTTGCCTTAATGGACATGTTTTTCTAAGAGACTAATCTTCACATTCAAATGGTTCATGGATCATAATGCAGCACTAGTATTTTCTTCAAGATAGGACATGCATCCTGTTTGGTAAATGGCTGCAGAGTTGGTCCCCAGGAATCTCATTTTAACATCCATCCACTTACTCGACTAATCCACACTAAGTTAACGGGTCTGCAAACATTCAATTAGGCCTAGCAAAATTTGACACAACCCGTGGTTATAACACAACCTGACACAATTTTTGCTGTGTTTGGGGCCAAGATAATCGCTGGCCAAATCTTCGCACGACCCCCATAATCTATTAAATAATGTAGCTTATATTTCATACAATCCACATAAATACCGACCGACTGTGACGATCCTTTTAATTACGACGCACTAATAATTAACCTATTTGAGTTAATTAACTCATTCTATATATATTATTTGTGTTAAATATTAATAAATTAATTATAATTTATATTATTTCAAATTATTACATTAATAAATGGGTTACACTTGTTGTATCAATCGCATTACCCTTCTACTAATTGGGTTGCTTTTTTAATTTGTTATTTTGATTGCTGACATCCGCGCTGGTGCTCGAGCCGACGAATATCAGAAAAACCTCAGCGATTATGACGACCAATAAACACAAATTACCATCCCTACATCCAATGGTCTTAAAGGGATTCGAACAAATGACCATTGGATAAACTCTAATGCCTTAGACCAATCGAGCTACCCTCGGGTTTATGAACAAGAGCATGTATAACAACAGCCCTAGAGAACTGGAACAATTTGCTTGTTATGTGGTAGTGAAATTATGCATGGAGATGTTTGAATAACAATTTACACGTGAGCAACCTATTGATGTCTTTATCATGTATAGCTGATTTTCAATTTTATGATTTGGAAGTCTTCATTCTTTTCCATACCCAATCCCATATAGTGTTCCAAAGTCTTAACTAACTCTTAGGTTCCGTTTGGATTACTCTAAAAGCAATAAAGGAAAATTGTTTCTCATATTTGGTTTCATTATGGAAAATATAAAAGAAAATTAAATGTAATCAAAATTCTTCAAAATTTAATATATTTTAAATTTCTAAACTTAATAGAGAGAAACAAATAAAACGAGTTTGAATAAACATATATAAAATTATAAAATTATTTATTAAGTTTAAACCTATTTTTTATTTTTCTTCAAATTTTCTTTTTTACCTTTTTATCTTTTCCTCCTTAATGTTTCTTGGGTTCCAAATGGAGCTTTAACCCACTGCATATTGGGAAAATCCAAGGTTACTGCCAAAAGACATTTGAAAAGCAAATAAAAAAAATTTTCAGAATTTTTAAAATGTAAAATCACTATATATATATATATATATATATATATATATATATATATATATATATATATATATATATATATATATATATTCTTAAAAAGAATTTTAATACTTATGTTTTATTTTTTTAATAATTATCCCTTAATATATTCTAAATTAATTTTAATTTACAAATAATTATCATTATTGCTTTTTATCCATTGATAAATTCAAATTGAATAAATTATTTTTGTAATCTTTTTTTTTTAAAGGATTATTGTTGTAATGTTAATGTGTTCGTAAGTTAGTATATCACTGTTGCTCTTATTTATTTTATCATTTTTTTCAAACATTTTACAAGTATATATCAGTTTTCTTCTTATCAATTTTTTTTATTAAAATATTCGTAGACGTTTTCGGTTTTCCAATGATAAATATATTCATTATTATTGGCATGAAGTTCCTAACAGCCTAACCCACCCACCACCTTCTCATAGATTTTCTCAAATCTACGTAATATTATTTTTTTTAAAAAAGAAAGATATAAGAAAAACTTTTAATTTTTCATCAAGAGAGCTTTATTTTTCTTAGTTTTTATTTTTATTTTTAAATTTATGGTACAATCACTTTTTAAATCTAATAAGAAGAAAATATATGAAATGAAAGTTCTTCCAATAATTTTTTTCAGATGGATGAAGTTTCCAAAAAAAAAAAAAAAATTTTCTCATTTTCTCAAATTAATTTAAATAGACTACGGATATGCATAAGACGGTAAGGTTATGTTCGCGTTTTAAATTCGCCGTAGCCATTTCTCGGGATTTATATCAAAACGGAATATTTCGCCGATCGTTTTTCAAGGTACTCATTTCGGGGTGCGTAGGGATATATATATATATATATATATATATATATAGTATATATATATATATATATATATATATTTATTTATTTATTTATTTAATATAGAGTATTTTGTAACATAATTTATCAAGTAAAAATTATTTTATAATACATTAATTAAAATTAAATTATCAAATAAACATAAATATTTTAATACCTTAACGAAGTTTAAATCACCAAATTAATATAATGTTTTAAGCATGTTAATCCTGCATAAATCAACAAACAAGTATAAAATATTTAATACAAGCAAATACAAATAAACAGCCAAATTCTAAAACAAGAATCAAGAACTAACATCAAACTCACAAAGGCCATCAAACTCAAACATCAAAATCCCATGCATTTACAAGGATGTACTAACACGCTTCATCATTAGTATAATTTAATTCTTCATCATCTCAAGCATGCCATCAAGCAAATGGTAGCTTCTATTGTCTCCCAATTCTAAATCATTCCATAAAAACACCGTGGCTCTCATAAATCCAATCATCCACAACAAATCTATATGCTCCACTTATAGATCTAAAGACTCTTTCCTTTCTTCATAATCTTGTAAATAACAATAAAAATAATGGTATCTTATAATTGAATCAATTAATATAACATAAATTCAATGCAAATATTTTCATTTTTTTTAGCCTTTCTAAGTTTAAGATTGTAACGAATAAAACCAAATCATTTAGTCTTTTGTGTTCAAGCCTATTTCTCCTTTAGAGTGAAATAAATTCAAAATGCTCCAATTTCTTTCTACATCCCATTCACTACAACATTGGCTGGCACAATAAATTGCTCCCACCATGCAAATCACAATAAATCAATCATAACCAACTTTAATAAATGTAGTAAGTAATGCTCAACCAAAGTTAAGCCATCATACTTGATTTAATTTTTCACGTCGCGAATTGTTAAAGACATTCCAAAATCAACAGCTTGATTTCTTATACCCTCTATCTACCCAATTAATTTTATCTTGCACATCGGGCCTCAAACACCAATTTAGTCATCGAGTGAGTAACTTTAGTGACATCTTGCCTAGTGAAATCAAAGCTCAAAAGACGGCAGGATTAAGAAAACAATCAAGAAGATGCAAAGGATCATGAAGTTGTTTGTCCCATCTTAGCATCAATCACCCTAATATATGGACCATACAATGAAACTTTCTTTTCATTCTTGAAATAATAGTTCCTTTGCTTTGTCCATAGCTTCAAAACAAATAACCCACCACGGCCTTCCTCACCATCACAAAGTCTAAAGAACTCTCACCAAAGGTTCACTAACCAAAACAATATGCCGACATCGAGACCAAAAACTTTGTATCTGAAACAATTGCAGCAATATCTTTCCCTGCATTACTTTTAGCATGACTTAACTCTAACCACTTGTTTGAAGTAAACATTTGCCTAAGCCCATTCTTGAATCCTGCTAAACATCAAGGCTCAAGAAATGAGTGGCAAATCTAGTCATAGCAGATGACGCAAAGTCTCTACCATTGCTGAATTCCTTTCTCACTAAAGCCAAAACACATGATTATAAATAAATTTTGTGATACTTCTTGCCTTTTGATAGTCAGATCAATCATAAGGAAAAGGTAGGATCGTAAAAGTCTCCCAACATCAAGTCAATACAATGTGCAAAGACATGGAGACCAAAAGAAAGTGTCATAATTATTTGTAACAACTTGGCCCAGCCTTTATAACTTGCATCATTATCAGTGATAAACTGAACAATATTTTATGCTCCAACTTCTTAAACAACTTGATCAAAAATTCCCAACAATGTTTCTTTGTCTTTTCTAAGGCAAGATGTATCAATGGATTTCAAAAATATGGTGCCTTTTAGACTAAACACAAGAAAATTAATAATTGGTTGCTGTTTTTTATTTGTCCAACCATCAGACATCACAGAGCATCCATATAATCCCCATTCTGCCTTAATTCCTAAAAGATAGATTCTAACATCTTGAACAACATCTTTCAAAAGAGATCCTCTAAAATCATGAGTAGATGGACCTTGGAAACTAGGACCAATCCCTGCTATAGCTGTGAAACCCCGAGAAAATTCAATTTTCTCATGAAAAGCAAAATCGTAATTTCGGTAAAAATCCGAAATTTTTCTAGATCTCGGATGACAAAATGGACCTCACCATTGGAATCGTCTTGCGAAATCTAGCTAACACGTCGACTTCACAATTTTGAGACAATGGATTTGACAAGCTGAGACACCGAATATCGGGTGCCGTAAAACGAAAGTTGATTTTGAAAAAAGTCACATATAACATGTACTCATATGACACATGTTGCATGAGTAGAGAGAGAATGGAAATGGACGGCCGAGAGAGTGCAAGCAATGCGGTCAAAATCCAAGAGAAGGACAGATGACATTTTTTAAAGTTAAATGAGAGTAATGACAAAATAGTGTATAGTAGTCATCTTCTCCTTCAAAAGAAAGGAGAAACGTGGTGAGGAAATGGATTTGCAGTGGGTTAGGTTTCGACAAGAGGAGTGTCTTCTCTCTAAGATCCCGAGCGATCGGACCGTCGAATTTCTTCGGGCTGAGAAGGAAAGTTGTTCTACGTGGCGAGGGCAATGCGTGGACACCGGTTTCTGGAGTTTTTGACAAACTCTATGAGGTAGGGGTTTTATCCTACTTGTTTTACCATTTGTTTAAGTGTTTTGTTATGTTTGAGTTGATTGAGGCCGTGAGTGGCATTTTTTGACTGGTCCCAAAAAACTCAAATCGGCTGCTAATTTACGAGCCCATTCGCGCTTCGAGGATAATCTACGCATCGCTTGGCATGTCGGGAGGATGATTTATTCAATTAATTCATGATTTGGTGTGTATGAGGCTAGAAATGGCCATGGAATTCGGGTTCACCAAGTGGAATCGATGTTGGATATTTGCCGTGAACAGTAATCCGAGGGTTTCACTGTTCACGTGAATAGTGTTCACGAATTATTTTTGTGATAAAATGTGTTCAGTTGAGTAATTCAAATAGAATTGCTCGTGTTTGTTAATTAGCCCATGTGGAGCTAATACTTTGTGTAATGGATTGTGAATGTGCATAAATATGTTTGTGTGGATTAATCATGTTAGTGTATATCATGTTTTATATATTAGCATGTGTTATAATTTATGCTAAACAAAGATAACGATTTCATATACCGGTAACCTGTAACTTAAAGTGCGGTGCGCAAAGTGATGTCATGAACAATTGAAAGAAAACGAACATGTTTTGCGAAAGGAATTTCACATGATGATTTTCCTAGAACGGGTTTGAGACTCCGCTCCAACATCATTTCCTGATACAAAGACCATGATCAGCCAGAAGTTCTCCAACATTTGCCTCGGAAGGTAGTCCTATTATTACCGAAGATTCAGTTTATTTTTCAAGAACAATAAGTTTTGTTTTGAAAATACTATTTTTCTTACATGGCTTAGGTAAGTGTGAGGAGTCGGTGAGGACTCGAGACACGGAACGGGTGACATTCAAGTAGAATCACGTATCTACTTGAGGTAAAAGCTTAAATTGGAGCATTGCATACGCACTTAGTGAGAGTAACCCATTTAGGGTGATTCCACTACTGGGCGATAGCTCACCTTGTCGAGAGAATATTTTCTTCGTGTATAGGAGCTGCTTCGAGAAGACTACCATTTTAGAGACCGATTTTGAAGAAAGCCGGGCGTTGGCTTTGATGTTTTCGATAATATGTATTAGAATTATAGATTTTAATATGTATTTGTATTAAGAGTAATGTATAACTTCGAATCCATGGAGATAGTCAGCTGGTTATTTTTGATGAGAAATATTATAACTCATGAACTATTGGAATATAGTTGGGTATATGTTTGATGAGTGTTGATGCAGGGGCCCAAATGGCCATTTTTACTCAAGTCTGTGTCTCGTGATACGAGAAGTATAGATTTTCCATTGTGCCGACTAAGAAATACCAGACTCCCGTTTTGGGGGCGCTCAGCATCTATCATTGGCTGGAGATTAAACTGAATTAGCAGCATTGAAGGATACATTTGCATCATACCACCATCTTGCCACAGCCATAATAGCATTATCAACCATTTCTTTAGAAGCCATTGCACTTCTAATGCTCGATTGGGATCCCGGATTAGTACGAGGAGCAAAGTAACTTTATACTCCTTTCCTCGAAGGTGCACTTTCATCTACACTTCTCTTCCCTCTCGACATTCCCCTATCAATTTCAACAACATCATCCGTCTACCGTAATCATCACCATAAGAACTTCCAATTTCAAATCTCTGTCTCTTTCTCTTTCTTTTTCTTTTAATAATTTCATCCACTAACCTGCTTTCATTTGCCATCTAACTTCACCCGGTACTTTCTTGCGTATTCAACATCACCGACTCCAAAGAAGGTGATACTTGAATCGGGTAATGCCACCACCGTTGATCCTCTTGTTACAATGAAGACATAAAGTACTATTTCTATTACCAATTATCACTTGACCATGAGCCCATGCAGGATCTTGAGACCGAGCCGGAGCAGAAGCCACAAATGCGGCAATAGTAGCAGCACCGCTTGATGCTTGATCCGCCATTGTCACTTCTAATATATTTGTCGCAACACTCTGCACTACATAATGCTTTTTCATCCCTACAATGCAATCACAAACAAACATTTCATTTTCATAAGCAAAAGAAATATATCAAAGCTCAAATTAAATATCTTATTAAAGGAGCCAATACCACATACAGAAACATAAACGGTATGGTCAATTTCATATACTCAAGTCATTCACCTAACTATGTTTTCCCAAATCATCACTTTTTAGTACTATAATTGATAATCTACACAAAATGAAATCATATATATAAAGAAGAGTATCTATCTTTTCCCTAATAAAAAAAAATTACAGCTCACATGCACAACAACCTGTAAACACTTAAGATCACAACTTAAGTCTAACTGGAAGGAAAAATTCATACATATTACTAGAAAGAGACAAGCCTAAGACCAATGAATATAGAAACCATTGCTTCGATTGATGATATATAAAGCAAATCAAGAAAATAAAGGTGATGAAACACAATTCTACCAAACTAAATTGAAAATTAGAAGGTTGACTTCAATGATTGGTTTGACAGAACAAGGACATAAAATCTTTTTCAAAGGAAGAAAGGGGTTCGTGGTTCGATATTCATAAAAATTTATGTACATAATGCTTGGGCTCGCTAAGAAGGAAGCAATGATTCCAAATCCAATGAATGCTTTGTCTCGGTGATCATGTGATCCCAGGCATATTCACACTTGTAGTCTATTAAATGGGTAGATAAGTTCATTCAATTCATAAACTTTAAAAACTAATGATAAAATATTTCAAAGAAAAGTAGACTAATCAATTAACAACTTTGGCCTACAAAGTCAAGGCCTAGTTCGACGTAGCTATCGGGCACACATCATTTTGGAGTTGCTGGTTAACATTTGATAATGTGTGGCTGAATCCACAACAAGCCACGATAATCTTAGCATTAAAAAAATTTCAAGAGTTCATAATATGAGGAACACAACGATTATATCAGGTCATCCAAGGAAGGCAGCAGGTTACCACATCCAAGCAGGCAGACAACAAACTCAACAAACTCAGCTCAAAGTTCAACTTGAAAAAAGAAAAGGATGAACAAACCTGAGTTTAACAAATAATCTCACAGTTTAAAAAAATTTCCAGCATTGTCCAAACAAATAATCTAATAGTAATCCCAAATTGCATAATCTCAAAAGAAATCAAAGTAAAATAAAATTACCTACAAGCACAACAGATGTGTAAGGCATCTTGAATTGCTACTTTGTGGTGGTTAGGCGTGCGGTGGCGCATGACGATGCGAATCTGCAGGTGTGGTGGTTGTGCAGTATGAGACGAGACGACGGCAGCCCATGAAAGGGAGAGCGTAAGCAGAGCAAGCAAAGATCGTGACTTAGGTTAGTTAGGAGATTTAATTCTAAGTGGATATGTTTTTTATTAATATCGAAAAATCTATTCCTTTCCCGGTTTCCGAATACGATATCGGCCTGATTCCCACTCCCACTCGGGCAGAACAAACCTAGACATAGTCCGAAATTTTTCGACATGTTCCGTCTCGCTTGGAATGGACCGACATTCGCTTGCTCCGCCTGAATGGAACGTAACGGAATTTAGAACCTTGTTATAAACACTAGAGAAGAAGATGAATGTGTTAAAAAATTCCCAAAGTAATTCATGTTTTAAAATAATGTCCAAATTAGTCTTTTCTTGCCACTCATCAAAATTATAGTTGGTAGCTATGATTTTAATTTTTAATTTTTGAAAATAAGTCAGAACCATACTTGTTGACTATGATTTTAAACTTATTTTAAAATTTAAAACCGTAGTCATCAACTTTCTTACTGACAAGTGCACATCTTTCTTGCAGGATTAGATGGAGACTTCGAGCAAGTTCGAGGAGAGATTCTATGCAAAGATCCAATTCCCGATTTGGAATAATGTTATGCACTAGTCCGACGAAAGCCCGATAATGATCAAATCAAAATTGGTAGGATCGATCTAAGACTAATCATCTTAAGACGACCTCTAATATTGATAAGTCTATATTAAAATGTACTCATTGCAACAAGATTGACCACATTAGGATTTGTTGCTTAGGACTTGTAGGATATCAAGAATGGTGGGATCATAATTGTGAGCAACTGAAAAAGATTCTAAGAAAGCCTCGACTACAAATATTGCTAAAATAAAAATAGAAGATAATGTTGCCGGAAAGTCTCCTTATCGGGTGGGACGCTCGACCGTGGTGGTAAGGTTTTACATACTTTTGCATTCGTTATTAATCATACATGGATAATTTGATTATGGTGCAACAGATCATATGACTTTTGATTCTACACATATCTCAAACCCATAGACATTTTTCACAAAAATTTATTTCCACTACCAATGGTAATATGACTCCAGTCATTGGGGAATGATCCTTAATACTTACTAATACTTTGAACTTAGACTTTGTGTTAGTTGTTTCTTCCTTAAATTATAATATTTTGTTTGTCTCTCAAGTCACTGTAGCCTTATCTTGTATTGTTATTTTTTTGCCTGAAGTTTGCGTTTTCAAGGATATCTAAACAAGATAGACAATTGGTTGTGGTATTAAGCGAGGGAAACTTTATTACTTGGACTTGCAACCAAAAGATCCCAACAAGCCTTAATGACATACAGATTTAAGGGGAAGAAAATGAAGTTTGAAATTTGGTTATGACATTAACGATTGGGACATGCTTCCTTTGGTTATTTAAAACAATTGTTTCCTAGTGTATTTACAAAGTGTTACGTCTCTAGCCTTCATTGTGATGTTTGTGAACTAGAAAAAAAGTCATCGTATTTCATTTCCATTAAGTATTAATAAAAGTCCACTTCAAATTCCACAACGAACACAAAATGGAAAAACAAATTATGGAATCCAACTCAGTGAGTTAGGGCTTTCTTAGGATTTGCAGAAAATCAAATATAAAGCTTCTAAAAGTGTTTTCGGAGAATCTGAGCGAGTTTTAAAGAAATTAAAGTTCCTCTTCGAGGGGTGGTGCCTCTATGAAGTGAGGTTTGCTTTGGTAAATCATTACATTCCTTTGAAAAACACCTTCTTTTCGGAGGGAGTTGACATTTGCATTAAGAATATTAGAGAATTGTAGAACTACATAAACAAAAATATAAGTTTTCATGGGATTTTAATCATAAACATAAATACTTCTTAATAATAATACTTAAAACCATATAAACATAAAATTAAATATTGAGAAAAATCATGTTGATTAGATTGGACACCATTATATATAAATTAGAATTATCTTCCTTTTTTATTTAACTAATACCATATTGAATTAAAATGTATTTAAAAGTAAATAAATATATTGCATTAATGGAGAGTTATGTTGGTTTTATAAATTGTTTATCACTTTTGAGGGTCAATTATCCCTTCAACATAAGTTATTTAAGAAATTTTATAATATTAAAAATAAATAAATAATGTGCATTTACTATTTAGTATTCAAGGAATTGTTGAAAATAAAAAATAAAGACTCATTATGCTTTAAAAGAGTATTGGTAAAACTATAAATTATATTTAATTTAGTTTAATTTGTAAAACACAATTTTGATAAATTTAGTAATTGAAGTATGTAATGGGTTTAGGGATACTAAGATTTGCAAAAATTCTCGAATATATATCATTAAGAAGGTATTTAAAAATAAAATTTTAAATATTAAAAAGTTTTTTTTAGATTATTTTGAGATGATACAGTATAAATTTATCAATAATACCAAAAAATTGAAAATATTACATATAATAATTATAGGGTTAATTGTAAGATTTTCCTTTTATGTGGGCTTTATTAATTAAAACTAACTGGATTAAGTTTGGTCTAATTAAGTGAGATTATTGGGCTTCTTAATAAAACATATTGTAATGGGCTAGTGTGTAGTCGAAAATGTCCTACTAGACAGAGGTGGTCCGGTGGTCGAACTCAATATAAATAAGGCCTAAGTCCTCCCAAAACCCTAAGTAAGTGTGATACTCGCATAATTCTCACATACGCTTTTTTCGAGAAATATTTTCCGTATCGGTATGATTCTCATTGCCCGCATTCACTGGCGTTAAGTCACTGAAAAGATCTGAGGGCTGCTTTCTTTGGGTGTGTCTTCATCGATTCCGCATTAAGAAGAAGCCAACCATGGATTCCAAATCAGGTACATGAATTTTCAGTTTTTCTCCATTAATGTTATGCTTTGTGTTCTAACATGGTAATCTAGGTTGATTTGACCGTATCCAAGCAACAAATTGGCATCGTGAGCTAAACCATGATTAGAATTCAAAACATAAGGAATCGATAAAATTTTTGGATTTTATGAAAATCGCGCATTCTGTCCAGTTTCGGAGTTTTTCGATAAATCCAAAATTAACATTTTTTGATACTCGAATCTACACCACGACGATCACACGGCAGGGCCCGGGCCGCCGAGGTGGTTTGACGCGCTCTCGCTACGCCACGCCGCGCGATCGAGGACTACGGGCGCTGGCGGAAGGCGACACGCGCCAGATTCGCCGAATGGAAGCTTGTCACGCCATGTCGACGCTTACACCCACAAGAATCGACCGGGTCAAACCCGACTGTTCGATCCGCTTGTTGACCCGCCCGCTTAGGTGGAGCCGACGTGTATCGCCGACGGTACGACGCGGGTCGCCGACATGGCCGACGCGGGCCGCTTAACGCGGTGATGATCGTGGGTCATGACGTCATGATGACGTCGGTCTTTCTTGACCTGGCTTCCTTCGACCCACCCTTTGACCCGACCAACGGTCAACAACCAGGCCCGACCCGGTCAACATAACCCAAAGAAACAGACGCTGGTGCCGCCACGCCGCCACACGCGCCGAGCTCTTCCGTACGCCGTGAGGGCGCGCAGAGGGTATTTTTGGGTACCCTGATATCTATGCATTCGCATCGAAATTTCTAAGCAATGTGGTATATATTGACTTAGTATGTTCAAGCTTACGTATATGAAAAATGCGTGATAAAACCCTATGCGTACGCCTAGAAATTAGGGTATTTACGTATTTTTGGTATTTATGGTTTCTAAATACATATGGTTGCTAAGATAAATATGACCCGCATTAGGATCGTGTAGAGTCTAAAATTTACTTTTCAATGAATAAATTGAACAAGATAATTAGCATTACATATATATATAGAATTTGATATGCAAAAGTTAATATCCTCGTATGAGTGATTTTCTCAAGGATTCAATAGCTGCACTCGCCAAAGTGGCACACTCGACGGGCTCGGTAAATATCAATCTCATATTGTGGTGGGATGTCTTCTCGCTTTATTCGTGACCATACTCCCAAAGGAGGTGATCCCCAGTTATTTTCATGGAGGATACATGTATGGTAATGTGCTTCGAGGAATGATCAGTCTTAAGGGTTCATACACTCCAAAGGTGGTGATTTCACTAAGGGATTAGAATATGTTCTCATGGCCGCCGTCATGTGAAGAGTGTACAATCGCATGTCATATTTTCTCGCCCAAAGGTGATTATGTGATGATGTATGTAATTCTCTTATGAGTATTCAGCATGATGCTGATCGTATTGTTTTGTTTTATTTTTCACTAATTTTTCAGGAGCAAAGAATTCCATTTCAATTGAGATCCTTACCGATTGAATTTCAAGAAATGGAAAGAGTGACTTTCTGCTTGGAATGGAGTCAAGTGATGTTCACATGGCGCTTAAGCAATGGATGTTTCGCAGATATTACAACCACTAGTACTGAAGCTGAGAAAACTGACTTTGCTACCTGGGAGAGGAGCAATAGGATTTGCTCATTGACAATGAAGAAATCCATACAAGAACATTTGAAAAGTGGTTTACCAAGAGACCACCGCTTAAGGAAATGATGGCAGCCACATAGAGGCTAGAAATCTAGTTTCATCCACCGTCGAGGTTGGAACACTTCTTTCAAAAGCTCTTCAACATGAAGTATGATGGTACAAATTGGTTGTGAGATTATGTACGAGGATGGTGGACCTAAAGGCGAAACTCCAAAGCTCTTAATGTTACCATTCCTAATGCTTGCATCACAAGATCAAGTTCCTCGAACACCTCTTCCACCTGATTTTGGGATTATAAAGACAAACTACAATTCCCAAGATGAGACTTGGTCAGTAAATGACTTGATAGCAAGGGTGGTGGCAGAGGAAGAGAAGCTTCAGAAGGAGAAAGAGCATATAGCCTTGTATGCTGCTAGTCCCCATAAAAGGAAAAATAAGAAGTTCAAAAGTCGAACTCATAAAGGTGCTCTACAAACCACTTGGCCAATCCGACAATATGCGCCCAAAAAGAAGACATTCTTGAAAAGGATGGTGATCGCTGCTTTTTGGTGAAGAAAGGTCACATGAAGAAGGATCGCGGTAAAATTTAAAGCTTGATGTCCAAGCCGGGGCTTACAGTAATGATTCTTTAATACTTGTTTAGAATCCAACCTATCCGAAGCACCATCCAGCTTCTTGGTGGCTTGATAGTGGAGCAACTAATCATGTCAGACATTACCTATACAGGATTCATAAACCGGAGGAAGCTAAACACATGAATCAAAGCTCACCGTGGGAAATAACGAAGGCCGGGTCATGTTCATGGGAGATGTAATCTTTAGTTTAGATTCAGTTTTAAATTGGATGTTGAAAGACACATTTTATGTACCTTCCTTTAGAAGAAATTTAGTTTCAGCATCATGTTTGATTCATATGATTATTCTTTTGAAATTAAGAGCAATATTATTTAATATTTCTTAATTCAAATAAGGTTTGGTACTGGTCATGTCCAACGGATTATACAGATTAAGTTTATCTCCCGATGACATATACGTGATGAGTACTTGAAAAGACTGCTTTCTAAGAGACCACTACTCTAAGGAAGAGTCTTATGGCATAACGATTTGGCCATATTCCTAAGGATAGAGTAGAAAGGTCGATAAAGACTAATATCCCGCCTCGCTCTTAAAAATGACTTAGAGATATGTGAGACTGTCAGGGTAAAATGACCAAGATAAGAAAGAAAATCGAGAACTGTAGTTCCGACTTGTTGGAAGTCATTCACACCGATATAAGTGGACCTTATGTGGAACTTTGTGTAGAATTTTATTTCATCACATTTATCGATGACTATTCTCGATATGGTGGTTATTTGTACTTCTTGATTAAAGAAAAGTTTGAGTCTCTTGACAAGTTCAAGATTTTTCGGACTGAAGTCGAGAAACAATTGGGAAAAGTCATAAAGGTTGTTAGATCTGACTGAGGTGGAGAGTATTATGGCAAGCATGGCGATGTTGGACAGCTTAAGGGGCCATTCGCCAAATACTTAGAGGACTCTCGATACTGACACACGCATTATGCCCGAGTCTCGAAAGCAAATGGTATAGCCGGGAAGGCGCAATCGCATTCCATGAAAATGGTAAGGAGTATGATAAGTAGGACAATTTACCCGGTTTTCATGGGTGAAGCTTTAAAAACAGCTTAGTACATTTTAATCGTGTACCTACGAAGTTGTTCCATCGACTTTTGAATTATGGATCGGGCGAAAGCCTAGCTTAAACCATCTTGCTCGGGACAACCGGCAGTTACATAAATCCGAACATTGGGCAGCCGACTTTAACCACTAGGTGTTATTTCATCTTTACCCGAACATTCAAGGATATCGTTCTGATAACTCAATGAGGCACAAGAATCAAGTGAATCGCGTATGCGCCAAGCTTTCGAGTTTGATGTACGAAGAGATAGTCGCCACGTACTACTGAGGATGATAAAGACATGAGTACGTGCATCTCAGATCTCCTCCCATACGCATAATTGTGGAAACTCCCCACACACCATAATGAACCGCTTATCAGGATCCCGCGGTCGAGACCCAATGATGTCCACCAAGGCTCTCAAAAGTGCATCGTGGCTATTACTACTCCAAGAAGGAGATCCACTAGTGAGATTGATCAGCAATACCAATCGAACTATTTAGTCTATATAGAGAGTAAGACTACGATATCTGCCTGCTGGATCGATCCAATAACTTATGGTTGTTTTGTCCTCGCCAACTGGCATGGATGCAATGAGAGATGAAATTCAATCTATGATAAAGATAAATTGAGTTTGGGAACTTATTGAATTAATTAAGGTCATAGACCCATTGGCTGCATATGGGTGTATAAGACTCAAAAGGGACTCCTAAAGAGATTTGAGGAAGCTGAAAGCCAGACTGGTAGCCAAAGGTTTCACTCAGAGAAGGAGGTAATTATGAAGAACTTTTTCTCCAGCCTCTTCTAAAGATCTCTTCAGAGCGATCACACAGATTAATACCATTTTGATACCTGAGTTACACCCGCATGGATGTTAAACCCGCCTTTCAATGGAGAGACCTTAATGAAGAAGTCTATATGATGCAACCCGGTTTTGTGCAAATGATTCAGGTAAACTTGTATGAATGTAGACTGAAAAGTCTATTTATGGTCTCAAGCAAGCTTCTAGACAATGGTATCTAAAGTTTTCATAGTGTTGTTGCTTCATATGGTTTTGTTGAGAAACAAAGTAGATTCACCGGGCATCAGAAGGTCAATGGGAGGAAATTCATTTTCCTAATACTCTATGGCGATATCTCGCAAGTAAGCAAAATGACTCTCGTTTAATATTTGCATACAAAGCGGATGTTGTCAAATAACTTCGATAAGGAAGTGACCTTGTGAGGCCTTTGTCGTGGCATTGAGATTCATAGAATCGCTCTGCGTACTATTGGGTTTATCTCAGAGGGCATATGTTGATCGAATTTAAAAGATTCAAATGTAATAAATGTAAGCCAGAATTGCCTCGTCTCTGTAGCGTGATAAGTCGAAATCTATCACAATGTCCTCATTCGGTGACATAGAGAAAGCCCAAAATGAAGAATGTACCTTTATGCTAGTGCACTCGGGAGTATTATGTATGCTCAAGTATGCACTAGGCCCGAGTATTAAGGTTTTGCAACAGGACTTTAGGCGGTGATATTTCACCAAAACCCAGGACATGATCATCAAGTTGTCGCCAAGAAGGTTAGCGAGAGGTACTTAAAGAGGACAGCATCATGCTGATTTACAAACATGTTCGTGACCTATGCCTAGTCGGGTATTCGTGATTCGACTTTGGTCAAGGTCGATGAAAAGAAGTCAACAACCGGTTATATCTTTTGCCAGCGTGAGGTGCAGCGGTCATGGAAAGTGAGAAACAAAAATCAATCGCATCCTCTACCATGCTGAGCTCAGAGCATGCTTTTCAAAGAACTACTGTGCAATTTGGTTCAAACCTCATTAAGGAGTTAACCGTGTTTGATTTTGTGGATAGGCCCATACAAATAGACAGACAATAATCAAGAGCCGTTGTTTATTAACAACAAATGTAGGTCTCAAGCGCCTAAGACACTGGCGCCAAAATATTCACCATAAAGGAAAAGTTCAAAATCTGACATTGAAGTGAGCACATATCAACGATGATATGATTGTAGATCCGCTAACTAAAGGTCATTTCAAGCAGATTCGATCAACATGTCATTAACATTGTGAGAATACAGGATACTGTGAATTAGGAGCTATTAAATTTTTATGTTGCTCTTATGAAGGATGAATCCAATTTCATTACATTTTGCACATCAGACTCAGATTAACTCTTTTACATCTCTACTAAGGTATTGAGCGAATGCAGTTTATCGAGTCAAGGCTATATAATTGTTGAAAATCTCAAGGCATTGTGTAAAACCCCTATCACAAATATGGGGCATTCTCGCATTAGCCTTAACAAAGATGTTTTGTTACACATAAAGTAAAGTTGCCTATTAAGGTAACACATATACAAACATTGGAACCATGATGGAGGGCCTCTCCGTGACACACTAGGCTCATGCATTAATTTGGGCTTATAGACCACTAACAAAACTGACAACACACGGAAGAGATCACTCATTATGGGAGGTGTGTATTGGTCCATTTAAACACACTACCATATCAATCCATATCGCAAAGTTGAAAGCACTCGCGACCATGGAAGGGCCCGCGTGAGTACATGCAATTACCGCCATATCTGTTCGTGACTCATGGATCTGATTGATTCATTAAGAATAACTGCATCAATATAGCGCGCGCACACGCTTGCTTCAATTAATATCGCCTGCCGGAGAATGTGTGATTTTCCTTTATGCGTGCTTTATTAATTAAAACTAACTCGATTAAGTCGGCCTAATTAACAGATATCAGTTCTTAATAAAACATATGGGTCAAGTTAGTGTGGTACTGAAGTACGCCCGGCCCGTGATGAGGGCCTGCGGGTCAACTCAATATAAATAGAAGGCCTAAGTCCCTCCCAAAACCCTAAGTGTGATACGTGAGACTTCACATACAGCTTTTTTCTGGTAAATATTTTCCCGAGATCAAATGGTATGATTCTCATTAAGCCGATTCATCAAGGGTCAATTTTATAAGATCTTGAGGTCGCTTTTGGCAGTCTTCATCGATTCCGCATCAAGAAGAAGCCAACCATGGATTCCAAATCGTGCATACGAATTTTCGCTTTTTCTCCATTAATGCTTACGCCATGCTCTAAATACTGCATCTAGGTTTTACTGAATTGTATCTTTAATATTAATTACATAAATGATGTCTAGTGTCTCAATTTTATTTTTATTTAATCAAACCAATAAGAACTCACAGATGCTTTGAATAAGTAAAAATTGCATCCAAATAACATTAAATTATCTTTAATGAAGTGAAATAATAATATTATTCTTTCACGGGTTTTTGCCATCTCTTTATAAAAGAATTTGGTTAAATTGGTTGTTATGAATAAAAAAAAAGTAAAATAGTAGGAATATATCAAAATTTGTTTTTTTTAATTGTTATATTTTTGGTAAGAAAATATTTTAATTTTTATTTATTGTAGCCACTCTTATAAATTTTTATCTAATAATAGATAATAAAATCTATATTATGAAAATGATAATAGTGTCATTTCATCACGTTATAATGTCTTAATAAGTTTTTATTGGTTAAGAAACACTTAATTGAATAAAAATAAAGTTAAGATATCAAAATATAAAAAATATAAAAGTTTAGACACTTGATTGAACAAAAATAAAGTTGAGACACAAAAATAAAAAAATAAAAAATTTTAGATAATTAATTGAACAAATATTAAATATAAAGTTGAGAATCCAAAATAGAGGACAATTAATTGAACAAAATAAAATTCTAGATACCAAATAAAATAAAATAGAAAAGTTGAAACACCATTTAAAATATTATATATTTCTTACTTATCTTATTTATTTAAAATACATTAATATATATATATATATATATATATATATATATATATATATATATATATAGTATAATAATTATGTATCTTATTAAAATATTATATTATATATAATACTCCTCACAAAGTTTTTTTATTTATCTTATTTATTTAAAAATATAATTATTAATATATATTTTTATATTTTAAAATAAGAAAACTTTGTGTGTAACATAAATTATAGATGTATTTGATAAGATTTTGCATTCCTCACTTTTCTATCATTGAATTATAGTTTTAATATTCATAATTTAATGGATTAATTTTTTATATATAATTGGATTATCATTTCAATTTTTATAAAGAATTAATTTTTTTTATTTTTTAAACAATATTATTGCCCGAGGTTGCAGATAAATTGATAAAGAGATTTAAATAGCTTCTATAGATAATTAAAGGTTTAGTTTTATAGTTATTTTATTGTTTAATGATATAATTAACTATGATCTACACATGCCTTGCACATGGGCCAACCCTAGTATATACTATATATTTTGGAGGAAAAAGACATGACCAATAGGCAAGGAGTTGCCTGCGCCAACCGACCAGCCTCTCCTAAACCTCTGCTTTGTTGTCTACATCAAATTATTGAAACCCAAAAAACCATTAGTAACCAATAGGAATTAGCCAAACAAATTAAAGAGTCTTGTTGTGAGAAGGCTAAGGAGATATCCATGGCTGTCAGTTTCAAAACTCCAGGCCTCTCTTGAACCACCTAGCTGGCCCCAAAACCAGTAAGTCTGTCTTCTCTAATAAACAAAATCGACCACCTCCTCTTTCCTTTTCCTGATTTTCTTGCCAATCAAACAGAAAAATCTTGAGACAATTATGATTTTATTTTTTCTAGTTTCTTGGCTTCATGGAACCTACCTCTTTGATATTCTTAGAATTCCGGTGAAGGGACGTTTGGTTTGAGTTCCCTGAGCAGAATCTGAGAGTCTTGATTCTGTTGAGGAATTTGTTTTTGAGGATTTGGGGATGAAAAGGATTTTCTTTCTCTGCTCAATACAAACAGTTGAATAGATTATATTTTTGCGTAATAATATTTTCTCTGTCAGTGATGATATTTTAAATTTACTGATAATTATTGCAGTTCACTTCTGGGCCCCGACATTTAAATGGGGTCTCATTATAGCAAATGCTGCTGACTTCGCAAAATCACCAGATGAACTCTCATATCCTCTGCAATTAGGTATGCCTATTTTGCTCAATCTTTTTCTTTCTTTCTTCTTTATTCTTATTTGATCTAACCCAATGTTTAAAATTTGTTTGATAATGATTCTAAGAAACGTTTCTAGCCTTTTTAGTACTTGAAAATAAAGCTTATGGTATTATATAATTATTATTGGTTCTACTATGTCCTTTTGTAATAAAATCCACAAGAAGAAGAGATGTGCTAAGTAAGACACCAAGTAAAGTTTCCAAATGCTCAAGCTACCACAATCATTCATGATAATTCGCTTGTCTTAAACTCTTAACTATGACACGAGTTTCTGTATACGCATTTAACAAATTACCACTTACAAATTTCGGCTTGAAGCACCACTAAAGCACGTCTTTAGAAAAGATTGCGAGTTTGAATTACCAAACAAGACCAAACACAACAAAACGAGGTAGATGAATTTATCCGGGATGATGTGGTTGAGACGGTAATAGCACCGGTCCCGCATATTCGCCTTTCCTCCGGGTTTCAGAATCTCAAGCGAAAGTAAGAACCAATGGGCTTATCTCCAGATTCAACAACCGTGATCTTGCCTCAAGACTTCTAAGAAGATACAAAGATAAGTGCTTGGTATGAAAGACTTAAATTTGTGAAAGAATGGCTAAGCACTTGAGCAAGAGTGCTCAAGCACTTCGGAAAGAAGAGACAGTGAGAGAGCTGAGAGAGAGATTCTGCATGAAATGCAAGACAAATGAAAGGAGGGGCACTTTATATAGGTGGAGTCCCAATGGATCTTCCAATAAAGGTGCCAAAAGTTTAAGAAAAATGCATTTCAATTCAATGTGGTTAACAAAAGAAACAGAATTGAGTTGTTAAAATGACCTGAAAGCAGTCACTGGGAAATGATCACAAGATATTTTTCACGTGATTCTCACTAACTTCAACAATCCTCCATATAGAGTATAAGTGTGAAGAAGAAGAAGACTAGAATGGAGGAATACTAGAACTGTCGAATGAGATCTAGTGCCCATAGGCTATGAACTAGTCTTAGGATAAATAAGTATGAATCACAAAATATGGTGAATTAAAAATTCTATGAACCAATGTTTCTTTGTGTGACTCAAGGAACCTATCATCCATATTGATTTCTCAACTATGAGTTGTACTTTATGAGTTAGCGCTAATAGGTCATGCTCCTTATTTGAATATTCATGAGAGCTCTAGAAAATATGTCTGCGTTCTCATAGGAAGCGGTCCCACTTCCACTCTCATATAGGTGAACCCATCAAATGTGTTCTGCATTTAAACACACCATCCATATGAATACAGATTCATTAAGAGTTTATACTTAACCTAACTAATGCAGAATAGGCTCCATCTACAATTCATAGGGATGAACGTCAATAAATATAATGATAGAGTAGCTCACACAACAATGTATGACTTGTTATTACTCATATGAAACCATTTCATGGGATCTCGATTCTAAAGAAATGCTACCATCACCTTTGACTTCAGAATATAAAGCCCCATTTCCCTCGATGTTTATTCTAGTAGTTTTCTATTTAGTGGTTTAGTCAAAGGATTGACCAAATTCAACTCTAGCCTCACAAAATCCAGGAATATAACCCCTATCTCAAGCAACTGTCGCACAATATTGTGCCTTAGGTGTTTATACCTATTATTCCCATTAAACATTTTACTTTTCGCTTTAGCTATTATAGCTTGGCTATCACAACGCATATACACAAACGGTGCTGGTCTCATCCATAAAGGGATATTCGATAATAGATTTCTAAGCCACTCAGCTTCAAAACTTGCCTTCTTTAAGGCTATAAACTCGGCCTCCATAGTGACAGAGTAATGCAAGTTTGCTTGGATTATTTCCAAGAAACTGCATCTCCCCCAAGGATAAAAACATACCCACTGGTTGATTTCATCTCATCCAAATCAAAGATCCAGTTGGCATCACTAAATCCTTTAAGGACATTTGGAAATCCACTATAACACAAACAATAGTAACTGGTGCCTCTCAAGTACTTTAGTACTCTGCGAATGGCAACCCAATGATCCTGATTAGGACTTTGGGTGTACCAACTCAATCTTCTAATTGCATAGGCAATGTCAAGTATGGTACAATTTGCCAAGTACATTAGGCTACCAATTATCTAAGCGTACTCAGTTTGGGCAACACTATGTTCTCTATTTTTCTTCAGCTGTGAGGTGGGATCATAAGGAGTTGACATTGGTTTACAATCAAAGTGTTCAAACTCCTTTAAAATCTTCTCAATATAGTGTTCTTGAGAAAGGTTAAGCCCATTAAGTGTTCTAGTTATTTTGAATTCTAGAATCACCTCAACTTCTCCTAGATCTTTCATATAAAACTTCGATCTTAGGAAACTCTTGGTATTAATTAAAACTTGTAGGTTAGTCCTAACTATAAGCATATCGTCAACGTATAAACAAATGATGATGCATGAGTTATTTTCGACTTTGTTATAAATGCATTTATCAGCATCATTAATGAAAAATCCATTAGATATCAACACATGATCAAATTTGTTATGTCACTGTTTGGGTGCTTGTTTTAACCCATAAAACGATTTAACTAGCATACAAACTTTTTTCTCATCTCCTGGAACTATACACCCTTCAGGTTGATCCATATAAATTTTCTCTTCCAGTTCTCCATCCAAAAAGGCGATCTTGACATCGATTTGGTGTATCACTAGGTTATGAACCGATGCTAAAGCAATTAACACCCTAATTGAGGAAATCCTTGTCATATGAGCAAATGTATCAAAGTAATCTACATCTTTCTTTTGTTAAAAACCTTTAGCAACTAAACGTGTCTTATATTACTCAATCAACCCATCTAATTTTAATTTCCTTTTAAAGATCCATTTACAACCTATAGTTTTAGCACTAGGAGGCAAGTCTACTATCACTCAAGTATGGTTATGCATTATTGATTCAATTTCACTATTAATGGCCTCCTTCCATAAAGGTGCATCAAATGAAGTCATAGCTTCCTTATAGGATCTAGGGTCATCGTCAACTAGAAAAGTGTAAAGTCATCACCTAGATTAGTTTCTTTCCTTTCCCATTTACTTCTTCTCAATTCTAGTTCAGAAGGATCACTAGACTCAATTATAAGATTTCTTTGAACTTCTTGTTAGCCATTTGTTTTCCAAGGAAAAATATTTTCAAAGAAGTCAACATTCTTAGTCTCAATTATAGAGTTTACTTCCACTAGACTATTTTCTGATTTGATGACAAGAAACCTATATGCCTCACTATTCTCTGCACTCTGCATAACCAATAAATGATGCATCAAAGGTTTTAGGACCTAATTTTATTTTCTTTGGTTCTGGAAGAAGAACTTTTACTAAACACCCCCACACTTTTAGGTATCCAATATTATGTGTATATCCTTTCCATAACTCATAGGGAGTCTTACTAGTCTTCTTGTAGGGTATTCTATTTTGAATATGATAGGCATAAAGGATAGCTTCCCCCCCACAAGTTCAAGGATACTCCTAAACTTACTAACATGACATTCATCATCTCTTTTAAGGTTCTATTTTTTCTTTCAGCTACTCCATTAGATTCAGGGGAATAAGGAGGAGTGGTCTCATTTATAATTTCATGTTCCTCACAAAAGGTATTGAAGGGGTTGGACTCATATTCTCCACCCCTATCAGATCTAAGTCTCTTGATTTTCTTACTTAGTCAATATTCTACTTCATTTATACTTGATGAAAGCATCCATTGCTTCATCTTGTTTCTAAAAGATACACTCTCAGATATTCGAGAAGTCACCATGAAGGTATTTATAAAACCTTTACCACCCTCTACCATTGTGTTGTTTTTCAAGTCTCCTAGGTCACTAAGAATCAAAACCCTAATAGTTCTCGACTCTCTTCTATCGACGGTAAGATTTCTGTGGTTTTAGATTCTACACATACTTCACATTTGCAAGGTTTTCTAAGGATAATTTGGGAATTAAACTTAATTCAACTATTTTCTTAATATAAGAGAAGTTCACATGTCCTAATCTACCATGACAAATATCACATGAAACAAATATGTAAGTAGAAGACGAAGATGCTTTATTATTCAAGATTTATGAAACATTCAACATAAAAAGACCTTGGTTAAAATAACCCTTCCCACCAAAAGCATAATTCTTTGTTAACATTATTTTGTTTGACTCAAACATGATCCTAACTCCTGTTTTCCCAAATAGAGACACTGAAACTAAGTTCCAACGAATATCTGGCACATGGAGAACATCATTAAGGACGATAACTTTTCTAAAGGTTAGCTTGAGGAGAACTTTCCCTTTGCCAATCATCGTGATGATCTCGACCTTCATGAACACTGAGCCTCTCCTTCCTTCACCGTGGTGTAGGAAGTGAATGCATTTATGTTGCCACATATGTGCCTAGTAGCCCTAGAGTCTACTATCCAGTCCTTCATATTGGTGACCATGCTCATCTTAGAGGAGACTACTACTGCAATCACCTCTGCTTCTACCAGATTTGCCTTTGCCTGACTTCAAGTCTCTTTCAATACATTAATCGAGGTGCATGGTGTTCAGTTTACACAAACAAAGCAATACCTTTCTTTTAAAGGTAGGATTAAAGGCAGGATCTTCGACCTTATTTGATGAGTCGGGCTACCCTAGGTTTTGTCTCTAGGCCTATTGAATTTGGGTCTCGGGTCTCTTCTACCACATTCGCCTGGAGGATAACTCCTTAGCTCTTTCAGCCTTTGTCCCCGCTTTATTTCTGTCAATCCTAATATGTATTATAACATCTTCTAGGGACATTTGTTTCCTTTTGTGTTTCATGCTATTTTTGTAGTATTTCCAAGAATCTAGAAGGGTCTCTATAAGATAGTCAGCCACAGAAGGTTAAGGTGATTTTATGTCTTTAGTGACTAGGTCATTGACCTACATGTGGTAGTCATGGATTTGAGATGATACATCTTTTTCCTCAGTCATTTGGAACTTTCTAAAATTTCCTATGACATATTTTTGTGTTCCAGCATCTTCTACTATGTATTTTTTAGTAAAAAGCATCCTAAATTTCTTTTGCAGCTTTATGTTGATAATAGATATCAAAGAGTTCATTTGTGAGTATGCTAAGAATTGCATGCTTAACTTGTTTGTTCCCATTTTCCCATTTAGATAAATTTTCAGAGTCATTTTTTAGGTTTTAGGTTTGTCAAGATATTCACTAGGTTCACAACATCAATGGCTGAATAAACCCTTTCTTGCCATCTCTTAAAGAATGTTCCATTAAAGGGTCAATCTTGGAAGTGTTGGGACAAGTGTGAACTAGGAAGATCTCCATCAATTCAAAGAATTGAATCTACTTTAAGATTGTTGGTTCTACTATGTCCTTTTTGTAAACAGAAACCAAGACAATAGTAAGAGATGTGTTAAATACACCAGGAAAGTCCCTAGATAAGTGAAGGGATCACAATGATCCGCTATACCCCATTTGCCTTAAGCTCTTATCGCCTTGTTGAGAAGACTGCACATATATCAACAAGCTTACCACTTATAGCCTTTGCAGCTTTTGATACTGCTTATTGGTGGTTTTAGAAAAGATTAACAAATTAATTAAATAAACATACCAAACAAGGAACAAACGGTTAGCACGACTTATCCTGATTACTACTGGCGCAAGAATAACATCGTCCCAAAGCATTCTCCTCATCCAAAGCCAGGAACTCTGCAGAGTAGCTTAACCGTAGACTTACCTCCAGGATTTAATAACCTGATATTGCCTCGAGTGCACTCACTTTGTAAGATACAGTGCAACTCGAACTATGATGTTTCTCAAATGTGCTTGGTATGAAAGCACTTGAAACCTGTAGAGAGTATTTGTGAGCACTTGAGAGAAAGAGGAGTCAGCTGAAAGATTGAAAGAAGAAGAAGATCACTTGAAGACTGGAAAGAAGAGAGAGGAGAGAAATTCAGAAGAGATCTCACATGAAAATGTGTGAGAAACGACAGGAAAAGACCTTCATAAATGCATCCCAAACTGATCTCTCCACAAAGCATTCTCAAAAAATAAAGTTAGTAAAAGTCATATTTCACCTGACTTGGATAACAAAACAAAATTAAATTAAATTAAATTGTAATAATGCATTTAATTGGTTAATTTGAAATATCACAAGATATTTCTTCACGTAATAATCACTTAACTCTCCAACAATTATGAGCACCTTTTAATCTAATAACGATTTAAATTTTGACACAGATGATATCAAACGGGATAATATCTATACGATTCGCCAGAATCCCTGTTACAAAATTGTGACAAAGAAAACTCAACTGGCGTGTAATTATTGTTGAGGACCTTGTTGATCAACAAACTTGAATAATTTTTGTCCTGATGCTACACTATGCATGGTTTACAGCTGTTGCTTGCAGTGGCCTTATCTGGTCTCGCTATTGCATGGTTATTACCCCGGTAAGGTTGATTTCTAGCTTTTAATTGGGATATATTCACCATTGGATGCATATTCAATGTTTCAGAATTCCACCTTCTTTACCATTTGATTTGTCTCTCACCGCCCAGAGTTCTTTTCCGGCTGTATCTGCAGATAAGTCTTTACATTTTCGTTTTTTTTCTATGCCGAATATTCCGGGAATTTAATGCAGAGAAACTTAATCTGTTTAGTGTTAATGCCTAATCGGCTAAATAGAGGATTTATCAACTGTCACTTAAATTGGTAAGTCGGGATCAAAGTTGATACAGCTTCCATGTGCAGATTAATTACATAGGCTTTAGAAATTATAATTACTATATAGATCTTCTACCCTGAAAACAACATTGAAAAAGCACTTGATTACCATAATCTTTTATAAGCATCATGCTTATCATAGATTTTTATTTTTTACTTTTTTGATAACCTTGTCTTACGAGTTTACATACACTTCAATTAATTTCATTATATCGTATTATGGTATGTGGTCCATATTGACAATAAAAAAGCGTTTATTATCTTTCATGCATATCTTTTTTATTGGGTGATTAAATGATACATTGAGGATGGGAGCGATCTATTATAAGACATAAGGATTTTTTATAAATAGATCATATTCAAAGTTACTATAAATATTTTTTATTTTTATGTAAATCTATTTGAGACAGTGGAAGTTTTAATTACGATTCTCATGGACGTAGACGTATTATTGAACCTCGTGTAGATATGTGTCCTTTTGTTTTCTTTTTATCATTTTTATCACTATTAATAGTTGCATGGATCACGGATCACGGATCATGATGGGCCACATCAATCATTGTCCTGACTGACGTTAACTGAGACTAATAATATCTCTAGTTAGATATATATATATATATATATATATATATATATATATATATATATATATATATATATATTCATATATGCTGGTATAGATAGTATGATAAAGATTCGGTTGGACAAGTTGTTCGCTTCGTTATCATAAGTTTGAGCCGTGGAAGTAACACTACAGAAACTGAGGTGATAGAATATTATGATTTGTCACAACTGACTATATGTCAAGAGTAGTTCATGAATCTTAATTCTTACGTCTTTGTCTCTGTTTCCTTGCATATTCAGGCATGACTACTCTTCCAAGAAAGAAGAAGAACAAGTGGCAAATTAATAAGTACAGTGATTGATTTTATAAAGATACAATCTCTCATGGTGCCTATTTTGATCCCTTGTGCAAGTGGATCAAATTTTAAGATACACATTAAAATTATTATGTTAACTTCTTCGTTTTCATTTGACTCTTTTTTATGTTTGATTTCATTTGTTAAGTAAGTATTGTGTTTCTTAATTTTATTACTTAGGAAAAAAATAAATGAAAACTCTCAAAAATGTATTTTCTTACTATAAATTTTTAAAATGAATATAGTTTAAATTATGTCAAAGATATTTTTGTGTATTTATTTTGTTTAGAATCCAGTATACTCGTCTAATCCAACTTATTTCCTGGCCCGCTCATTCGATTCGCACTGTCAAACGGTTTCGGGACTAATCTCAGATATTTCTATTCTGGATTAATCCTTCGATCAAATTTCAACTCATACGTGGTTGAAGTTGTCATCCAAAACGAGATAAAACCTTAAAAAATAATTTCACAAATTCTATCATTTTCAAATAATATATAATATGTAATAAAAAATTATTAATACAATATAAACTATCAATCTAAACAATAGCACACAGTGAATGACAGTAAAACAAATTTAATTAAATAAATATTGTTAGAGCATTGTTATAACATCTTTTCTATTTAAAATATTAAAATTTTAGAATGTTAACACCATAAGTTTCATTTGTATATGGAATAATTTTTTTTTTTTTCAAAAATACATCTAAACTATATAATAATGAAATATCCTATTTGTTTTTAAAATCCATCTTTCTAGAAGATATAATCATATTATGAAAGAAATAAACTTATAATTTTTGTTAATTATTTTATAAATAACAATATTTTGTTATTAACACTAGTTTAAGTAATAAAATTATTTAAAATATATTGATAATTTAGTTATTAAATTTAATTTAATTTATATACTAGTACAACTTCATTTTTATCATTTTTATAGTTAATTTAAAAAAAATCATATATATAATTTTAAAATAAAAACATATATGATTAAATAAAATTTATCGTCAAACATATAGGTGAGATGATTAAGGTCTCTCATAACTTAATAAGTGGTCTCGAGTTCGAGTCCTGTGAGTGCAGCTATGTTCTGTGGTAGAGTTTTATCGCCCTTGTCTTCTATTTCAACTCGTATAAGCATCTCAGCGTAGTTGGTACTGGGCTTAGAAAGCGTAGAAACTGATCTTGATATTTGAGGCTCAAAGATTCCAAGAACAAAATAAAGAGTTCTCAATGTATAGATGAAGTTCAAGTGTATGTACAAAAAATAAAAACCTTGTAAATTATAGTTTTTATTAGACTTAAATAACAGCATATGCTTTACAATCTGAAATAAATACGTCTAAATTTAGATTATACATACATAAATGTTAAAAAAATTGTCTTCAAGCATTCCTAGATGTAAAATCATTGATAATAGTGTTAGCATCAATATTTTCTAGAATATTTTTTTCAATACATAAAATTGTTAGATCATTCAATATTCTTTGTGACATTGACGACCTCAAATAGGATTTAAATAATTTCAACTTTAAAAAACTTCTTTTTATTTGATATTCTGCTAACTCGTCCCACAAAAACAAAAACAACAGTGTTTATGTCATTGCCATTTATCGAATATATAAATACAAAATCATGCCAAGTTGTGAAATAAAAAAAATATAAACAAAGTTTTACATGTTCATCAATTCATGTCACCGGATGTCAATGATACGGGGCCAAATGGCCAATTGCCTTTACAAGTACAATCCAATTTCCAATGTGGCGTCAATTGATGGAAAAACTTACGTAGATGGCCGCATTATGCATGCTCATACACACATATCCGAATGGACTCAAACCATGTACCCAAGACTAAAGTGTGATCTATAAGCCCAAAAGCGATCAAGTATGAAAATCGAGAGAGATGAGATAACTCCGCCTCTATCCGATATGCCAAATGAAAAACTTAATCTTCACCGGATGGGAAGTCGTGAGAGGCTCATATCGCATTTAGTAGGGACCTCTCATAAATAGCAGATCACGGATAGTTCAACCATCATAGACTATCACGTCGCTACGTATTAATTGGTCAAGTGTTATATCGCTTACATAATATATTGAAAGACATACATAATTGATATTATTTAATAATCCAATAAACAAATCTTAATAATTGATTAATACTAATCCATAAAATTAAAATACAACATTCTCCCACTGGATAGCATTAGTCAATTATTAGAATAAGGATTATTGAACTATGATAAATATCGTAATATGACCAAAGTACATAACAACCAATAATAAAAATATATATATAGTCCTTCAACGCAAGAATGATTTTATCCGATAGGGAAAAAATGTCATACACATCAATAAGCTTCATATTTCATGTAAAGAGATTGCGAATGGGAACTCGGCATTAGTGAAAAAAACAAAATATGCATTTCTCAAACAAATGGTCCAAGTATCCGGATGTTGCGAGTATGATGATGGTTGGGCTGACATGTCATTCAATACATACCAAACAATTACAAAGCAAATAAATGCATAATCTCGCATCCCACTAACCCAAAATATCAAAAGACTTAACCAAACTCATATGAGTTACATGACGCTGATAAACTCTATAGGTAAGCTCGTTAGTGGGATCGCTAACATATGTCCTCGTGAAGCGCATATTCAATCCGAAGTCCGGGGCTTCGAACTTTCTCTCTAACAATGTGTATTTTATATCAAAGTGCTGAGCGAGTAGCACTCCTCGCTGTTCGAGTAAATGTACAAAGTACCGCATTGGGCTGTCGCACAATATATAACAAGTGGCTTGGATATGCTCTCAACAATATGAAAGCTAAAAATCAATTCTTTAGCCACATGGCTTGACAAAGTGGCCCCATGCAACGCTTCACATGCTCCGCTCCATAGTCGAGGTGGGTAGTCGTAGGGCGTTTGTTTAACACTTTTCCAAGAAACAGCTCTTCCTGCCATCATAAAAATAAAACTAGAAGTAGATTTTCTGTAATCTAGGCAACCTGCAAAATCAGAATTAGAATAGCCAGTGACCTCAAGTTGATCAGACCTTTTATAGGTCAACATATAGTCCTTGGTACCTTGCACTATGACCTTTTTCACTAGCTTTTCCAATGATATCCAAGCCCGATTGCTCAAGTATCTCCCTAAAAGCATTGGTCAAAGAAAAGCAATACCCGGACGAGTACACAAACTTGAGCATACATTAGCCGCCAACAACGGAAGCATATGAGACCTTTCCATTTCACTCTCTCCTTTCATGAGGGACATTGAGATTAGAGAGCTTATCACCCTTCACTGGGCAAAGCATTATGAGGAACAAGAATGCATGTTAAACCATTTGAGGACTTTTTTTCAATATATCCTCTAGACAATCCAAGAATGCCTTTAGACCTAACACGATGAATCTGGATGCCTAGGACAAAGAAGGCATCACCAAGGTCTTTCATATCAAAATGAGTATTCAGCACCTGTTTTGTATCATTCAAAAGTTTAACACTACTTGGTCTTCTCAAGCAAACCGAGAAATTGGCCCTTTTGTGCTTTATCAAACCTTTTAAATTTTTCACCAATGTATTTCCCGTAGCTGGGGTTATAAAGATTATCGCCTCTAGAATGCTCTGTCTAATTGACTTCTCCATGATATATTTCATAACCATGAGGCACACTCTGTTCGAGTGATCCCATTTTTCCCGAGAAGCCTTATCAAACAGTAGATTGATCAGTTAAAGCAGGGGGCTCTGCCTCTCTCAAAGCCAAATCCATGTCTGATAAATCAAATATAGATCCGTAGGACTCTTCCTTAATCCCCTCATAATTGGTCTCATCTCGTAGTTCGATGATAGGAAAGCATTTCAGGAGGTAGGCAATGAGGTCGGGCACCGGGAGCAGAGAGAGGGAAAACATTTAATATGCATGTAACATAATATTACCATGCGGTCACAAATAAATGATTCCTTACGCATTGCACCCAAACATGCCTATTAAATGTATTTCTTATTTATCATGATCCCGCTCTAAGGGTCACGAATCACACAGTGGAAGATAAGTATACAATGCGTACATGATCTCATGTCACCAAAATTTAATACCGAGTTAGGGTACTAAAACATAATTATTATAAGTTTAGAACAACAAGACACTCCGTATTAATAACAATCATACCTAATTAAGCAACATACCGATAGGGTATAATTATTTTTAGTGCAAACATTCATATGAATTACCTAAAATTTTAAAAGAATTAAATTAATTAATTTCTACAATGTTTTGCATAATTATGCTCACAATAGGCAATATCATAATTATGCAAAAATAATATCATAATTGTCGGTACGCATCAATATACAATTGCATATAATCCACAAAATACATCAATTTAACCAAAAAAATATTCGGGGCCCGTAAACCGAAAGGTCAGCCAGGTCCAAATCCCTGATTTCATCTCCCTGCCCGGCTCCACAGACCCGGCCGCCGACCGCCCAAACCCGGTTTCGAACTCTCATTTCTCCCACCATTTTACCGATATGATTTAAGGTTTAAATTTACTAAATATCACCTGTAATGTGTAGATCAAGGAAAAACAATCTAGTGTTTCAATTTCCATGTCCACTTATATGTTTCTCGACACCTCCTTTTGTTATGTTTTTTTCTTTTTTCAGCAATTCTGACCTAAAAATAAAATCATAACCAACAATATAATCCAAAACCTTTTGATTCCGTAACATATCCAAAATATTCATATGTGAGATTAACAAAGTCCCCTAAAAGTGAAAATTCTCACATGTAAGTAAATTTCAATCAACACAATTATTAGGGTTCACATCAAATATTAGAACACCCATAACTATCCGACGGCTCCTGATGGCTCAATCGATGGAAAAACTTATGTGATATCAAAGAATATGAAGCATGTCTTATGCCAATATTATCTAAAATCTTTAATCAAAACCACCACGCACTTAATCGCAGTGCGATCCATGTTTAGTCCAAAAAGCCGACCGCCATTGAAAATCTAGCAGCAGCAGAGTGTTATCGACTCGCTCCTCTATCTCATACGCCAAATGAAAACCTAATTCCACTACATGGTCGAGTTCTCATATCAAATGAAGAGTGTGACCTCTCATATGCATCGCGAATACCAAATGATCATACTATCAAGATGGCCAAATATAGATTAATCGTCATGTTATATCAATGATAATAATAATACATAATTGATATTATTTAATAATTCAATAAACAAATCTTAATGATTGATTAATACTAATCCATAAAATTAAAAATACAACATCAATTATATACGCCAGACCAGGTTCTCTCTAAGACTCTGAATTGCTCCCTCAACCACAAATACATAGCAAAATTCTAATTTTCCCATGAATAATAATTTGTGAAGAAATGCAAATATGAAAATTCTCACTACAAGCATGAAAAGAAGAAAGCATGCACTTGAAGCGGACATGGCCTCCACGAACACGATAAAGAACAATCGTCATCACAATTTCAGCTCTGCAACAAAAAATTAGCACATTTTTTTTTCAGTTTTAGGGCAAAATCGCATAAACAATTGTGAGACTTTTGAGAGAATATCAGTTTTTCAAATGAATAGTGAGAGAATATTAGAATAAAGCAAGAAAATTGGTCAGATATGGAGAGGACATAGAAAAATGCCATTATACTGAATTTAAACTACCCGTTGAAGATTGAAGATGGAAATGGTTTTTTACGGAGGAGATCATCTTTCAATTGATATAGATAATTTGTTCAAGATTGAATATGGGTGGGAATCGGGAGAAGGTGTATTCTGAATGAGGGCAGAATTTCCCAGAAACACCAAAAGAAGGGGGATTATACGAAGTTTGGTGGTAAATGGGAGAGGTGAGTCATGAATGCGGCTTTCTAGAGCATTTTTTGGATAATCGGTTTTTTTTTTTTTCCTAATTCAATTGATTTTTTTTCTCCACATGGGCCCTCGCGTGACCGCCTCTACTCCAAAGGTCGCGCGGCTTAAAAGCCGCCTTCTCAGGCGCTGAATGAGTCCGTCTACGACACCTCAAAGTTTGACCAAAAAATAAAACAAAATTTAAAGGATAAATAACCAATAAAACCTAACTTAAGTGGTTAAGAGTATGGGCTGACATAGAGAGCGGAGGAGTCAAGGGTTTAAGTACTGCTAATGGGGACAAATTTGTAAGAAAGACTACTATGGTTTAAATTGTTAATGCAAAGTGAATAGTTGTAAAAAAAAAAGGATAAATACAAAAAAAATGAAATTGTTTAAAATAGGATTCATGAAATAAATGATAATATATTCAATATTAAACCATAATTTGCTTAATCTCTCAAATACATTCCCTAATTCTTTAAAAGCCAAGATTTTTTTAATATTAAAAATCTCATAAATTATATTAAAAAGATACATTCAAAATTGTATCAAAATAGTTAAAAATGAACAAAGTTTTATATATTAATTCAAGTATATTATAATAATAACTATTGTTAAACCTATTTGTTACAAACGTTAAGATTTGACTTTCATGTTAAAGAGACAAAATATCGACTTTATGGATAAATTCGAAAAATCTCACTGGGTTAGTTACTAAAAATTAAATAAAGATTTCTCGTGAAATTAATCGAATCGACAGTGCCAATCCCGACTCAAACCCATATGAGCCACGGCCAAAATGGTCAGTTTCAATTTGGCCCATGTGGCACAACCTCGACAAAAAATTCCTACCGAAATTATCAACTAAATTCTATGTTTTCAAAGAGAAAAGTAACCTTAAAACACTATTTCGCCATTCTACGAACCAACATAAACCCAAGTCAGTCGTATCCATGAATTATTTTATAAGAATCCCCAAGACGCCAAGCTGACAAAGAACATGGGATATGAGAAATAAAATCTAAGACTGAAATACTAAAATAATAAATTGAAGTTATTTTACATTATCTATTTAAAAGTGAACAAAACACTCCCAACATGATGAAATCCAAAATCCCACTTGTAGCAGGGCTGGTTTCGCTGGAACCCACTTTTGATTATATTCTTATTCAAAACTTATTCAAATATAAGAATGGAGGAAGAGTTTGGAACGAGTCCCTCTGATTCTCCATTGTACCAACTTCACCCTTATATGAATCATTTGTACAAATCATGAAACTGTAAAAAACACAAACTCCAAAACCAATTTGGTCTTTAGAAAAGCTTCAAAGATGATTATAAAAGTGTACTTCTATAAGGATATTATATATTAGTTGTTGGATGGTCAAGATTAGAGTTTATCATTCCATATAAACCTTTCATCATGTTAAACAACAGCCCTTAAAAACTCAAATTTATAGATTTCATTTTATACGAATATCATTGTTTTACACCCTTCAAGTGTGATGTCTCTTGTAAGTCGTACCATATGCGGTAAAGTCAAACTTCATCCAACATAGAAAGGACAATGTGAAAATCAACAATAAATTGACCAGGCTAGATCATCTAAAATCCAAAGCCATATTAAAGTTCTAGAGATCGAAATTCACAAGGCATAAACACTTGAAAATGAAACATTCTTGCAATTATTAGCCAGCGATTTCTGCTTCTGTTTTGGAATGGTAGTCATGCCTGAAAAATACAAGGAAGAGAAGAGGTGTCAAAAGTGTTGCTCTCATTGGCATGGATGGAACACACACCACTGGGCACGAATTTTTTCCTGATAGGCTGGATAAAACCCTGTTCCGGACATTGCCAGATTAACACTCACAAGATTCCAGTTTCTCTGTAATCTCAGAATGACATAGCAGAGTCAGCTCGCTTGTTATATATACCAGATATCAGCAAATAAGTATGTATTATTAACGGTTTAATCCTTGTTTAATCAACCCATTCTAATTATTAAGAAGCATGGTACTCTATTAAATCCAAATCTTATAATCTTGAGTTTTTTTTGGAAGATAAGTAGTTCAACATCAAGTCAGAGCATGGTTTGATGGGAGGTCATATCATGTATGTTGTTGATTCTAGATCCAAATACATTCTCAATTTCTTTCTCTTATACGGCATGGAATATCACAAATTAACAACCTCATTCATATCAATAAATAAGTGTGTATGTATTGAGGATTTAATCCATGTTATATTTAAGAAACTAGGTCCGCATCTCCGGCAACAATCTCCTTCTAATTGTTAAGAAGCATGATACCCTCTATTTAAACCCGAATCCTATAATCTTGAACTTTTAGGAAAATTGATAGTTGAACATAGAATCAAAACACGACCCACGGAGATAGTTGTCAAAAATAATAATAATAACATGACTTTTCTTTGACATCCTCTGAAGCAGGTGGGCAAGTGAAATAAGAGATGAAGACAAGATTAAAAATAAAAGCTGAAATTGTGCTGAGCTTACCGGTGTAATCACCGTGCCATCGACCCCAAATGAGCCCACTGCATGCAACAACTGCAACACATTATCTAACAAAGACCCTCCATACACTAAATTTAAATATTAATTTGCTGAAAGAAAAAAAAAAAAAAAGAGAAGAAATATATATACCTAATTGCATGGGATATGAGAGGGTTTCGGGTGGTTTTGAGAAGTCTGCAACATTCGCAATGCTCAGACCCCATTTAAAAGTAGGTGCCCAGAAGTGAACTGCGGTCATGTTCAGAAGATTCACCATTCATTATTAATATCAAAATTAAGGAAAAAAAAAAAAGAAGAAGAAAATGGGAAACTTGTGTTTCCCCACATTGGTTTCGGAATAATTGTAATGATAATGTAAAAATGCAAAATACATGAATCAGTATAGTTTTATGAAAAATAATTGTGTTTCAAGCATGATAATATCTAAGTCATACCTTAATAAATTATAGTTACTATCTTCATATATAAAATATATAGGTACTACTTGATATTGTTCATTATGATAGTACCTACAACTATTAAGATAATACTTATAGTTTATTAAGGTAATACCATACTTTAAATTACACCTTTTGTTGGGATTGCGAGTCCCCTGTTGAATATTACAAATAAATATTACTAGCGCTTATTAATCCACCGTACTGTTAAGAACAATTGGGCGGCAATGTCAACTACAGAAATCAAATGAACATTTGGGTAATACTAACTTTAAATTATAATTAGTTTGGTGGTTGTGACAATCCACAAAAATATAACAAGCTAGCCGGCTGGGCCGTGATTAATTCACATAATAAAATACAAATGCCGACTATAAAGTCAACCTTCAGGAAATGAAAATATAGATGGACGGGTAAGTCAATCTATAAAGAATAAAAATGTAACGTAATAAAACCTTCAAAATAAGAAAAACCTTAATGGGTTAAATCCTAAAAAATAATCCACTATGAAATAAAATTTATACTAAATGTCACACATTCAAGATATGCTTACAATTCTCTCCTAACTTTCTCTATAAAGTATTATGATTTTTACCACTTTCTCCAATGCAATAACTTTAACTATTTTATATCTATCTTTTCAATTCTTTGTGACCGAAAGAACAATATATTGAAAACTGCTTTTTGCTTCACCGTAAAATTTCCTCTCACCTCACATCTTACTATTATTACTTCAATGCCTATTTATAGGCAAAATTCTGAAGTTGGAGAATAGTTAATTGGCATGGGGCTGCCAGCTTTTATTGGTTCAAAAATGTGTGGTGTTGAGCAAAAGTTCACTTTCTGCCAATGCAGTACTTATTTGGCGTAGCCAAGATGGCTAGACAGACCCCACACCTTCACCTTTAGCAAATGATCATCTTGTAGATTCATCTGTTTGGGATGAGCCAGTGGAAATCCTTCCATTATCTCAACAGAATCAATATTTTCAGAAAATCCAATCCGAGGAAACTTTTCCTTCTTCTTCTCTTTTTTTCTTTCTTTATGTGTGTTTCCCTTACACATGAACCAGCTGTTTGGTTGACTTTTGTATGAACAGAAAACGCGACATCATCGGAATCAATCATAACTGTGATTAAGAATCTGGGCTAACCGCCAGGTCCAGGGTTCAAAGAAAAGATGAAAAATTCCTCTCTGTTTAATAATTTTCTATTTGGTTGCCCAGAAAAAAACACACACACACAAGAGGGCTGAATTTCAATGGAGATTGGATTAAGAAGAGAAAACTCACTGGTTTTGTGGAACCAAACAGAGTAGATATTTTCAAAAAATCCAATCAAATTCTGTGGAACCAAACGCCCCTTCAGTCAAATACATTGGATATTTCTTTTTCTTTCTTTTCTTTTTTTTTTTTTTTTTTTTTTGTGGGTGTGTATTACAGAAACCGTGGTTGACTTTGTATGATCAGTAAACGTGACATCATAGGAATCTTGAATCAGCTATGACAAGTATTCTAAGAATATTCACTCAGGTCCCAGAGCTCCAAGAAAATGCAAAAGAGAGAGAGAAAGAGAAAAGAAGAAAAATCTCTGCCTCAATAATTTCCCTGTTTGGTTGCCCAGAAAAAAAAAAAAAAAAACCCAAGAGGGTTAGCTTTTCAATTGGGCAGAATGGAGATCGATAGGATTAAGAAGAGAAAACTCACTGGTTCTAGGCCAGCTGGGGTGATTCCAGAAAGCTTGGAGTTTAGAAGTCGCCATGAAATGAATCTCAAAGTTCCCCACTGTAAACCCTAAAGCCAGAGTCTCCCTCTTCTTTCGTTTATTCGTGATTTGGACATATAAAATAACGGTAAAGCTGACTGGCGGTTGCTTGCCGGATTAAAAGTTAGGAACCCCCCATTTTTATAGTTTATCTTGACATTCATCTACTTACAGTCTCTAGGATTCCTTCATACCCACCCCATTCTTGAAGACTTAATTCAATTATTAATTTTCTTCCTATATAATTATTTAACTAAACGTTAAGTATTCTTATTGTTTATGCAGAAATCAAATGAAAAACTAATTCCTCTTACCAGCATCCCTTTTCAACATGAGGACTTTGTAAGTTGTGACTAGTGTTTTAAAAAACGGACTGGTTTGACCCAATAGACTAATAACCTTTTTAATCCTCGTAGTTTGACTCTTAAATCATGAATTGATAAGTTTTATAATTGAATTCGGATATTTAAAATATTATTATGTTAAAAATGACAGTGTTATACAATGTAAGTTGGAAGTTTTCCCACAATTAGAGTGGGAAAATCAAATAAACTGAAATAGACATCAAACCAAAAAAAGTTAATCGAATCAATTGTTCTCTAGTTTTGGTTTTTATTTTATGCAAATTTTAGTTTTTACATAAAAATATAAAAACCATGGTTTTGGTTAATTGATAAAAAAAATCTAAAATAGGTTTCCCTACTTGCCTAAGTCATGGCTTTCCCACTCCCATTTTTCATCGTTTTTACTATTTTCTTCTTAATCTTATTTTTCATCGTTTTTACTATTTTCTTTCTTAATCTTGTCAAAACCAAAAAATATATAGACTATGATTGGATTTAGTTTCTTGTTCTATTAAAATTGTTGTAAATGTGGTGCAGTTATTTAAAAAAAAATCCTTATTAAAGTATCTAATCTCATATTTTAATATATTATTTATAGATGTATTATAGATGCACCAAGTGTCATGGGACAAATAAATATATTACAATTTACTCATTTTTTTTCTTTGTATTTTTTTTATTATATTTATAGTAATTATTGTAATTTGAACTTTAATATATGATTATGAAATTACAAATTTATATTTTGATTCTAATTAACTGATATATAAAATATATGGTTAACCTGATATATTTTAAAATGTATTAATATATATATATATATATAGCATATATATATATATATATATATATATATATATATTTTATTTTTTTCTTTTTTTTTTTTTTGGTCAAACTATGAGATGTCTTAAGCGTATCGATGCACATAGGACGAGTATCTTTAAGTCATACCACACCTGGGGATTGGATCTTCATATGTCAAGCGAGAACTAAAATCGATAATAAACCCTACTCACATAACACAACCGGCACGCCCTGCCTCGAACTTGAGATCACAAGCTAAGCTGCAGGTATTCTCAATCATTTCTCACCCAAGCATGCTCTACTGCTTAATAATGTATTTTGGCTATATAAATAACAAACTAAAAATGAACGATCCCCTTTTTCTTTTTATGGCATAGTTTGGTTAATCGAACCATACCTACCCCTACCTAGAACCCTTTGACTCTTTGAGACACTCTTTTTAACTTAAAATATATTTAATGTATATTGATAAAAATAAAAATTATTTTAAGATACAGATCAATTTCTTGTTTTTCTACCCAAAAATATTAAATCGCATCTTATTTGTATAAAGAGATTAATTTGATAGTTTTAAACATGCATGAAATACTCTTATTTCAATTTTTTATAATTTTTTTTACACTTATGATATGCTAGTGTCATAGTGTCAAAAGTTGAAACAAATAAAGGAAAACAAAAACTATTATCATTTAAATAAATAAATATAAATAATCAAACAATAAATAATTATGAATTAAACATTTTAAATTATATGTAAGAAGTTATTTAAATACTTTTTTTTTTACAACTATTTATTTTGCATTACATCATAGTATCATGTTCCTTACAAATTTGTTCCGTTAGGACTTCTTGGACCTCTTCCCTCCTAATGCCAATATGAGGTCTTAATCACTTGAACTAAATATACTTAAAAAAATGATTTACAAATAAACAAATTCAAACAAAGTTCTAAAATTTAGCATTTCTTTAATATCTCTTAATCTACTTATTTGCAATATTACAATAACATCTTTTCAAAATAAAAATTAATTTCTTATAAATATTGAAATTATAATCCAATTATTAAAAGAAAATTATAGTTTCTCTTCAGGGGATGGTACCAATGTATTTTTTTTTTTTTACAACTAAACACTTTGCTACAACGTAATAAATTATCTCCATCGCGACTGAACCCAAGACTTCCTCCCGAAGCGCTCCTTTTGGCATTTTTAAACTTTGAACGCTAAGCATGTGACCGGTATCAATGTGTAAAAGGGTCCTAAATCACGTAGTAAAATGTCTTTGCATTGAGATACTTTCTACAATTTTTAGTTTCTTCGGAAACACTTCAATTCAATTATTTTTTATATTTATAGTCTTACTAGAGACTTTACCACATATAATAAGTCTTTATTATTTTTATTTTCAACAATTTCTTGAATATTCAATTTGCACCATTTATTTAAGTTGTCTTGTTTTTAATGAAAAACTCAAAAGCAAATATAAATAAAACAGGTATTTTTGTCCTTAAATTATTTACTATGTTTATGCTTGTAAAGTAGAAATTTAAATAAAATGAATTTAAATAATAAAATAAAATAATGTCGTATTTAACCTTTGTTTTCTTTATTTTTTATTTCACTCATTTTTCCTCAAATCTTATGAGAACTAAACATTGTCTCAATGTTTAAAATTCAATCAACATTTGACTCTCCATCATCTAATTCCCTTTTACAGATTTTAATCTTTTTAAGTGATTTTAATCTGTAGCACAATTACTAGTTAATATTCATTAAACAAAATAAATTCAAATCATGATTTAAACCCTAGAAATTTTGATATAGCATTCTAGATTCCCAACTTTTAATGTTAATATCAACTATTTTTTAAAAAAAATTTGTTATATAATTATTTTTAAAAAAATTATTCATACATGATCAATGACCAAATGAAAGATCGATACATGATTTTTGCCAGGTTCCTAACTTTATTACTTTGAAACACTGTGAAGGAAAACCATAATGTTTCTCACTCTGATTCTCTAAATACATTGTCCTTTCTATCGATCACGTTTCTATTTATCTCTCTTCGATTTTCCTTGGTTATCTTCATCTCAAGTGTGGTATTAGGGAACTGTGATTCAGGCATGGGATCTTCTTCGAGTGAGAGAACCCAACATATTCAAAATTAATTTCTTATCATTTTCATGTTCGTGTTTGGAGGAGATTTATAAGGGACAGAAGAAAGGAGAACGGTTAAGATTTGATCGATCAAAATCGTTTTAATGTTTCTATAAACGAATAGGTGAAAGCAAAGTTGATGAGTTAACAGTCATGCCTCATCCCTTAATTATGGTATTTAACATGGTGATCTCATGTTTCTTTATACAATACTATCGCCTCTTATATACATAAGAATTATTTTTATATAAAAGATTTAGAATAAAGAAATAGATTGATTTAAAATAATATTAACTTTAAATCTATGTTTACTTGACTTTTCTTTTTCTTTATTTCCTTTATTTATTTTCTTTCATTTTTAAAAATTTTGCGATTACATATATATTTGAGCTTTTTCATTTCTAAAAGAAAATAATTTTATTGATTCAAACTAATAATATATTTAATAAAAACACAAAATCAAATTCGCTAAAAATTCTAGAGGAAGATGCAGCATCCAAGCAATATTTGAAATATCGGATATATCGAGGATACATGGTGTGTCGATGAAGATCGACAAGATATATGTTAGAGAAGTGTTTTAAAAGCAATCACCTTTTGCACTTATTATGCGCTTTTCTTCATAAAAGGCTTCTTCATTAATTTGATTTCATACGTTGAATTGATATAGATCTTTAATCGAATTAATTAAGTCTATGATACGTAACATATCATGAAGCAAATCGTGATGAGACATGATAATAAGATTTCTATCATGTGCAAATATGTTAGTATCTAAATTATCCCTTGTCAAATGATCAATGAGATTGGACATTGTTGATCGGATAGATTAGCACATGCTCATGATTCATCGAGCAATGGATCATCTACACTATGATTATGAGTTGATTAGAGTTGACATGTGGATACTTGCTAAGAGTATCTAAGTACATCGGAGACATCTTTGTAGCGACCTCGGCGAGGTAGGCCGGTTGGGCGGATCCAGTCAGCCATCGGGGACACTTTCGGTTACCACTCAATCCACTTTATCAAAATCATTTATCAAAACACGCGAAAGTGTTTTAACACCGAATGTTTAACGGAAGCGATTTGATTTGGGAGCAAGCGCATAAACATTTACACATTCAATAGGCCCATAACATTTAACAAAATATATTTACAATGAAGCGTTCCAAGCCTTTTCAAAATGATTTACAAAATGGATGTTCGAATTCCAAATTGTTTTACAAAATATCAATATTCAAAAGAAATAGAAGTGAATGCATGTGTGGAGCATACTCATGATTCTTTCTTTATGACTGAGCTCCTCGACCTTGCAGGTTATTTATCGATCATTTCGTCGCATGCGTGATAAAAAAACAATGCGTAAGCATTTTCATGCTTAGTGGTTCTATCTGATTCAATTTTTACGTTTCGGTTTAAATCATATCATGCGATTTTATGACAAAACTTTCAAATATTTTGGATGATCGATGTTAATACAATACATATAATTATTTCATATCTGATCATTTGTAGTTCATTGATCATCGAATATAAACTTTAAATATCTGCCAAATCATTTATAACCAAATTATACATTTCACAATGCTCTTTTCATTTCAATCTATAATCATGCTTTTCCAATTCAATATATCCAGCAATTAGATCAATTTAGTTACGCACCTAAGCAATTTAACTTATGTTTTGGTATATAAGATATTAGAATCAAACACGGTCGCGTTTAAATTTCTGTTAGGTCATAAAAACATTTGTTTTTATAACGATCTTGTCGTGAAGCTGGCGGCGGTTATTAAAAATCAATCAATGAACGTGCAAATCTTTTGTCATTGAGGCTGGCGGTCGGAGTGACACATCAATACGTTTGTTCGCAGTACTGCTAATTTGACCCTTATTGATATATCAATTTATCCTTAATGTAGATTAGCGGTTAACATTCTATTAAGGCGTTTCAAATCCTTTATATCAAATACAATACAATATATGTACATTTGTATAAAAGCAGGTTCATTTCAATAATCATCACGATTTTCATATCTGACATTCCGCGATCATTTGTCACCATTCAAATTAAAACAAATAAATATGATTTTCTTATGCATTTAGAACAAACATTTCAAAACGAGAATAGGAGAAGATAGAACAAACCAATCTATCTCTTTCTTTTTGCCTTGTCGTCAATCACGGTCCTAGGTTAGGTGATTCTCACCAGTCCCTAGCAAATCACGCACATCACATTTAGTGAACTATCACTAATCACACTTAACGTTCGCTTCACCTCGGCGGTGAGGTACGATACGTTTTTCATTTAGTTTTATTCTTATTTGAACCCTCATTAATCATTTATTAGGGTCCTTAAACTATTGGTGTACGAATACAAGACTTTTGGAAACAAAAATCCAAAATTTTGCCTCCGTGAACAGTGTCTACGTCGCGGCGTAGCAAAGCTACGCCGTAGTGTACCCAAGGAGGGGCCTTTTTGGCCCTTTAGCCTCGGCCGTGGCGATATATGTTGCGGCGTAGGGCTATCTTTGCGACGAGTGACAACATTTGCGGCGAGCGTAAGGCTACGTGGCGGGTGCCCTTCTGTGGCGAAGGAGCAGAACATGCAGGTACCGGTTTCTCCATTTTCTACGATTTCTTCCAAAAATCACTCATAATCTTTTTGAAACTCTAGAAATCACTCCCAAATGCATTTTAATATCCTCCTAAACCAACCATGAGCAAAACCCATGGATAGATTAGGGTTTTTCTAAACCAAACATCATTTAAAGAAATCTAGGGTTTGGTTCTTATCTTTAAATCCCTTTGAATCTTCTTCACCCAAGATTCTTGATCATTTAGAAGCAAAAAATGGGAAGAAATCACACCAAAATCACTATTCTTGCCAATACTACGCTTTCTCATACCATCATACTCCAAAGCGTTTTGGCACCAAATGAGCATTCTAAGACCAATATGGTCTAATATCACTCATTTCTCCTAAGGCCATGTTTGGCACATCAATAAATCTCATTTCTCATTTTTGACATTTTAACTCTTCATTTCACTTTCATTTATCATTTAATTCACTTGGCATTTAACATCATTCATTAGACCGTAGGTCACTCGTTTACAAATTCCGAATTTGCCTTTTTCGCAGGTTTATTTAAGGTTGTCGATTTACCGTTTCGGCATATAATATTTAATCATATGTTCACATGTTCATTTCACTTTTCACAATTTATCAATTTATCAATTTTCTCGGAAAAACCCAAGTTTTGCTCAATTCATACCCGGAATATATAAAAAAAATTATTATAAAAATTATAGGGTATTTTGGGGCGATTACAAATGCTATGAGACAATCATATGGATTATCTATTTCTTGTAGTGATAGTCTCATCATAACGATAATTACAAAGTATCCTTAGACTTGAGGTGTTGAGATATCTTGGATGTTGATTATCTTGACTTCATTACATTTGTTGCCTTCTAGAGATTGCTCATAGGGTGATAATTGGAGTGCGACTTGAGGTGTTTGAAGGTAATTGAGTGGCCGATAAAGTTCGCGCCGATTGGAAGGGTATACCCATGGTCTCTTGTCGGGATCATTACTCAAAAATCTCTACCCATAATGGAAATGTCATGAAGAGTGTCTTCAGGTGTATAAATAAGAGTAATGAGTCCGGGGACAAGATCTATATCACTTGGGCTAGATGTAGCGTAGCCAATCTAGTGAGAGCTACACATTGTTCATGCTTTGAACCAAGTGGGGTATAGTTTGGTGAAAGGACGAATTGCGCGATAATTGTCTATTGAAGAGTTGGCAGTTAGACCACTAACACTCTGATCAATTGGGGGGGTTATAATGTATTCTTTAGATCTTTAGCTCGTAGGCTTTGTTTTGGATTCGATAATTGAATCGGTGACCCAGCCTTAACCGGGGAACCTAATGGGTCCTGTGACTTTAGAAATGTGTAGGGTTGATATAAAACGGATTTGGATGAAATCCAAATATAAGGGAAGCACATTTAGTGAAATGGAACATCACGAGATTAGTGGAATCTCGTGATCTAAAGGGTACATTTAAAGACGATTGGAAGGCTCGGGCTTATGGGCCATGAGGGTGCATGCCATAATGCATGAGAATGCATATAACCTAACATATCTCTAAGTGAGGGCTCTTTGGACATTTTCACACCCTAGGGTTCTCATATAAAAGGAACCTCATGTGAGAAACCCTAAAACAATAAGAGGCTTAGACATTTTAGAGGCGTTCTTGAGAAGAACAACCCCTTTAGTGTGATTTTGAGAGTCAAAATCCACACCTTGTGCATCCCTTGGTGGAGATCGTTCTTGGCTAGCATCGAGCCTTTCTTCCCACTATATCCTTGGAGGTTAGTGGCTCCTACTCCTTGTGTGGATGCTACATCGCCCTTCGGATCAGGCTTTATCTGGAGCATGGTATATCTTGCACTTCTTTTGGTTTTTGAACCTCGTAGTACCTCGAGGATCCTTGGGAGAGTTTTCATGAAATTTTCGTATCATCTGCTACTTTGGCACGAGACGCCACCATGGAAACCCAACAATATATCCCATCAATAATCAGTTAGAGAACATTTCATAAATATATCTCCCAAATTGTCGACATTTCCCAATATTTCGCTATTTTCGTTGATATTTCTTGATCAACTAGTCAAACTTGAAAATCTATTGCGGAGGTGGTTTGAACCCTTGCCTAAAATCTGAAGATGAAAGCCCTCTTCCATCAGGCTAGCTTATAATTAGTACAAAAAGGATATATATTGCTATTTTTATTTATGAATATTTTATAAACGTAGTAACTAAATATAAAAATATAAATGTATAAAAATTCATATTCTATTTTATGTTATTGAGTAAATTATAATTTTAACATTATTGTATTATGATTTTTAAAAAAATTATATGTACTATTAAAAATTAAATAATTAACAAAATTCAAATATAAATAGCAAATTTTTATAGAAATATATATTTTAATAAACAAATATAAATATAGTAAAAGAATTTTAAAAATTCCAAAAAGTTAGCTGATATTATCCTTCCCTATATTTTCAAAATAATTTTGATAAGTAAATTAATGTATATTTAAAATTTAAATAATTTTTAATTATAGACATTTATATAAAAATATCCACCAATATATCTCTCATAATTCCGTAAAAATTAAAATTCAAGTACCGATATAAATGAAATAAGAATAAACATCCCCCTTCCTCTTCCCTTAGGAATGAAAATCTTCTCCTTATTGCTCTTTTCACATAAAATAGATAGATGAGTAGAATAAATCTATTTTTTTTATTGGATCCGTCGAGATTGACGGGGCTCGAACCCGTAACTTCTGCCTTGACAAGACGGTGCTCTGACCAATTGAACAACAATCCCAGGAAAATAAGGTATATAGCCATAGCCCACATATTCTTATGGTTGAATTTAACCTATTTATTTAGAGAAATGTCTTTATATTAAATGAAAGAGCAAAATACTCGGTAATTATGGATATATATCGGTATTTAGTTTTACGGATATATCGGAAATATCGGTAAATATCGATGGATATTTTGATAAAAATATCGATAAGCGAAATTAATAAAATACTTTGGGAAATTAATGAAAATACTTTGTTGAGCCCCATAAAATATATATAAATAAACGAATATACGTTTATTAAAAACAATATTCATTATAATTTATCGAAATTACATTACAATAGTAATTTAAAACCAAAATGAAAGACGATGTGGCTCCATTACATTATTTGATGAAGGGATCATGCTGATGAAGATAATATTAGTAATAAGATCTTGAAATATTGAGATAAATCGCGAATAAAAAATAATTTGAGAGTTAAATGGAGTTTGGATGTGTATGTATGAGTTTGTAAGAGATTGTATGATTTTATAGGTATTTATAGAATTTTTGGAGTCAAAATGGTTATTAAGCGATATTTGCGATATTTCTAGATATTTACCAATATTCACAGATATTTTGCGATATTTTTCGAATTAAGTATGTGTAACGTATCCCACCCGATCCTTTGATTTTGGTGGAAAAATCGCGATTTTCTACGATTTTTCACGAATTTTCCTCGATCGATTTTTTCCTCTGTTTTCTTCGTCTGGAAGTAAGCTAGATTTTAAACGATATATCGTAGAAAAATAGATTTTAATCCTGATTATAAGAGAGCATGAGTGATATGATATAGTGATTATACGCTACAGGTATATTCTGATGACATTTTGTCGATCATTAGAGTTAATAGCGTAATGAATCGAGCAAAAGAGTCACACATATTTGATAATTTTATGATGATAAGAATCACTGTGACTCCCCAGTTTTATAGTATATTGGCAATGTGATTTGATTTGATATACCTGCGATTGAATATCTTTCTTTGTTCGAATCGCGTATATAAGAAAGCTGCAGCCAATGAGCGATGAAAGCCAAACCATCATCTTAAGGCGGCGCAAGCCGTGTACGTCGCGCAAGGCAGCGACAAAACACAAAAAAAAAACAAATTAAAAATCCTTATTTTAATGGAATAATTACTTTATTAATAAAGAAAAATGTAGAAAGGGATGTATATAGGTGGACTGTTATAAGAGTGACAAAAAATTCACATTCCCTTGTTTAAGGAAAAAGAGGTTAGAAAGAACAGGATAAAAGAAAAGGAAAGCTAAGGTTTTTTTTAAGTATGTTGGCTTAAAGTTGCTATTCTTCTAAAGTAACATTACTTTTTTCTTACTATGTGAGAATCAAATATATAGGATAAAAGAGTTCTTATATGATATATTTATTAATAAATTATTTTATATTCTACTTTACTTTCATCAGATTTTTTTCTTTATGTAACAAGTAAAAATTAAGTAATTTAAAAGTATATAAATTTATATAGTTTTAATTAATATTTATTTTTTATTTTTTATTTTGAAAAGAAAAATAATTGTATTGATTCAAATTAGTAATATATCGATAGAAATAGCAAAATCTGATATAAAACCATAGATGATTAAACTCATGGAAGATGAAACAATATCTGAAGTTAATAGTATAATGAATGAGCTTGAACACACAATTTAATAATTAAAAAATTCAAAGCGTATTTATTATCTTTGTTGTATTGTTAAAATCGTATATTTCAGTCTACGATATATTATTTATCGTTGATTGGATTTGTTGCGGTTCTGATATATTGTATTATTGATTGGTTTGTTATTTGTCTTTGATTAGATATGTTTAATAAATCACGTATCCCATTTGCACAATAAGCGTAGCGAAATGATGAAAAAGCGTAAGCGTTTGTATCGAAAGAGCCTTGTCCTTGTGCTAATGAAACAAACAGTAATCGAAAAAAGATAATCAATATCTTTGTGAAAAAACCACTTTATTGAAAGAGAAATTGATAAAAATAAATATAGATGAGTGATTTTATTTCAAGAATGATAAAAAAAATCACAATTCATTACTTAAAGAAAAAAAGCTAAAAAAGAAGTTAAGGAGGCTAGGGTACCACAACAAAGTATTATTTTTCATATAAAACTTACAACCAAATGTTTGGTTTTAATTTTTTTATTTGTTTTTCTATTTTTCTAATAATTTTCATAACTAGAAAACATATATGTAAAGCGTAATTACACCTATGGGTCTCCCTTAGTGCTTCTTTTGATGAATATGTATGTCTGCTTTACTTTTTACTTATCAAAAAAATAATTACAACTAGATTTGAGTTCACATTCCTAATTTAGTTAATTAGTGAATTCAATATTTAAAGGTAGGCGAAATAGACGAAATTACCCTCCTAATTTCTCCAAACACCCTCCAAGAAAAACTCAGAAAAGTATTTGAGAAGTTCAGAACGATATCGTTTTGATTATTATAGAAGACAATACGACACCGTTTCCGTTGCCCTACTTCCTCAACTCATAGTTCCAGGGTACTCTTTTCTTTCATCTCCCACTTTCCCCAAGTTTCTTTCTTCCCAAGCACCCGCCTTGCTCTCCTGTTTTTTTCTCCTTGAAGACCTCTCTTTCTCTCTCTAGACTTCTGTTGCTGCCTCTTTAAACCCTTCTTCCCTCTAAAATGTTTTCATCTAGGGTTTTGTTTCGTTCTACCAGGACCCTGCTGGCGCGTGGTCGCGCTTCCTCCCTTCTAGCTCCTCAGAGCCTCCGCGCTACCTCACTGATCGGAGAATCTACTGACAAGGTGCCAAACCCTTCGTTTTCGTTTTTTCTTATGATTAGGGTTTTGATAGGGTTTAAGGATTTCTGTTATTTCGATCTGTTTTCCTTGTCAAAGATTTTTTATTTTTTGTTCTGATAAACTGTTTTTCCTTTTTGGACTTACATTGGCTTTGTTTTAATTCCTTTTAACTTTAGAGTTCCAATTTTATTTTAGTTTTAGTTTTTTTATGGAAACTGGCTCAAATGGGTTAGATGTGATTTCAAGTTGTTCAATTGAAAGCATAGTTTCGATAAAAAGAAAATTGTTTCACATGTGATGGAAGCATAGTTTTGTGTATTATGTGATGAATGTACAAGTGATGGGTGGAGGTTCATGAACACATGTTGGTACATGGCATTTTTGTTTGTATGGCGGGCAATGCATTCCTCTTCTTCTTAGCTCTTTGTATGGCTTCCCTTATATGCCTTAGCTGCCTCAAGAGAGGCTTTGGTGGCGAATTTTTGGGATGGGTTCATTGGAATCCTTGTTAAATTAGACATTTGAATGATTGGGAGCAAGATTTCTTCTCAAGGTTCAGGGAAATCCTGTAAAGGAAGTGAAGAATAGAGTGGTAGGGATGGATTCTAGCAATGGAGTTTTATCTGCCAATTCTTCTTATTCCGTTATGGAGCCCGGGCCGTCCAATTTCCTTCCCTATGGCCATCACTTGGAATGCATGGGTTCCTTCAAAAGTTTGGGTGTGTGTGTGCATGTTCTGTGCAGAAATCTGGTCGGGGGAAAGTGTGTTTTGCATAGGAATCTAGTGGGGCAAAGCCTTGACCATGGAACAGATGCAACAGGGAGTGGTGGCATTGGCTAAGGGATGTGTTTGTACTGAAGGCGCTACCCTGCCCAACTTCCATTCTCTTTTGTTTGGCATTGCTTGGGTCCTTTCCCCTATGGTCTGAAACACATTTTTTGGTTGTTTTTGTGTGTTGGGGGGGAGGAGGATGACTTGTAAGGCAGTTTAGAAAGTTGCTCCCCTTTACACTATTCTGGAAATTTTGGATGGACAGAAACCAGAGAGCGTTAAAGAAATAAGTAGAAGACTGTTCATCCGATGCAATAATGCTTATTTCTTAGAAATCTTGTTCATTCGTTAGTTTGTACAAAAAAAAAATGGTCAATTTCTCTTACTGAATTTGTAGATTGGTTTAGTTCTAGCTGAGGGGGATAGTGGTTCTTTTTTGTTATGTGGCAATGCCTTTTGTATTCATTGTATGTGAGAAAGAAATATAAGAAAAGAATGCTTTTCTTATTGATTGGATGAATAAGAGCAGTCTGAGTCTACTTTCTTATATACATTAGGAAGACATAAAAAGGAAACAAATCATGTATAAAAAGGATGGAAAAATATTGTACAAGAAAGGAAGGAAATAAATTAGAGGATATTTTAGGAATATCCTATGATTCTCGACACTCTCCCTCAAGATGAAGCATATAGGTCGAATCTTGTAGAGAACATTCTGAATGGGTGAGATCCTTGAGCCTTGGAGAGATTTAATTGAAAATCTTCAGCCCCAGTTGATCTCATTTCGAGTTAATGGCCCAGTAGTCGATGCGTCTTGAGGCAATCTTCTCTCGAGATGAGTGACAATCGTTTAATATGTTTGGTCATCTCATGAAAGACTGGCTTGGAAGCAATGTGTAGGGCCGTTTGGTTATCACACATAAGCGTCATTTGTTCATCCTTTCCAAATCTTAGCTTTTGAAGAAGCTGTTTGAGCAATATGAGTTCACAAGTGGCCAAAGTCATGGCTTTCGACCTTTCGGTTTGACGTGGAGCTTCCAGCCACCACATCTTGTTTCTTACTCTTCTAGGATATTAAGTTGCCTCCAATAAATATACAATATCTTGAAGTGGAGCTGCGCATGCGCTAGCGAGCACAGCGATCTACATCGCAATAACCAACAATTTGGAGTGTAACTTCCATTTCATACTAACACCCCGGCACAGTGTTCCTTTGATATAATGGAGGGATATGGATCCACGACATCCCGGTGATTATCGATTGGTAGTTGTAAGGCTGATTAACTACACTCCTGAAAGGAATGTCCGGTCAGGTGATGGTGACGTAGTTTAGTTTCTCCACTAGTTAGCCGATGTTCCTGAGTCGTAGAGAGGCTTCCCTTGTCAGTCTGAGCTTGACATTCAGATTCATAGAAATATCTACAGGTTTACAGTCTAGCATACCAATTCCTCCAATATATTCAGGACATACTTCCTCTGAGACATAACCACACACTGAAATTATACTGAGCTATCTCAATCCTCGCCAAAATACTGAGTTTCCCTATATCTTTTACACACAATGCGAAGAATTAATTTGAAGATATATGTTGTTTAAATTTCCAAATACCCTCTTGATCACTGCCTGGTATAATAATGTCGTTCATGTAAACAATCAGATAGATGCCTTTGTTACGTGATGTATGATGATAGAAGACAAAAGTAGTACGTGTACTCAGGAGTCATCTGAACTCTTGGCACCACGCAGGCTAAGCGGTCAAACCCGGGTTAGGGGCTAGCTTTGATATATAGGCGACGCCTTTCACGTCTCGGCCCGGTTTCATCTGAGCAACAAATCGAGGTGGTTGCTATATATCTGCCCGCGCCGATGGGGTTGCCGTAGATGTATTCTTGATGTGATTGATCTGAGGGCGAGGCTCCTGCTTAGCCATAATTAAGAGAGAAGGCGAACAAAGTATCTTGGCAACGGGAGAAAAGTGTCATAATCGGAGCCATATATGCGAGTATACCTTTTAGCCTTGAAGCGAGCCTTAGGCGGTCCACTTGGCCATTCAGACCAGCAATAAGTCTGAACCCCACGACAACCAATAAGGGACTTGCCAGCAAGTAAGCGGACTAGGTCAGTAATGCGATAAGTCTGAGTAGTAAATTTAAGTCGACCGTTGTTTGTTTCTAGCCCGGATGAGAGCGGGCCTCAAGGGCAGTGTTAGGAAGAGAAATAGAAGACAAGGTAGAAATAAAAGCAGAATATGGTGAAGATAAATGATGATAAAACATGAAATTATAAATAGGATGGAGATTACGAGAGGAACAAGTTCCTTTCTAAATGGGGATGGGAGGATTAGCGAGAGACGGCAAGACCGACATCATGGAGAAGGGCGCCATAGGAGATGAGTCATTTGGAGGCTCGGTGTTGGTACGCGGGTGATGAGTATAAACTTGTAACGGTTGAGGTGGAGTAACTGGGGACTCATATGGGAAAGCCGGAATGGGAAAGATGAGAGGTAGAGATAAGACCTCAGGACTGGAAGGAGAGGTGGGGTAGAGACGATAGAAGAATGTTCAAAAATGGTGACATTAGCAGAAACGAAGTATCGATGTGTATTAGGAGAGTAACATCGATAACTACGTTGAAGCCGGGAATAACCAAGGAAGATGCACTTCGTAGCCTTAGCGGAAAGCTTATCTTGGTCAGGAGTGAGTATGTGGACAAAACAAGTGCTTCCAAAAGCAAGTAGAGGGAGACAAAACAACAAAGGGGTTGATTAGGAAAGAGGAGAATGAGGAACCTCATCACCCAGTACAGAAGAGGGCATGCGATTGATCAAATAGCAGGCTGTTAAGATAGTATCCCTCCAAAAACGTTGAGGAACTGTATGTTGGAGGAGAAGAGTGCGAGCTATCTCAACTAAGTGATGATTCTTACGCTCAGCCATCCCATTTTGTTGTGGAGTGTAAGCATAAGAAGACTGATAAAGAATCCAATGGGAGGATAAAAAGCTAGAGGAAGGGGTAGAGAGGTATTCCAAGGCATTATCATTTCATAAGATGCGGATACAGGTGTTAAATTGATTGCGGATCTCAGCAAAGAATTTTTGGAATACAGAAAATAGCTCAGCTTGAATCTTCATTAAAAATAGCCAAGTAAAACGGGAAACATCATCGATAAATGTAACAAAATCTTTAGTAAACTAAATTAGATGCAATTCGGGATGGACCCCCAGATCGGTGTGGACGAGGCACCGAGGAGATTTGGTTCGGGATCTCTACAAAGCGCTTAGGGAACGAAAACACATGTATGTTTCCCAAGCTGACACAACTCACACTCTAGTGAAGATAAGTTGGAAAAGCGGGAAACCATCATTCGAAGCTTGGAAATGTTCAGATGATCGAGATGACGGTGGACGAGAAGAAGTTCATCCGTTGAAGTGCAAATGGTGAAAGATGGGGTCGAGCTGAGATGATAAAGGCCTTGTGACTCATATCTACTGTCGTCATCTCAGTACTTTGGTCACCTTGAGTAACGAAGTAATGAGAAAAGGTAATCGAACAATTAAGGTCATGGATTAATTTGTTGATTAAGTGACGATTCTTATGCTTAGCCATCCCATTTTGTTATGGAGTGTAAGCACAAGCAGATTGATAAAGAATCCAATGGGAGGATAAAAAGCTAGAGGAAGGGGTAGAGAGGTATTCCAAGGCATTATCATTGCGTAAGATGCGGATACAAGTGTTAAATTGATTGCGGATCTCAGCAAAGAATTTTTGGAATACAGAAAATAGCTCAGCTTGACTCTTCATTAAAAATAGCCAAGTAAAACGGGAAATATCATCAATAAATGTAACAAAATACCGTAAACCTAAATTAGATGCAATTTGGGATGGACCCCAAACATTAGTGTGGACGAGCTCAAAAGGAGATTTGGTTCGGGACTCTAAGCGCTTAGGGAACGAAACACGTGTATGTTTCCCAAGTTGACACAACTCACACTTTAGTGAAGATAAGTTGGAAGCGGGAGCCGTCTTTCGGCTTGGAGGGCGTATTTGAAGTGGATCAAGGATGACGGTGGAATGAAGCTTCATCGGGTTGAAGTGCGGATGGTGAAAGATGGGGTCATTTGAGGATGATAAAGGCACTTGAGACTCGTGTCTATGCCAATGCGTCATGCATACTTTGGTCTTACTGAGGTAACAAATGTGAAAAGGTGTCAGACGATTAAGGTCATGGATTAATTTGTTGATTAAGTGACGATTCTTACGCTCAGCCATCCCATTTTGTTGTGGAGTGTAAGCACAAGAGGACTGATAAAGAATCCAATGGGAGGATAAAAAGCTAGAGGAAGGGGTAGAGAGGTATTCCAAGGCATTATCATTGCGTAAGATGCGGGATCTAGTGTTAAATTGATTGCGGATCGTAGAATTTTTTAGACTGACTCAAGGAGATTTGGTTCGGGACTCTAAGCGCTTAGGGAACGAAACACGTGTATGTTTCCCAAGCTGACACAACTCACACTTTAGTGAAGATAAGTTGGAAAAGCGGGAAACCATGAAACCATCTTTCGAAGCTTGGAAATGTTCAGATGATCGAGATGACGGTGGATGAGAAGAAGTTCATCCGTTGAAGTGCAGATGGTGAAAGATGGGGTCGAGCTGAGATGATAAAGGCCTTGAGACTCATGTCCTATGCCAATTGTCATCTCCGTACTTTGGTCTTGCAAGGTAACAGAAATGTGAGAAAAGGTAATCGAACAATTAAGGTCATGGATTAATTTGTTGATTAAGTGACGATTCTTACGCCCAACCATCTTATTTTGTTGTGGAGTGTAAGCACAAGAAGACTGATAAAGAATCCAATGGGAGGATAAAAAGCTAGAGGAAGGGGTAGAGAGGTATTCCAAGGCATTATCATTGCGTAAGATGCATATACAAGTGTTAAATTGATTGCGGATCTCAACAAAGAATTTTTGGAATACAGAAAATAGCTCAGCTTGACTCTTCATTAAAAATAGCCAAGTAAAACGGGAAACATCATCAATAAATGTAACAAAATACCGTAAACCTAAATTAGATGCAATTCGGGATGGACCCCAAACATCAGTGTGGACGAGCTCAAAAGGAGACTTGGTTTGGGACTCTAAGCGCTTAGGGAACGAAACACATGTATGCTTCCCAAGCTGACACAACTCACACTCTAGTGAAGATAAGTTGGAAAAGCGGGAAACCATCTTTCGGAGCTTGGAAATGTTCAGATGATCGAGATGACGGTGGACGAGAAGAAGTTCATCCGTTGAAGTGTAGATGGTGAAAGATGGGGTCAAGCTTAGATGATAAAGGCCTTGAGACTCATGTCCTATGCTAATCGTCATCTCCGTACTTTGGTCTTGCAAGGTAACAGAAATGTGAGAAAAGGTAATCGAACAATTAAGGTCATGGATTAATTTGTTGATAGAGATAAGATTAAATGGAGAATCAAGGACATAGAGAACAGAGGTAAGAGGTAAAGATGGAAGGTGACAGGCAGACCCGATTCCTTTAGCCATGGTTTGAGTCCCATTAGCCAAAGTAATCATAGGTAAGGGTGAAGTAGTAAGGGAAGAGAAAGAGATCCTTATTACGGAAGATGTCGGATACATGGGTCGAATCCATGGACAGAGAGTGTAAGATGGCGAGAGGCATTCTGCGTGCAAGCGAAGCAATGGAGCGGTTGGCGGCATGAGTGGGCGAAGAAACTCGCCATGTCGCCGGCGTAAGAGTCGGCTGCTGAGATGGGTTGGAGGTTGAGGCTGAGTTGGAGGTGGGCGGTTGAAGGCTGGGCCGCATGAGTAATACGAGGCGGATGGCCATATAGCGATAATAGCGGTCTTGAATGGACTGGTCGGTCTGATGGGTACAATAAGGTTCTTTGGCCTTTGCCATGGTGGCCACCACATATGCTGGGAATCAGCGGTGGGGATGGGTGACATCAGGGCGATCCATGGAAACCTCAAAGTGCCGAGATCGAGTCACAGTGGATGGATGGCATAGTAACTGAGCAAAAATGTCATCAATGATTGGGATGGCGATGCCAGTGAGGATTTGTTCCTGGATGTTGTCAAACTCTGTGCCAAGTTTAATAAGGGTAAGGATTATAAAGATTTGATCCATGTTGGACAAGTAGGTTTTGGCATCAGTAGCTTGGGGCAAGACATATAAGAGCTCGTTTTTCAATGCAGACATTCGCCCAACAAAGGAAGATAATTCCATACCAGACTGCTCCAAACTATCAATGGAGGAGATGATGCGGTAGAGACGTTGAATATCATTGGTATACAAATTCTTTACTTGGGTCCAAAGAGGTTGACATGTTTGATAATCCGCAAGGTTGTCAAGTGTTTTAGGCTCTATGGATTGCTGGAGAATGTTACAGAGTAAAGAGTCTTGTTTCTGCGCCGAGAACGTTTGTCTTCAGCGACACTAGACTCCGTGGAGGTCATATGGTCTTCAACACCATTTCTAGTAAACCATAATTTGACAGAGATGTCCCATGACTTATAGTTATCACTTCCCTTGAGTCTATTCATAGTTATCATGGGAGTTCCAAACAGATAAGAAGAAAAGCTCGAACTTTGTCATTGTAGTAATAAAATCATGAAAATCGTGAAAAGCAAGAGTACCAAGACTAAACACAACTGCTGAAGGTGAGAGAAGCCTAGGGAGGGTGTTGGGCTGCCAGAAAAAGCCAAGACATATCAGAAAAGTCCAAAGAAGAGAACTACCGGAGACAAAAATGGGCAACGAAGATGGAGGCTTCAGATGGAAGAACCATGGAGCTACGAAGCTCTGTTAGCAGGAGACGAGCCAGGTGGGAGAATTTGGTGATCGGAGAATCACTCATGTGCCACCTAACTTGTCGGCGCGTGGGGGACAACTACAGGAGAAGGACACGTGCGTGACGGTGCGTGTGAGCTCGGTTGTCAGAGTTCTTGCTTCCGGTGGATGGATCGGCTACCGACGAGTCGACTGGTGGGGATATCTCGTCAGCAAGGTTTGTCGTCGAAAAACTCGCCGAAAAAGTACGCCAACAGTGAGAGGGTCTAACGGTGGCAAAGAATTCCGATGCTTTCTGCAATGAAGGTGGAGTGGCCGGAAAGAGATCTAACCACTAGTTGGGTTGTCAGAATTGAAGACACGACAAAACCTTAACCCCAAACCTTCCATGGCTATAGTACCATGTGAAGAAATATAAGAAAATGATGTTTTTCTTATTGATTGGATGAATAGAACAGTAAAGGTCCTACCTACTTATATACATCAGGAAGACATAAAAAAGAAACAAATCATGTACAAAAAGGAAGGAAAAATATTGTACAAGAAAGGAAGGGAATAAATTAGAGGATATTCTAAGAATATCTTATGATTCTCAACAGTATGCATTCTATATTTCTTCTTGTATGACATCCTTTTTTCATATCTATCATATTTATTGATTTACTTATCATAAGTACTTATGCTTTTCTATTTCTAGGTGGTTGCAACTCAGGTGTCTCTGTTTAATCACAATGCCTCCATGTTTCAAAGATTTGGAATTTTTTCATCTTCATCTCCTCAAACTAGTGATAAGGAGACAGCCCAATCTGGAAATGAACAAAGTACTGTAGAGAATGATGGTGCTCCTGCTGGTGCTGAGCCTACAAAGACAAATCAAACAGAAGAATCAGGTTCTAATTCAAAACCTCAATCTGAATCTTACAAAAGAAGGAGAAGAGGTACTAAAAGAACTGCATTTTCTGATTCAGATTCAGAGGGTGACCTTTCAATGGATGATCTGGTCAAAGTTTTGACGGAGAAGGAAGAACTTCTGAAGATTAAGCACACAGAGATTGAACAAATGAAAGATAAAGTTCTCCGCAGTTATGCTGAAATGGAAAATGTCATGGAGAGAGCAAGACGTGAAGCAGAGAATTCCAAGAAGTTTGCCATACAGGTTGGTTTGTTGATCTTTTTAAGATGGCTGTGACTTCGTTCCTCATTGGAAAGTTTTTCTTACCCACCTCTTTTTTGGGTTGCAAATTATGCTGCAGAATTTTGCAAAAGGCTTAATGGATGTTTCAGACAATCTAGGAAGAGCCTCTTCTGTGGTCAAAGAAAGTTTTTCAAAGATTGATGAATCTAAAGATACCGCTGGAGCTGTCCCACTTTTAAAAACACTTTTGGAAGGTGTTGAAATGACTGAAAAACAGCTTCTAGAGGTAAACACAAAATCTCTCATTCATCATCTTTTAAGTGCTTAGGCTTATTACCACCTTTACAAGTTATTGATTGATTGTCAAACGGAGGTCCATATACACATGGACATTTCAGCCAGTTTAATTTCAGTCTATTCAAGTGTGTTATATTTTCTAATTTCACAATTTACCATTCATTTAGATAAGAGATGAAGGTTACAAGGTTCATCATATGTGACTTAGCAGCATGCTTCTAATTTGTGGTTATTTTTTATTTCAGGTTTTCAGAAAGTTTGGAGTAGAAAAGTTCGATCCAACAAATGAACAATTTGATCCACATAGACATAATGCAGCATTCCAAATCCCAGACCCTTCGAAGCCTGCTGGGACTGTTTCTGTGGTTCTGAAGGTAATGTAGCTAGGTTTTTTTCCCCTAAATAGTTAGAAAATAAAGATTCTTGCATGCTCTTTTAAAGAGGAGCAGCCTTTGTGCATATGTTCTCTTTTTTTCTCTTTATCATTGTGGTGATAATTGATTAGAACAACCAGGTTGTTTGCTTATGTGTGTTGAAAACAGTTGGGATAGTATTTTAGTTATTTACTGATGAACGATTAATACTGTTGACTCGATTTTGTATAATTTTTTTAGTACCTTTTTGGGAATGTTTGATTTTTGTTCGAATGAAATTTCGAGATGGCTAATTAAGTATCATTAGAACATGAATAAAATAGTCTCTTTTGTTCCATGATGCAGGTGGGATACACGCTCCATGACCGGGTTATTCGGCCTGCTGAAGTTGGTGTGACTGTAGGCGGTGAAGAAAACAATGAAACAGAGGCATAAAATGGCACGGTAGAGGAGTTCTTATTGCATAAACCATCTACAATTTTGCATCTCGTTGTGGAAGTACTAATTCTATATTTCCATAATTAGGTTAGCTTTAGGAACTGTTTCATAGAACAAATTTTTTTTCCCCCAATTTGAGTCGCTATTTATTGTTCATCGTTGTATGACGGATGGTAGCCATCAGGTTTGGTTCCCCCAAAGTTTAATAATGAACGTCTGTTGAGCTAGGTTTGGGAGGGGAGGAATACCTTGGAAATAGAATATTTCTTGGTTGTGGGCTGGGTGGGGTTTTTTTGGGGAATTGGACACCATTAACTGGTCCATTTTCTAGTTATGTGGAAATAATGGAAGCTACCCCTAAAATGGTGTAAAGCTGGGATTGGGTACTCAGGGGTTACATGTATATGTTCGAGTCCCTTTGGGATCATTGGACGATTTACTTTACTGGTCACTTCAGGACCCCATGTGATTAGTTAAGGTACGCATATACTGGCTTAGACATCCACTGTTATAAGCTAAAACCATTGTGTTCTGAATTTCTTATGAATCATACTTATTTCAACTTTAGACTATATGCATCTGGATGGCTATTTCTTGTTGATGCTGCAACAAATTTGAACATCTAGTTCGGAGTTCCATCTAAATTATGTTATATAACTTCCCATTAATTAATGAAGATGGTTTAAAGATGGTCTCATACGGACAGCATTGAAATTAAGTCATCCTCGATCAAGTTAAATTCTTTTTTAAAATATGATAGAAAATTATAAATAATTGTAATGAATAAACAAAGTATATGTTTTTGTATTGTATATGAAACCTCTTTAGGTGTAATAAATAAATATACAAGAAGCCCATGGCTCTCAATGTTTTAAAAAATCAAGGTATATGGAGGTTCTGGTTTGAGTCCCCATTGGGAAAGGGTTTTGAGTCTTCGTCAATGGGTTCAAGTTTCAATAAAGATAATAGATAATTTATTATATTATAACTAAATGTTTAGCTGTAAGAATTAATATATAAATATATATATATATGTAACAAGAGTAATAAGTCTTGCATAATGGAGAGCTCTTTGGAGAAAACTCAAGCCTGTTCAGAGGAGGAAGACGACCTCTTGATCAGAAGCAACAAGAAAGTAAGAGCTGAAGACATTCTCCCAGAACAGTCGTTGGCCAATGTGGAGATGGCGCCGAATGTGCATCTCCCCGAACCGTTGTCGTTCAAAGATAAACTAATGGGAAGGAACAATAAACAGAGGATGAAGATGAAGAAGACCTCGAGGATGAAGATGAAGAAGGCCTTGAGGATGATGACGAACCAGACTGTCCTTCCACCAGGCTGTCAAGAGAGGCTGGAAACCATGGAAGAACACCCTAATTATTAAACTTTTGGGGAGGAAAATTGGTTTCAACCTACTGCTCCGGAAAATCAAAGAAATATGGAGACTGAAGGCATCACTTGACCTGGTTGCCCTTAACAATGGATTTTTCCTAGATAGATTCGCATCCATTTACGACTATGCTCGGAGGGCCATGGATGATCTTCAATCACTACCTTACAGTGAGACAGTGGCAACATTATTTCGACCCCAACCAAAACTAGTTGCAAAGCCTTCTCGTCTAGGTAAGAATTCCTTGCTTACCAATTGAATACTTTGATTATCATTTCTTGATGAAATTTGGATCGAAAATTGGGAGGCTAATCTGTATTGATGATGTGACGAGAACAGTGTCAAGGGGACACTATGCCAGGGTTTGCATGGGGATCGACCTCAGGAAGCCACTAGTAGCAAGGTTCAAACTAAGATGTGGCATGTGTGGGTCTGTGGAACTTTTAGACGCAGGCTCGGCTGTTTAATAGGGTACCGCCGTGCGAGACCCACACTGCCCCCCTTATCATAGAGCGGCGAGAGGCGTACGTATTAAAACCACGCGGGAACCCACCAGGCGGTCTTGTCCTAAAACCGTCTGGGGTCCGAGACCCAGTAGGCCATCTCACTTGGCATATGGGAAATTTGTTAAGGAAAAATATGCAAAGTAGATATTTATCCCTGAATTTCCTAATTTCTAAATATTTTATTTAGAAGAATAATATTTAATAAGGAAAAACAGATATTATCCCTTAAAAGGATAATTATTGATAAAGAAAAACAGATCTTATCCCTTAAAATGATAATCCTTAATAAGGAAAAACATATATTATTCCTAAAATAAGAATGGAAATTTGGGAACCCGAACACAGCTATAAATTGGGAAGATCCGCGAGAAAAAGGTATCTGGTCATTATCTGGCCTCATGCTTCGCCTCAGTTTGCGACTTAATCATCGAGAGGCGGTAGGCCTGCCGTCAGCCCAGGGTTGCCGCTTTTTGCGAGTTCACATTGCCGCGGTAGATGCTCGGTCGGCCGAAAAATTGGTAGCAACGATTGTGGGTGCCCGGACGAATCCCGGATGTGGAATGGGGATCGACAAGACTCTCAGTGAGACTCTTGGACCGCGATTTAGACCAAGCTCTTACTGTCGTTGATGAAACTTTTTGTGTTCGATTCCTGAGGCGGCGCGATTATTTGTTACCAATTTTTTTCGTCGATCTCACGGGGCATCGGTTGTCTGATGTGAACACGGAAAAAGAGGCGACTCGGCGATAATAGCAAATGGCGCCTCGGATGATTAAGTCAGCGATGTGAGAGGAGAAGAAGGAGGTTGAGATGGTTGAAATTGTATGCAGCATGAAGATTGCCGATTTACTGAGGTCCGTTTCACAATCTCCGTTCTTATTTTATGAATAATATCTGTTTTAACGTGAATTATCTTTATGGAATAAGATGCGGGTACTTCTTATCGGATTATCATTTTGAGGATAACATATTTTCCCTTATTGAATTATTCTTCCAAATAAATGATTTAAAAATTAGGAAATTCGAAGGGATAAATATATGCACGTATTTCACTTAACAAATTTTCGCTGTATGCCGGTGAGATGGCCGGCAGGCGGGATGCCGAGCGAGTTATAGCTGCGGCCAGGTGCCGGTGGGTCCGTGTGCACGGTGAGAGCTGGGCCGCCTGTGGGGCCGAGGGCGGTGAACTGCAGCCGGGCGTCGGCTGATGAGCAAACAGGTTTGGGCGCAAAGGCGTGGTACTGACATGTAGTCACTTGGAAAGATTCTTGTCTTTGTGGAGAAGAAGAAAGCTCAGGGTGCGGAGTCCACCTCGGAAGCCAGGAACAGGAAAGGAAGGTAACAAACGAAACAGATGGAGTTGATGATGCTATCAATCCGAAAGTCAAGGACACGTTTTAGGCCTTGGAGGATTGCAAAGCGTCCCCTTCGTCGATATCCCAATATACAGAGAAACCTAGATGGAAGGGAGGAGAAGAGAAAAGGGAACAATGGGAAGAGTAAAAATCACGAAGGACCTACAAAGGAAATCAGGCAATCCAGGTATTCCATTTTGGAAATGGAAGGGGAGCTAGGATGTCCGTGAGGTGGATTTGAACGAGGAAGGAAGGATGGACTTTGAAAAAGGGAAAGGGTATGTGCGGATTTGGCTGTTATGGAAGGATAGTGTTAATGTGCGGATTCTAAACTCTAAAGACGCACCCACATGCAGTTCGTTGATGCAGCAGTATCATACCATGCATCTCAGCCTTGGCTATTCACGATAGTGTATGGTAGTCCCAACCCTACTTTGAGGAAATCTCTATGGAAAGATCTGAATCAGAATGTCCTAGACTTAATTAGAAGACCTTTGGTTGGTTGTAGCCTGTAGGGTATCAAAACCTCTTAGCCAGCCTAAACCCAGTCAATTCAAATTCATGGCGGCTTGGCTCCTCCACCCGGGGTTCCAAAACCTGCTTCAGGAAAATTGGATACAAGGGATCCCCTTCACCGAGAATAACAGGATGATAGCCAACTGTTTGATGCATTGGAATAAGGAGCACTTTGGGTACATAGAAAAAAGGAAGAAGAAACTCTGGGCTTGCCTGGGGTAGGAATTCAGAAAGCCCATGCATGATGTGGCAAGGAAATAAGCATTTGCTAAAGTTGGAGAAGAAACTTCCAAAAGACCTAGAAGATACCTTGAATCAGGAAGAGATCATGTTATGGTTCCAAAGATCAAGGGAAGTCTGGATCGCCTTAGGAGACAGGAATACAAAGTATTTTAACGCAGCCACGGCCATAAAGAAACATAGGAACACTAAAAGGATTTAATCAATGATCAGGGAGATGGATCTCGGACACAAAATTGATTGCCAAGATGATACAAGACTTCTTACGGAATCTGTTCTGCAAGGATCTGTCCAGCAACCATTTGACTCCCACACCAAATGGCTTCCCGGGGTTAAGTGAGGAACACCGCCAGCTTCTCCAAAGACCGTTTTCAAAAGATGAGGTTAAAAGGGCACCGTTTGACATGGCCCCCCTCAAGTCCCTAGATAATGATGGTTTTCATGCTGGGTTTTTCCAGAAGGCTTAGCGGTGGGAGATTCTCTTTATGACTATGCTTTACAATTCTTCAACTCTGGAATCCTTCCAGAAGGATCCAATGAAACCCTGACAGTTCTCATTCCAAAGGGGAACAATCAGGAAAGGGTGGTGTTTGTTTTTCTTGTCTTTTGAATATAAGCTTTGAGGCAATCTTGAATAGCGGCAATAGCATTAAGTATTAGTTGTTGTTTTTAACGTTAGGTAATGAGTAGGGATGATAGCAGACGGTTATTTTGGGTTAAGTTAAGTGCCGCTCTTAATAGCAACGTGTTTAATTTAATTTTAATCGGGTTTTTAGAGTTTGAGTTTATTTTCTCCAAATCGAGGCGGGTTCGGTATTATTCTACATAAAAGCAGAAAATTAAAAATTTTCAAAAATGGCAAAATGTTAATAAAAATAATAAATTGTCGTAAGGGTTCGAGGCACATAAAATTCTCCCGAATGCCGGATGTGAAGCAGTTAGGCGGATTAAATTCGTGCTGCGAAATCTAGTGACTAGAAAAGTTTCATCAGTTACGAGACGAGAAATTTTTCGATTTTACGAATTGATAGGATTCTTGTGATTAGGAGGCGAGATTTTACGAAAATACCGAAAGTCGAATGAGCTTGAGGTACAAGTTAATTTAAAATAAAGTGGCTTAAAGAAATAAATTGTTTCGAGTAGAAAACGGACCAGAATAAAGCAATATGAACCATATATTTAAAATAATAATAATAAGAACAAAATGCCGATTATATTTAAAAAATAATTTTTATTATTTTATTTTATACTTTAATATAAATAATAATTATTATTATAATGTTTTTAATAAATAATATAAAAATTCATAATATTTTATTTTTATGAAAAATATTAATTTTAATATAATAAAAATAAAGAAAATATAAAATTAAAATTAAAAAAATAAAAACAAAATAAAATGTAAGCGGGTGAGTTTGGGAATTTCACATCTGTGCATGCATTTAATTTTTAAATAATCTGAGTTTGAGAATTGAAAAAATCGCAATGGTCGGGATGGGATCGCGTCGGCCGCCGTTGTCGTCGCAAGTAGCGGTGTATATTCTTTATTTACTGCTTTTTGTTGAGCGATGATTGGAGGTTTTAGCACATTTTTTTTGTGGAAATGAACTTTGCGAGATAGAAGCGAATATTTACCGGCACTACGATACGCCAACTTTTTAAAATTCGTATTGAAAATTTAAAAAAAGCAACCATTAATCTTGAAAAACATTAGAGCTTGATATTAAGTCAGCAAACCTCATAGTCAATTCCGCCCGATAAGTATGTGTAATGTGGGTTACAAGACCATCACCAAAACCTTAACTAATAGACTAAAAGAGTTGATGCCGCACCTAACCGCTCCAAGTCAAAGCAGATTCGTCCCTGGTCGTCAGATCACGGATAATATCATTATCTATCAGGAAATGCTCCATTCCATTCGTAGCCAAAGAAGAGGAAATAGCATCATGCTGATCAAATAGACTTATAGAAAGCCTATGACTGGCTCTCCTGGAGTTTCATCAAAGACACGATAGAAAAAAACGGGCTTCCCTCTCTCCTGGAGGAGGAATATCATGCACTGTATAGACACAAATGGGCAGAAGTCATAGTGGTTTAAACCTAGTAGAGGAATAAGACAGGGTGACCCCATAAGTCCTTACCTATTCGTTCTTTGCATGGAAAGACTGGGCCAGTTCATTAACCAGGCCGTAGTAGAAGGGCTTTGGAATCCCATAAAATTATCCCATTATGGCCCTCCCTTATCGCATCTTTTTTTCGTTGATGATCTTCTCCTTTTTGCAAAAGCTTCGAAGGAACAAATTAAAATCATCGTGAATTGTCTGAACAATTTATGTGCCACTTCCGGGCAAAAAATCAGTTTGCACAAGTCCACCATTGCCTTCTCTTCCGGAGTGGATAAGGTAATAGCTCAGAATATCTCCAACATCTTGAGGATCTCAATCAAGCCTCACCTGGAGAAATATCTTGGTATACCATCCATCATGGGCCGAGTAAATCTAGGCACATTCCAATACCTTTTGGATCGGATTGAAGGAAGACTAAAGGAATGGAAATCTAAGTATCTCACCTTCGCAGGCAGGTTAGTCCTTGTGAAGTCGGTCCTGACGACGGCACCAGACTATTCTATGCAGTCCACACTCTTGCTTATATCTCTATGTAACAACATTGATATGAGGGTGAGGAATTTTTTGTGGTGAGGAATTTTTTGTGGGGAAGCTCACAGGAGAGAAGGAAAATACATCTTGCAAGTTGGGAGTTAGCGACAAAAGCTAAAGAGACAAGAGGGCTAGGAATTCGGAATATGAGGACCATGAATATAGCCTTCATGGCCAAGCTGGGTTGGGATTTCTAAATATCATCGATGACCTTTGGGCACATGTCTTGCAAACTAAATATGTAAGGGGGAAGGTAAAGATATCTAAACTGATAAGGAAACAAAGGGCTTCAAACGCTTGGCAAGGTATCATGGCCGGTTCAGACGTGCTCAGGAAAGGAATCAGAGCTCGAAGTTTTAATGGGAAGGAAACCTTTTTTTGGAGAGACCCTTGGTTGGAGGACATTCCACTTCTTAACCTTTCCCTAAAAGCTCCTTGTCCAGTACACTCGTTCAAAATGGTTAGAGAATATTGGAATGATTCTTGCGGGTGGGATTGGAATGCCCTAGAAGGTATGCTTCTCTACAATATTCTTGGAAAGATGGGATCCGTTATGGTTAGTACAAGAGAGGAAGGAAATGATGGAGTTTGTTGGGGACTATCCAAAGATAGAAGATTCTCTCTCAAATCTGTGCCCTTCATGCTCAAACAGAATCTCCCCAAAATGCAACTTGGAACCTTATTTGGAAGCTAAAAGTTGCCCCTAAGATTCGAACATTCATGTGGCTTGTATATCACGAGAAAGTTTTGACGAATGCAGTGAGGAAGAGGAGGGGGCTGATGAATAACTCCAATTGTCACCGCTGCATTAACGATGCTGAGAGCCTAGATCATCTTTACCGATGTGGAAATGTAGATCCTCTTTGGAGGAGATTGATGGAGGAGAATTTAAGGGACAAAGGCCAGAATCTAACATTCTAGGATTGGATCCACTGGAATCTCAATTTGAACCTTCCTAATGACGAGAAGCCCTGGAATGAAACTTTTGCCATATGCCTATGGTGGCTATAGAAATGGAGGAATAATGAAGTCTTTAATGATCAACATGTGAGCCTTGAGAGGAAATGGGACATGGTGCAATCGTATTGCCATGATATCATAACAGCATGAACACTTCACAAAACAGGTAACAATGCTTAGAGGGATTACAGAATGGAGTGAATAGGCTGGAGGAAACCCCCCTCGGGGTGGCTGAAAGTGAATATAGATGGAAGCATGGCTGAGAACCATGAAACAGCAGGTGTGAGAGGCCTGATAAGAGATGAGAATGGGTCTTGGAAAGGAGGCTTTACGGCAAGACTAAGGTGCAATTCTATTGAAGAAGCAGAGGCTTGGAAACAAATTTGGCTTCAGGATGGCGTGGGAGATGGGATGCAGAAAGATTATAGTGGAAGTGGATTCCCTTTTCGTGTACAACTAGGTGAAAGGTCTAAAGCAGATAGAAAACCCCTTTCCCTTCTCAAATGTTATCCAAGAATGGAAAGAACGGTTGCATAAGAACGAATGATGAGCCTAAAGAATGTGTATAGAAAAGGGAATCAGGTGGCGGACCATCTTGCCAAGATGGCTTTGAAGCATCATCAAAACAACTTCATAAAATGGAGAACTCCTCCTAGTGGTGTGGCTAATCTCATTCTTAGGGATAAACTCGGCACTGCAAGTCCGAGAAGGGTGTTAAATTGTAACTAGTGTGTATGGGGTTTCCCCACCTGTTCAAAAAAGGAAAAAAAAAGTAAAAAGTCTTTTTATATTCTCTTTTACCGCCCTACTGCAAGAAAATGCCAAAAAATCTGAATAACAAAACCCTCATCAAGGTAGACTAAACGCCGGACTGCAGCAGCTCAGAATAATTTACATACATAAAGATGTAACATAATATATCCTTCTTACATTCATATATATATATTTATGTATATATATAGCCTTCTTACTCTCTGTACCAGTCCCAATATTAAAGCCTAGGCTATAAATTAAGAAAAACCATACACCAACTCTCTGATTTAATTACAAGATAGAGATATGTTCCACTTTTTTTTTCCCCACAGGAAGATTGTACAATATGGGACCAATAGATGTTGCCATAAGACAACCCCTTTTGTATATTAAGCCACATTTTCCATTAGCACACCTTTGTCCTTCATCTTCTCCGACTCCACCACCGCCTCGCTTTCATCTTTAGAACCAACATTGCTGTCATTATGGCCTCTCAAGCACAAACCCAAGTCTAGACTGCCTTTTGAATCTTGTTTGGAAAGAAAATTTTCATCTGAAACCTGCATCAAAAAGCAATTGACATTGAACCACATACATGATACAACCAATCTTCCAATGGAATGAACAAAATAAATTCCCTTAATTTCCTAAGTGGATGGAAGGGGAATGACATGTGGGAAGAAATTTCCATTTTATAATACAAGCCTTGGTCACACCTTAGTAGTTAGTTAGTACCCAACATTTTAGAAAACTAGACTGTTCTAAGCAAAATCATAATCCAAGACCAAGCACATGCAAACAGTCCTGCAAGCCGGGGAGGGGAGCCTATTCCTAACATATTTTGTATCTCATTTGTTTTTGTTTCTGTTAACTAGCACCATATTTGGTAGGAGAGGATAACAGAAATGGTATAAAAAGAAAAAAAAAAATCATTCTGTAGCTTGGTTTGGTTCACCAAGTGATAGAGAGAAAGAGAAGGGGGGATAAATAAAATACCAACATTAAATTTTTTCCTTCCAGACGCATAGATTTTCCAACTTAGAAGATCAATCCATCATCCATGAGAGAGAATTCAGAACAGAGGCTGTGGTATGAGATTTGATATATGTCCTAAGGGCTTGCATATCTTTCTGTCTTCATTATTTCTTAAACAAAGGAAAATACCCCAAGTGCCCTCTTCTGATTCTCCTCATGATTTTTGTTCTCCTCTGTTTTTCCGTGACCAATCAGATACACCATTAAAAACAAACTAAGAAGCAATAGATGAATCTGGAAGATGAGAAAATATTCTCAACTATAGGAAAAGGAAACAAGTACGAGCACCACATAGAGAAGAGAAAAATATAAGGAGGGGAAAAGGGGGTAATCTGATGACTGTTGTAAGAAGGTTAAAAAAGAATTTGCTGGAACTGAGACATAAGGATGAAAAAGAAACGATAATTAGTGTAAGGAAGTTACCTGAGATTGTTCCATTAGAATTTTTTCCATGTTAAACTTCCCATTGGAAACATCAATCTTGGATGTTGGCCTTGCTGTAGATTGAACTCCGCCTTCGGCCTTTTTCTGCTCCTCCAGCACAGAAATCTGTACAATTAAATTTATAAACTAGCTAGTATATTCAAATGTGCCAAGAGAAATGACAGATATAACCATGGGCCTTTTGTGTCCAGCTTTTCAATATCCTACCCTACCTCAATTGGATAGATATACATAATACATAGTACATACCCATACTGCAAGTTGAGCAGGTTGAACCAAAGGTTGATAAACCTTGAAATATCCTAATGTTGACTTGGGTTTTCTTCGGCACTTATCAATCAAAGCTCAACCCCAAAATCAACCAGAAATGTACATCTGTTATCATTTTACATTCGCATTATTCATAAGACTATTTTTACTAGGTACATAGTGAAAAGGTGTCATCCATGGAGAGCAGCAACGCTATAGCAAGTTCTTATGCTTTTTTTAAAACAGATTTTAACTTCTACCTATAATTGCATTATTATGGTAAAAGCAATGTTCTTCTTATGTATATTAATTATTTGATTCTGTATTAATTGACAAAATAAGGAATGCAAGACATAATCTTTAATTTTTTTTTCTAAAATCAAATCAATTACAGGAAAATACACTCCAACCCAACCAACCATGATCATGTTTTGAAAATCTCCAACATGAGGTGAGATTGAGTAGGCTTCCGATTTGTCTCAGTTTCGGCCCTAAAAATTATAATAAATACACCAATTTTTCTTTCTAGTAAACTTAACACTTTCTTTGGCCTTTTAGTCCATATGCAGGCAATCAACATTCGTAATGGCCACCCCCTCCGCATTAATTGGCTGCAGTCAGTAACTAGAGCCTGGTTCCTGTTTTTGAAAACACAGATAACACTATTTTTGGTAATCTCTTAAAACTGTCCTTATTATCTTGTTATCTGAATTTAGTGTATCATGTCCTGTGTTTTTAGGACAAAAAAACAATGCGTACCAAAACAGTTCTCTGTGTTTTTCTTGTTCACCTTGTTTTTTAGAACAAAAAACAGTTTTCAAAAACTGTAACTAAACAGGCCCTAGGTATCATTTCTGACACTGTTTGTTTCAGCAGTAGCTTGAACAACATTCAGTGTCTTATAAATTTGCTCTGGAAAAAGGTTCTCTCAAATTCCATTTTCCCTCCTTCGATGGCAGAAGAGAATAAACAACAAAACAAAGATTAGGGCTCTATTATCTTTATAATCATTTGATCACCAAGCATCGTGGAAATTCTTCATGAATCATGATAGCCTGGGACTCTGGTTACCTTCACGAGAAAAAAAAAAATCTCTTTTCTCAGTCCCCTTTCACTTTGAAGGAAGTGAGTTAAAAGGAAAGGAAAAAAGCGTCTACTAATTTACCAGAATTCATTGTAGGAAATTCTTTCCATGTAAACAAACAAAACAGGACAAATTTATAGCTCAAAACCCCAAATTTTCTTATCATAAGCTCATCGGACCCATTTTTCACTCAGAGGTGCCAAAACCCAAACCTCACCTAAACCTTAAACCCTAAAAACCACCGAACTCCGGAAACAAACAAAAACAACAATACAGAAAATAAAAATTAAATTAAAAAAAAAAAAAAAAGAGTTCTTACTCAGGCGAACTAAAACTCAAATACCAAGCACTAAAACCCTACCTAAACCCTAAGCCGTCGATCCCAAAAGAAAACAGAAAAACTAGAAACGATTAAAGTGATAAATTCTAGAGTTTTAAAGAAGGGGAGCTCACCGGCGTGTACCGGAACTTCCGTCTTGGCGGCTCCTCCGGCTTGCCGAAGATCCGGTCGGCCTCGCCGTAGCTCAGTGGGGTCCATTTACAAAGCAGGAGCCGAGAGCCGTTGTTGCTATTGTGGCCATTGGATTGAGAGTTTTGATAAGTCAAGGTGGACGATGACGAAGATGACACGTGGACCCACTTCTTCTTCCATTTCCTCACCGGACCGTTGAAAACGGTGGCGGAGCCGTACCGGGACGACGCCCGGCCGAGTCGTGACCCGACACCTTCCATGTACGTACCGAAATTTCGGAAGCTTAATTAAATGAGTTACCTTTCGGGGTGAGAGAGAGTCAGAGACCCGACCACTGGAACCAGACTCTACACTCTTCGTGTAGATTGCATTTATAGTGGGAATTGAGTTGACTAATTTAAAACTACGTGGCACTTTTTTAGTATTCCACGTTTCAAAGTATTAATATTTTAATGTTTCTTTCATCTTACAAAATATTCCTTTGGTGTATTATGATATTTCATTAATTTGATTTAACTTTTCCACGTTACTTGATATTAATGATTGATCCCCCTTTTTTCAAAAAAAAAAAAATCATCCCCCTCCATTCTTATCCTATTCCCTAATAATTCATGTTTTCGCCTACCAAATATACATTCAATGGTTTTTACACTTTTAAGTAATGTTTTAAAAATCGGATCGGACCAGGTAAATCGATTAGGTTAATGCAGATTTTTGATTGAATCGATAGTTGAATCGGTGAGTAGCGGTCGACCAGGTGAGCCGATAAAGTGACAGTAGGTTCGTAATTTTTTTGTTTTTCAGGATTCATGATATCGTTTTGATCTTTACATCAACGATATCGTTTCTTAGAATTATAAGGCTTATAGGGTTAGAAAGACACATGCTTAAAAAATTGATCATCTGGCATCTTTATGGATTAAACATTTCAAAAAAATTACAAGAACAACAACATCAAGTGATTATTTTAGATATTAATAAAATTATATATTTATATAAATAAGTTTATTCCATTTTTAATATGTTTTCATATTTAAATATTATACATATTTTTAAAATAAATTTTAAAATACTTTATTTATATAAAAAATAATAAATATAATCTTAAATATTATTAATTATATATTTTAAAAATATAAATAATATATTTATTACGTCGTAAGTTTAGCAGCGGTTCGTCATGATTCGGCCAGGTGAATCGTGAATTGGTAAACTTTTCAGGTTGATCGTGCGGTCTAGATATTTAAAGCATTCTTTTAAATATATAATTTATTCGTAATATTTTAAAAATCGGAATGATTGGTTCAATCTATTGGATCGTTAATTATAATTTTTTTAGAATTTTTTTTATTTTGGCTCAATCATTAGTTCAATAATAAGTCATGAATTAATAACTTTTTTAATCCAGATTTTAAAATATTATTTATAACAATGATATAATATGAGTTATAATGGCTATAATTCATATAGTAATTGACATGATGGAGTATGATATTTTATGACAACTCGTATTTGAATATATAGATATTATCTAATTTAGCCTGATTTTAAACACAAAGCGCATTATGAATAATTCATATTTATTTAATTTTATAAACTTTTTTCAATATTTATGACACGATGTAAATGAGTTTCTCGTCACAAATAATTCATTTACATAGTTGGTTCTAGTTGAATATAAACATCCTTCAAACTTTGATTAAACAATTTTTATTTCCAACTACTATTATATACAATGTAATTTAGTTGATTAAAAATGATATCTTTTCATTTATAAAGATGGTTTAATATAGGAACGGAACCCATAACTTTTTTTCACACTTCGAAAGGGAATTCGTACTTTTTTTAATTTTTGTAGTACTTTATTTTTATATTTAAACCTGAGATATCCCGTTAACCCATCTATACATCACACGAAGGGAACTTATACTTTTTTTACAACTAAACATTTTAATTATATTTTAATAAATTATCTTTATTAGGACTCAAACCTGAGACTTTTCCCCTCCCTATGACCTATTTAAACGTTGAACGTATTAGCATATGAGTTACAAATCACATCCTTAAAACCAACCATTGATTTTTTGCTAAGTGTCTAACGCTAAGTTACCAAACTTAGCCGGCCTTCCCCTTCCACATTTCACCAGTAAAGTAAGCGAGACAAAACATCGTTTACGGGAAAATTCTTTAACTTGTATTTAGTACTAACGAAGATACAAAAATTCGTAGTATCACCAATGGCAGGTGGCGTTTGTTTTTTTTCTTTTGAGTGTTGAATATAAGCTTTTTTTGTTTTATCTTGAATAGTCTTAATAGCGTTAAGTATTAAGTTGTTGTTTTTAACGTTGGTTAGTAGTAGAGATAACTGATATGTGATTATTTGATTCTGTCATGCTCTTAATGAGACGGATTTGGTTTAACTGTAATCAGAATTTTAACGGGTTTGGGTTTATTTTCTAAAATCCGATATGAGTTCGGAGCGAGTTCAGGTATTGTTACTCCCGCCTTACCTCGATTATATTTTAAAAATATTTTATTATTATTTTATACTTTAATATAAATAATAGTAATAATAATTAGAATTTTTTTAATAAATAATTTATAAAAATTCATAATATTTTCTTATCCCCGCCTGGTCGCTTTTAATTTTTTAAATGAGACAGGTTTGAGAAATAAAAATAAATAAATGAGCCGAGTTGGGCAATACTCCCGTCCCAAACCCTCCCATTGCCATCCTTAGTAGCGAAATTATTGCAACTCTTCTCCTCGTTAAAAGAATGACAGTTTTTCTAATTTTGGTAAAAAATGACTTTTTCGAATAAAAAATGATTTTTTCTAAATATTTTTACTTTTTTTATTCAAAACTTTTTTAAAAAATTTCAGTAATAAGTCGTGAAAATTTCAAAAAACAAACTGTTTAATGCTGAAAACTATTCAGCTTTTAGCATTAAATCAAAAAACAAACAACCTCTTAATCATTACAAAGAGAACCCACAAAATAAAACATACACAACACTCTTCTTAGCAATCTTACACTTTCCGTGTTCTGTAACACCTCATGCGTTCTTTAACACGTGTGTGTTTACAATGAGAGGAGGAGAGGCTTTATATAAATATCTAGGCATCTCTTTGGGATAGTTACATCACTTCCACATCACTTCTCGAACAGTTGCCTCCCTTCACAACATGTCTCTCTTGAATAGGTGTCTCTCTTCATAAGCATCATGTTCCTCTTGAACGTGTGCTTCTCTTCCAAATGGATACGAGCCCATGCTCCTTTGTGCTTGTTCCATGAGGTGCTCCTACTACCTCCCTTGTGATAAGTCGCATCCCTTCTTGAAGAAGTGTTAGCCCATGATTGTCCAAGTTTCCTCCTAGGCTTGGCCCTTAGTCCATGCTTGAAGAGGTGTATACATTGCCACATTTTCCAAAAGGTGCAAGGCAAACAAGGCTTTTCAAGCATCCGTCGATTGCCTTAGACATCCCGAAGTATCATCCCATTGCTGCAATGTCCTCAAGTCTTGCCCAAACAACCATGCACTACCAGGTTCTAAACCGAGCCAACCAAACATGACATGGCATCGCGCCCATGGTCCCGTATCCAATCATGCAGTTTACCAGAACTGTCAATCTACACTGATCCCACATGCTACCTTGCTTCTATTTAGGTCCACTCGTGGGTGTAAGGCAACCCATGAGACCCTTCATGCACCAATCCTCGACTTAGGTCTCGAAAGGGGTCACATTAGGCATGATGGGTAGAGGGAACTCATACTTAAAAAATATTTAATAACTTTTATCAAATTAAAACAATTGGTCCATATTTTGTTTAATAAATGTTATCCAAAAACTCATATTTCTCTCTTTCAAGCTTTTGTTCGTTAGAGATGATTGATGATTTTTTTGTTATTCTTGACCTGAAATCACTTTTTCCATCATTTTCTACCCTAAATTTAGGTTTTATTTTCCAATAAAAATGTTTCTTCCATATCGATATGAATTTGTCTTTGTTTTTATTTTTATCACCGATTTGTTATGACGTATTTTGTTACCGATTTATTACAACGAGTAGTTGTGTTGCCAACTATTATCTTTTTTATAGGTTTTTGCATTGACAATTCAAATAAAAAAATTCAATTCAACAAATATATTATATCAAATCATGTTTGTCAGTATCATTTTTATTCTTAACATGAATGTTACGTTATTATCTAAAGTTTTTAACACTTTAGTTTTGTGTTTATATAGATGTTATTGTTAACTAGAACCAATAAATTTGATCTCTTTTTAAAAAAAAAAGTTATCCAAAAACAATACGGAGAAAAAAAAAATCCCCGAACAAAACGCACCGTTTTTGATATACAAAGCAAACGGTGTCGTTTCATCCCTATCACATTCTTCTTCAAGCCTCTATATCCAGACAGCCATTGGCAATTCAGAAGCTAACGAAAATGGAGCTCCACTTCTCCACAACGCTCCTCAAATTCAAACCACCTCTCTCTCTATTCTCTCCCACCACCTCTCTCTCCCTCACAAGTACAACCCCTCTTCTCCTTGAACCCAAAAAATGTTTCTCCAATCTTCTCACACTCTCTTATTCCCGCCAATTCTTTCTCCCGCAACACCCATCTTACAGAAATTCAACCCAGTTCACAGCTTTCGCATCTACTGTTGCTGTAGATTCTACAAAAGACCGCTTACCGGCTGATGTTGAGGTCACTGAAACCGAAGAACCCAATTCAAGAGTGAGTCTCTAATGAATTCATTATCACTGTTTTCCCATTAATCTTCTGTTCATACTTCTTTGAGTAGTGTATTGTACTATGAATTTTCGGTTTAAGGATTCAACAGGGTCGCGAAATTTGTGTTTTCCATGCTATTTTAAAGACTACAGTGAATTGAATCAATAAAATGACTACAGGGAATTTTTATAAACCAATCCGACTAGTTTTTTTTTTTTTTTTTCATTCTATGTGAGAAACCGTAACAGCTGGAGAGCATGAATGGGTGATTTTACAAAATGGTTATAATGATTGTTAAATGAAAATGTACTTTTACTCTTCGTTTTTCATTAATCCTTGAATATACCTATTTATTTTGAATGACAGATGTGCTTATGTTTGTCAATTGTCATTGAAAATGGTTTATGTTTCGTTTGGTATATCTATGGTTGAAATTTGTGGATAAAAGTATAACACATTGGGGTAGGGTTACCCAATGGTCACTAGTTACTGAGGTCCTATGGAAGTTTACTTGTACGTTAACTTCAGGCCCATGGGATTAGCCGAGATACGTGTGGAATTAGTTTAGGTGCACACAATTTGGCCCGGACAGCTATGGTTATAAGAAAAATAAATAATAAATTTGTGGATAAAATTTTGACCTTAGAATGCTTTGATATTGTAGTTGGATGATGGGTGTTTTGAAGATCCATAAAATTACTTGTATTTCTTTATGCAGATTAGGTTAAGTGTTGAAGTTCCAGCAGTTGTTTGCGAGGATTGCTACCAAAGGGTCATACGTGAGTTTACGAAGCTGACAAAGGTGTTTCCCAACTAAAACAATTAAGTTTCCATTTTATATAAATTGGTTTTTGGATTATCCGCCTCTAAATTGTTTTGTATACCCAGATCCCTGGATTTCGCCCTGGGAAAGTTCCAGAGGACTTTCTTATAAATCATGTTGGGAGGAAAAATATTCAAAAAGCTGTAGTTGAATCTATATTGAAGAGGACCCTTCCACATGCCATGTCTTCAGTACGTTATTCTAAAATTTCATTACATATTTTTTTCTTTTGTTTCTATCTTTTGGCTATGTTATGAAGAGTGCATCTTCTAGGCTTGCAAATTTGAATCCAACCCTTGATATTTTCTTGAGTTCCACTTGACTGTTAGTATTTCCATCTGCAGATGCACATATTTTCAAAGTTTGTTTCCCTCAAAACCAAAAATTATAGCATTTCAGTTTAATTGTGTATACTCCAAAGAAGGAAAATAAATCATACATTTAACATTAACAGTTTTTAGACCTGTTAAACTGGCATTAGCTGTCTAGACAAAAACTGGAAACCATTTAGCATTGAAATGCTTTTTCAGCTGGTAGCTGTTCCCAGAACTTTAGCATGTTTTCATTTATGAATAATTGTGCAACGAGTCTTCCAACTAATGCTCCCATTTTTTCCAGGAACTTCGACACTGAGATATTCAGTCATTTTTCAATTTGAGTTGTTAATTATGATTTTTGAGTGTTTTCAATAATAGGTGACCGGGAGGGCTCTGAATGACTCCATCCGCATTATAACCAAATTTTCAGTTATGGAAGAAACCTATTCTTCAACAAAATCTCTGAGGTATGTCAGATATACATCTTATGGCACTTTGCATTTGCAAGCTGATATCAGCTTCTTAATGCAGTAATTACACTAAATTGCTACCTGTTTCAGTCTTTGATCACTGTGGAATTGAACAAAGAGGAGATAGCATATCTATTTGCAGTTTACATGCATATATATTTGGATCTGATTTGATTTGTGGTTAGATATGATCTCATTGTTGATGTGGCACCTGAAGTCAAATGGATTCCTGAAGATGGATACAAGAACTTGAAGATTGTTGTTGAGATAGACAGTGACATAGATGCCCAGAGAGCTTCTGAACAAGAGTTAAAACGTCGTTACAAGTCTCTTGGTTTGCTGAGAATTGTAACTGACAGGGGCCTACAGGTAAAGAATGTTTAAGCTTGCTTATTATTTTCTCTTGTTAGTCTGATGCATACGACAGCTCTATGTTGTAAAAACTTAAGTTTTTAGGAAAGTTAGTAGTTTAGGAAAGTTAGTAGGTAAAGAATGTTTAAGCTAGCTTATTATTTTCTCTTGTTAGTCTGATGCATACGACAGCTCTATGCTGTAAAAACTTAAGTTTTTAGGAAAGTTAGTAGTTTAACATGGTATCAAAGCCATGTTAACTAATTATTAAGGCTTTTCTGGACTAATTAAGATTTAGAAGAAAACATATTTAAATGGGTTTCCAAATATGGTTTTCAAATATCTGAGCATGGAAACATGTCTAAACTTGTTTGCCAGTTGCTAACCTCAGGATATTATTAAGTTGCATATTTTATGTGTTAGTTTGGCAGAGATTGTGATATGTATTGGCCTTGAGGCCTGGCTCAAGTTGTAAATGGTTGGGGGTGGGGTTATGGGAGGCTTAGAGTTAAAGTCCAAAAATAAATATAAAAAAAAAAACATTTACCTATCAAAAGAATAAAATAAAATAAAAGATTGTGATATGTATTGTACGTTGGAAGCTTTATCATTCGTGGTAATAAAGGTCCTTCTTCCTTTATCTTGAATTTAGATGCGCTTTGCGTTGTGTTGTTCACAGTTTGTTTCATAATTCACTGAAATTGAGTAAAGTTGCTGAACTAAATTCTGAAGTTTGGCATTTTTAACAATTTGAAACTTTGACAGATTGGTGATGTTGCTGTCCTTGATATATCAGCAACAACAATAGACCAAGATGAATCAAATGTTCAGAAAATTCCATCTGCAGAGACTAAAGGTTTGCTCATACTCCTTTCATATTACATCATGTTCACAGTATTTTCCATTAGTTTTTCTTGATGTTGACTGTCTATGTAATCTTGGCTGCGATTCCTACCAACATTGATGCCTCAAGTTGTCCAGGAAAACACAGAGACAGGTGCCCATGTATAGCATGGATATCAAGCCTAAACCTCAAAAAGAAAATGAAAAAAATAAAATAAATGTTGGTAGAGGGATTTTGACCCAATTGAAATATAACTTGTGGCCACATGATTACTATTTCTTCTGTGTCATGATAAGTACTGAAAGTTAGAAGCATGTATTGAATTACTGTGTTTCAAATTGGGCTACATGACATAGGTCACCTGAGGATCCTGTCGAGTGATTGCTCCAAGGAAGGAATAATTGATATATCCGGGCTGCATGGCATCCAATCTGTTATAACTCTACAGTCTCTACTTGCCGATGATGATTTTATATCAATGAGACATGAGAGAGAAAACATATTCTACTCATTCGAGAGACGAACATTATACAAATCAGGGGATTCTATTGAGTTGCACATTTAAAAGTCTCAATTTTCTGCTGCATTGTCACTCTATTGCTCTTTATATCTTATTAATTAAATTAGTTCAACAAAGTTTCATGTTAATATCAAGGGTTTATTTCTATGAGTTCAAACATTATCTAAAATGTAATGAGGTTGTTTCACCTCCAAAATGCATCAATGATTATTTATTTGATGGGCCTTAGCTCCCAATTGAGGTGCCTTTTACCTCATTGCTGTTCTTCCCGCAGGTTTTCACTTTGATACAGAAGATGGTGATAAAGTTCTTCCAGGTTTCCTTGACTCAATAATTGGCATTCGACAAGGTGAAACAATGTCCTTTCCACTCATATTTCCTGAATCATGGAGACAAGAAAATCTCCGTGGTGTTCATGCTCAGTTTACTGTGAGTTCCTTTTGGCTTTATTTCTGTGCTTCAACCAGGCATTTTAGTTTATGAAATAAATTGGGGCGGAGTATTTTCTTGCATCAATCTGTTATTTTCCTTGAATTGCTGAGTTCCAGCAAAACATGTGTTTCAAGCAGTTAAGTTTTTGTATTCTACTATTCCCAATTATGGATGAGCCACATACCCAAATGATTAGCTACAGTTTTGAAAACGAATTTCTTTTCAAAATTGGTAAATGTCATTAAGAAAAGGCTGCAAATAGGTAAGTTCTACGGCCCTGCTTGGGATGCATAATTACTAAGCTCTTTTTCTATCTCAATAAGAACTTCATGATATGTTGAGATGAGATAAGTCACGTAAAAAGCCTTTGGCTTAGAAAGAGTTCAATAACAATGTTGTGTATTGAAATGCATTTTTTTAAAACTTGTGTAGAAAGTTGTTTTATGTTTAAGTAATCTTTTGTCATACCAAAATGAATCCTTTGAAATTATTGCTTTCACTTTAACTTCAACTTTTAATTAAAGATAGAAACAAGAAGCTATCCCCAATATTTCAAATTTGGCTTTGAGCTTCAATTCAAGACCTGATAGAAATCAAAATTTACGTCATCTTTAATCGAAGTCAACACTTTCAAACCATGATGTTAACTATCATGGGGACATATATTATGCATAAAAAATATTGAGATAAAATTGTTATTCTCTTTACATCTTTTAGGTTGAATGCAAAGAATTATTTTATAGAGAGTTACCCGAATTAAACGACTCCCTTGCTGAGAAGCTTCTTCCTGGATGCACCACCTTGGAGCAGGTAACTCTGTTCACTCCCAAACGCTCTTCTTCTGCAGCTCTGGTTTAAATTCCATAACAGTTTTGACCCTTCAATGAAAAACTTCTGCTACATGAATCTGCAGGTCAAGGAATCATTGTTGCAAAGATGCCTCGAGGTGGAGCAAACGGCGAAAGAACAAGCAACAGATAACGCAATTCTAGACCAGGTTCGCAAGGTAAGCCTTTTTGTTCTGTGTAGATAGAAAGACAAAAGAATTGGAGGAATAAATTCTTTGTGCCTTTTCATAGATCCATTATGAATATATATATACAAAAGTTAATCTAACCTAATAGATTACAACTCTATAAGACAAGTTTCCTATTAGGTTACAAATCTATATGTAAAGTATATATATATGTTATAACACTCCCCCTTAAGTTGGAGCATAGATATTAATCATGCCTAACTTGTTACATAGATAACTAACCCGGTCCTCACTTAGGGCCTTTGTGAATATATCACCCAATTATTCTCCAGTCTTCATATATCCTATAGAAATCAAGCCGAGCTGTATTTTCCCTCGAACAAATTGACAATCTATCTCAATATGCTTAGTTCGTTCATGGAACACAAGATTATAAGCAATATGAAGAGCAGCCTGGTTGTCACACCAAAGTTTTGTTGGAACCGGTGTCTTAATACCTACTTCCATTAAAAGTTAATGAAGCCACGTGTCTATATTCAGACTCTGCACTAGATCAAGAGAGAACACTCTGTTTCTTACTCTTCCATGGGACTAGATTCCCTCCAACAAACATACGGTACCTCGAAGTGGACCTCTTGTTCTCCTTAAATCCTGTCCAATCTACGTCAGAAAAGCACTCAATTCTGTTATGCCCATGATTACTGTATAAAATACCACATCCCGGGTCTCCTTTCAAGTAACATAGAATCTGTTCAACAGCTGCCCAATGGTCAACCGTTGGAGCGAACATGTACTAACTTACAAGACTGATTGAGTGGGCAATATCGGGACGAGTTACTGAAAGGTAATTCAACTTCCCAACTAGTATTTTATATCTCTTAGGATCCTCAAATGGTTCGCCTTCTCTAGTAAGGTGTACGCCTGGAGCCATAGGAACTCGCTTCGCTTACCCCCTCAACTTTCCGCCTCTCGCATAATAGATCCGAAGACATATTTCCGTTGAGATAAAAAGATTTCATGTTTGCTTCGCATAACTTCAATGCCCAAGAAGTATCTTAGCATCCCTAAGTCCTTTTGTATGGAATTGGCTTTGAAGAAAGGACTTAAGAGATGAGATGCCTTTAAAGTCACTTCCAGTGGTAACAATATTATCCACATATACTACCAACAGAATGATACCTGAACTGGAGTTCCTATAGAAGACGGAGTGGTCAGATTTACTTTTCTGCATGCCAAATTCCTCAACGGCTTGGCTAAATTTACCAAACCACGCACGAGGACTCGGTTTTAAACCATACGAAGACTTCCGAAGAGGACAAACTTTCCCTATCTCTACTTGAGCAACAAACGCTGAAGGTTGCTCCATATACACCTCCTCCTAAAGTTCGTCATGAAGAAAGACATTCTTAATATCAAGCTGGTGAATATCCCAATTATAAGTGGCAGTCAGGGAAATTAAAAGTTGAACAGATGTCATCTTAGCAACAAGGGAAAAAGTGTCAAAATAGTCCACTCCATAGGTCTAAGCGTACCCCTTAGCCACATGTCGTGCTTTCAATCGAGCAACTGAACCTTCAGGATTCACTTTAACTGCAAAAACCCAACCGCATCCAATGGCTTTCTTCCCCGCAAGTAACTGTACCAAGTTCCAAGTACCATTGTCAACTAAAGCCTACATTTCTTCCACCACAGCACTACGCCAACCAGGGTGAGATAAAGCCTCACAGATAGTGTTAGGAAGAGAGATAGAATCAAGATATGCACAAAGCGAATGCTATGAAGACTAAAATGATTATAGGAAACAAATGAAGAGATCGCGAGTACACCTGACGCTACCTTTATGGAAAGCAACGGAAGATCATCATTCCGACCAACTGATGATCGAAACAAATTTCTGTTAGACTAGAGTCTAGAGGGTTCTGGCGCCGAGAATATACCTAAGTGATGAGAGGTTTAACAGGAATGGGAGCTAGAGTAGGAGCCGGTGGAGCCGGTGAGGCAATAGTGTACACTAATAAATCATCATCCTCCCCCTAACTAGTAACAGGAGAAGAAAGGGAAAACGGGGTAGTCTCAAAGAATGTAACATCAGTAAACACAAAGTAATGTCGAAGAGTAGGACAGTAACACTTATACCCCTTCTGAACTCGAGAGTAACCAAGAAAGATATACTTCAATGACTTAGGATCGAGTTTAGACACATGCGGACGAACATTCCAAACAAAACAAGTGCACCCAAATACTCGAGGCTCAATGGGAAAAAAGATTTATGAGGAAAGATGGTTTGAAACGGAGTGACCCAATTCAAGACAGAGGAAGTCATCTGATTAATCAAAAAACAAGCTGTGAAAACAACATCGACCCAAAAATGCTTGGGCACGTGCATTTGAAACAATAGAGCTTGAGCAACTTCAAGAAGGTGTCTATTTTTTCTTTAGCAACTTTATTTTGAGAAGGAGTATCAACACAAGATGTTCATTTAAGGATGTCATTCCTACATGAATGACCAAAATTGTTCGTATATTATATTCTTTGACATTATCACTTCTCAGATTTTGAATAGAAACATGAAACTGAGTGTGAATTTCAGGACAGAAGGCGTGAAAGTGAGAAAATAAGTCTAAACATTTTTTCATTAAATATAACCAAGTTGTTCGCGAATAATCATCAACAAACGTAACAAAATACCGAAACCCAATTGGGGACACAACTGGACATGGACCCCACATCCGGAATCGAACTAACCTTTAAAAGCGAGCTTAAGCTGCTTATCAATTTCAGGATCAAATGCACACGATGGAGTTCGCATATTGACACGACTCACAACCAATGAGTGATAAAATAAAACTAGCGATATAGCTTCTTCAACAAAGAAAGAGAATGATGACCCAAGCGACAATGTGATTCGAATAGGGAAACAACTCTAAAACAAGCAACAAGCGTTGGCACCTCTGTTTAAAGGATGTAGAGACTCCTAAACTCGCGTCCTCAATCAATAACCCGCTTCGTTGAAAGATTTTGAATCAGAAAATAGTCAAGAAAAAATGAGATACTGCAATTAAGTGTACGAGTGAGTTTACTCACAGAAATTAAATTAAAAGAGAATCATGATAAACTCGTGTATCAAAGGTCAAAGTGATTAAAAGGAAAGAGAAGTGACCGTCTCCCGAAATCTAACGACACAAAGATATTTTAATTCCATCCGCAAGTGGTGACAAAGAGAGGTAGAAGGGTGTGCCTAAACGACAAATAAACTCTAAATTATTCATTATGTGGTTCAGGGCTCTGCAGTCAATGGCCCAAGTGAAGGAAGAGGAAAGAAAACATGTGTTGGTTTTACCTGATTCGACAAGTGTAGTGATAGAAGTAGATGCAGACTTAACTGATTTTAGATAATGAACAGACTAAAATCTTCGATTTTTATTTTGCAGCTTCATACAATTCCAACGTACATGTCTTGGAATATGGCAATAACAACACACAACCCCTCCTAAGGGTATCTTGTAAGTCATAGAAGCAGATCTGACTCGAACAAGCCTCTAAAAATTCGGAAAATACCAAAAAATAGTATCTTGCAAGGAAAAGGACCACCTTTCCACGAAAAACACCACCCTTGAATGGATTTTAGCCCTAGAAACCACAAATCACCTCTGGATTCTGTTGGATTTGAGAAAAAATCAAGAGAGGATAAAAAAAGCATAGAGTCTCAAGGCTGTCGGGCACAAAAAGGGCAAAAAGGCACTGTTTCGACGGTTGGACAAGGGAGGCAAGTGATTAGTGATGCTCAGAGGTCGCCAACGACTCGGAGAGAATTCGGCGGACTCCGGATGGCCCACGTACCCTCACGCTGCTCCACGCACCACGGTGCACCACTCGATAGAACTCCGCCGTGGGCACGGAGCTTCACGCCGCCAGGGTTCCCAACCACCTCACTCTGGTGGTCGGACTCATCGGCGGTCTGCTTCTAACGCCGGCGGTGTCTATTCACACGCCATCAAACTGGGTGTTTTAGAAACATCCCTCACTCTTACTATGTATTCCGCAAAGTTCTCAATCCAAGCCTTAGGGCTCTTATACCATTTAGATAGAAAGACAAAAGAATTGGAGGAATAAATTCCTTGTGCCTTTTCATAGATCCATTATGAATATATATATATATATATATATATATATATATAAGTCAATCTAACCTTCCTAATAGATTACAACTCTATAAGACAAGTTTACTAATAGGTTACAAATCTATATGTAAAGTATATATTTATATGCTATAGCATTCTGAAAGAGGGCACTCATATTTGATTTATCTCATGGATTTTAGTTAGTTTTTTCCCCTTAATAAAGTTGCATGCCATTCTTTTTCACTTTCCAGTTGGTTAATAGAGAAATATTATTTTAAGGCTTTATTATCTCTTGATAATAACCGGAGAATTTCTTAACAAATTTACATTTACAATTGACAAATAGCTTGTTCTTTTGTAGTGAGAAAATGCTATGAACCATTACATGCAATTCATTTGACTCTCTTTTCAAGTTTCTGTCCATGCATATGGAAGGTAGAAATGCACCACTCTTTTGAAGTTTCTTTCCATGCATGTGGAATGTAGAAATGTACCTGGTGTTTGTGGATGATATATTCAGAACATTTATCTTGATGAAGTACATACTACCTTTTCTGTATAATATTTTCTGTTTTACATCATAAGGATGATAATTTTTTTATTTTTTTCCTTTTCTGTGGTTGTTTTCAGATGATTGAAGTAGATATTCCTCAATCCTTGTTTGAGGAACAGGGCAGGCAGCTTTATGGAGCCCAGCTTTTAGAGATGCAGGTTGGGGGTCTTACCACCGAATTGTAGTTTCCTTTAGGAGACCGAATAGGGCTGGCAGCCAGCCAGCCAGCCATAGTTAATCAATCTAGGCCTTTGCTATTTTTATTATGAGTTCATTCTGGTCATTTAAACAATACACAATGTCTCCCTCTCCCACTCCCAGCCAGAACTATCTCGTATGACTCGTTTTCTCTGTGTGTGTGGTATGACACAGGCAAAAATGAACCTTAGCAAAGAGCAGTTGGCATCTCTGTCAAGTCCAAAGGCTGTGAATGAATACCTGGAAAGCCAGAAGGAGAATATAAAAAGCATGATCAAACAGAATTTAGCAGTCGGAGACATATTTAGACGTGAAAATTTGCAGGTCAGCTTTCATTGTGTTGCCTTCCATTTAATATGAATGGAATCTATCTCGTTTTTGAAGTAACAACGCATGACATATTTCATTTCATTTGTGTTGCAGTTTCCAACAGAGGAGCTTGTTAAGGAGGTGGAGAACTCCATTTTGGAATTCAAACGTCATAAACAAGAATACGATGAAGAACGTATCAGAGAACAGGTTCGTCTTTTCTACCCTCTTGAAAGTTTGGGCATGCTGTTGTATTGATGATCCTCATCTCAGCTATTGCCTTATTTTTGGCTATTTGAAGAAGAAAAAAAAAATGTACATCATTGACCAAAACTGAATGAAGAGGCATGCATGTATAACTTAAAAGTTTCTTTTTCCTTGACATTGAGTAGGTTCAAGAGGTGCTGGAAGGGGCAAAGGTCCTTGAATGGTTAAGAGAACATGCAGAGATCCAGTACAAAACAAGGTGAGACAAAGCTGTGGGATCAGAAGGATGCAATGATTCTATTTTTATTTTGTCTATCCCGGTCTGTCTATCGCCATTGTTGAGGACAATCTTAGGATTAGAAGATCATATCTGTTGAAGAACACTAGGATTTTAAATTTAAATGCTCAGAACAAATAAAACAAAAGTAGGAACACCTAACGGAGCCATGGAATAAGAAAATAATCTAAGTTTTCTACCATATATCAAGATTTGGGTCCAACCATTTAATGAATATAAAAAGAATGTCACTATACTATACATTTCAAATGGGGTTGCTTGCTCTTGGTTAAGACACAACACCAAATGGGCAGAGGATGATGGATATGATTATATTGCATAAGAGGACATGCTGCTCGAAGAAAGACCTAACTGCCTCTCGTGGAATATCTGCCCCAGCCTCATATACAGAGCCTGCTGCTCCTCGAATGTGAGGTTCCTTAATATCTACACAACCATATAACAATCACATTTCATGTTTAGGAAGATGAAATGAAAAACATTTGTTTGCTGAGAATCAGTTCATGAGAGTTCAAAACCACATAGAAGGGACATTATGGTATCCTACATTTCAATTTCTTAGAAACTTCTCCGGATTAAAACTATCAAGCTTCTCCCAACTAACTGGAGTTGCCTTTTTATGGAAAGAAAAATGATCATCCATCTGGCTTTGACATGATTTTACAACCAGATCGGATTTTAACATGAACCCCTCCTCCCTATATATCAGTTCACACAAGGTAGTTGGTCACAAAGTGGCTTCAATAACCTTGGTGAGACCAACTGGCATATAGGAAAAGCCGACCCCATTGTGTATGGGATTTAGAGCCGTGTAGGTGATAAAACATTTTTCTGGTTGGTTCCCTGTGGTTACATATACGCCCTTATAGGTATGAACAATGCAAAGTTTTTTACCTGGTTCAAAATCATCTCGACCGAATAGCTCTGAGGAACAACAAATGACTGGTGATAGATGTAAGCAAACACAGCCATAACCATCTGCAGAGATGCATATCCTTACTTATGCTCACACACATGTAAATCAACTAGTATTACATAAACAATAAATATAGAACTTTAGATTTCCTTGTGAAAATGCAAACTATATCTGGCATATGTTTGGACTGAAGGTGTCACTGGGGCAGGGAAAGGCTAAAATAGACAGCACTGAAAGAAGTGAGAGTGAAATGGCGGCCAATGATTTGAAGAAAACATGAGCTTTCAATATCTAGCAAATCCAAATTTTTTTGGGTACGGCTGAAGCAGGCCATTTTCAGCTACAATATGCTAGATGCACGTGTATTTGTCTTGGCTCATGAATATATTTTAATAATGCACCATTCAAACCCAATAAGTCCAGCATCAGTTATAACATTTTCATTCGAGGCAAACAGTGCCATAGTATGTAACCTATGTGTGTGTGTGTGTGTGGCTGCACAAAACAAGAATTCAGAAATTACATTTCAGATGCAACATAAACAAACATTAAATAAGAAAACTACTGAATCATAACTGCAAACTACATTTCTCAGTTAATGACAAGGCTTTTTTTATGGGAATATCAATATTAACATCAAATGATGAAGATGTAAAACATGATCTAATAAATCAGCATAAAATTTTCTATCTTACCTGGCAATCCATTCTGTCTGTAATTCCACCATGTCCAGGAATGCTATCCCCAAAATCCTGTAAAAATTTAGAGAAATTTCCATTTTTAATTTATTGTTGAGAGGTGGAGATAGGGAGGAGCTCAATTCACATTAGGCAACATTTTAAAACAAGGGTGAACCTTGATTTTGAAAGCTCTCTTGAAACCACTAGCAAAAAAGCCACCAAATGGTGCTATAACTGATGCGAATAAACCCAAGCATAAAGCATGCCACTGCACTGGCAAAACTGAAATCTCTTTCCAAGGAAACTGCAAGATATCACTAAAACATAGTTAATTTTTCTGATAAATAACATAAATAAATCAAAGGTTACAAAGAGCGAATGAAACCTACACACACATGTATACAAGTTACACATTGCTTGTACCATGCAAATAGAAGAGGAGCAACCAAAAGGGCCCCATAGTTCATACCTTGATTTGCATATATCAATGGTTATCAGTTATGTATCTTGATGTGAGCTAATAAAATTAATGTGATTTGGTATACAGATAAATCAAAGGCTAAATGAAGAGATTGGTGATTTTAGAACTAGAGAATGGATAGAATCAGAGTACTACTAGGGTTACCCATCCTATTACTGAAAGAACATTGTATCGCAACAGAGTAGGACAGCTTGAAATATTTTTCTCTATTGCTCACTCATTTCAGTTAAAGAGAATCAGCATAATTTTTAGTATAAAAATTTGTAGATAACTGACTCACCCATTGTGGAACCCATCCTGGTAAAGGATAATGCTCTGGCTTAAAAAGTGGATCAGGATCACATCGAAGCCAACCGGTTGATAAATCCTGCATCCATTTCCACCATTTGAGAAATTGTTCGAAATAGTAAACACATATTTCTCTAAACCTGACGGAATTTACCCTGTCAAAAGAATTACCTTCCTTGGACATGTCAGCCACTGGAAATGGCCCAGAATGTTGGCAAGCTGCATACAAATAAACAAGAATCATGCTGATGGATTTCCAATGTCAAGAAACCAATATCCGCCAACCTGAAAAAAAATCTAAAAATTCATCCTAGATCCATACTAGTTCATCTATGTACTTCCAGTACCAATCAAATATACCCTAAGAATGCATTATAACTTCAAAGTGATTCAAATTGCAAAATCACCAAGCATTGTGAGTGATTCAAATGCAAAAATAAGAATTTTTTTCACAAAAACCATATAAAACAAAATCATGAGGCTCTAGCATACAAGGGTATCAATAAAGATACAAAATCTTCTGTGCAGAACAGAGGAGAATCCAAATCACATGCTGCTATTCCTTACAGTAAGTTCATCCATTCGAAAATAACAGTAAAATCAGGCCACTGGAATTCCTAACTTGACTAAGGGATATTGTAACATACTTGTATTCCAAAATCAAATAGGAGACTGGCATAAAGCATGATATTAGGATATGTTAAGGCAAAATATGAATGAAATAGAAGTATAAATCAGATATATTAAGGCAAAACAAGAATGCTACACTGTCATCAGAACATATTCATACTACCAAAAATATTTTAGGGAAAAGAAGAAAGAAATAATTCCTCCTCAGTAACTCATCACTCAATATTATACACAGTCCACAGCATGACACCATAGAAAGTACAGATCCACCAAGTCACTCTTCATGATCATATAAGAGCTGGGAAGGTGAAACTAGTATAATGACTTCATATGATAAAAGAAAAACCAATTGCCCAAGTAATGCTTCCTCAAGATTGCTAACTCAGCTGCTCCCTGCCCCCAGTTGAAAATATTAATTAAATAGATCAACTAGAAAGGACAAGATGGGAGGAAGAGCAGAAGCAGAAGCTCAAATATCAACTGCAAAGGAGCAAGTGAACAATACTCACCACAAATGCTGAGATCACAGTTGCAACTGATGCTCCAATAAAACCTTCCCATGTTTTCTTTGGAGAGAGTTTGATCAAAGGTGTTTTTCCAAAGAAGAAACCAAAGAAATATGCAGCAATGTCATTGATAACAATAAGTGATGCTGGAAGAAGAAACCTGCACAAATATATAACCTTGTTAGATCCAATAACAAAAACAGTTGCTGAAAAAGAAAATACTCAATAATGCAAGACTGATAGGAAGTGAGAAACAACTTATACTTAATTCAATTAGGTTGAGTGAGGATGTGGGAGGCTCCAGTTCTCACAAAGAGGAATTTGTGACCCATTCAAAAAAAAAATAATTCAATTAATCTGAAGCAAAATTTTCAAACTGTTTTACTGATCAAAAAGCGGCACCAAATCTAGAATCAAATTATGCCCTTTGAATTTTTATACAAATATAATGAGGGCCATGTGTGAACATAAACTGAACTATAGCTCAACAAAGCTTTATCTCATTAGGGGCCAGCCTTGCAAAATCCATAGTCATTTTAATTCCTTACTAAAGCAAGAGTCTCTGGATTAATTTTCATTTAACATTTGATGTGGAGTGATTGTGCATGTTAAGCACCAATATAATAGAGACCTTCATATTGAATATGAGATATGAATCATATGATAATAAAATATATGCTTTTGCCAACATCAAGCTTCTTAATAGCAAGAATAAAAGGAAAAAACTAAAAAGATACTGAATTATTAGAATCTGGAAATCAGAGAACCATCAATAGGTTATTAAAGTTGAGGTCAATGTGCAACATTATTGTTTTTGTTGGAACAGAATAACACAAGATAGAATTATAAAAGACAAGATAAAGGGTAGGCAGGCACCAAAAAGAAAGAATAATGCCATTAACAATTTGAATTATACATTATGGATCAAAGGAACGATATAAATAAAAATTATCTCAAAGTTGTTTTACCAAAAAATCCCTTCAAAGATATTGCCTACAATAAACGAGGACTGCGTGAACACCACAATAAGAATCATGTGTGTCCATGCATACTGCCCAAATTGATACTTGTACATCTTCTTCTTTAATGTGAGAATAAACCACATGAAACCTGAAATAACACAGAATGAGTAATTATATCTTCAGTAATAATATGTCATATAAAAATTGGTAGATCAGGGAACTAACAAAACAGAAAATCACCAAACCATGACAAGCAAAAGACAGTATAAAGAAATAGATTAGAAAGGTAAAACTCCTGTTGTTCCTGAGGGGCTAGAAAAGCACAAGAAATGGAAATTAGAGGCAAGCTTGATGATATATCTACTGCATTTGAAAGCATAGGCATACAACTGCATTTTTTTTTCTTATTTAAGAAAAGGGATATTATGATGTCTTCCTGAAATAGAAAAAGAAAAGAAAGACATCGAACAAACCTGCAATATATAAGAAATAACAAATAACCATCTGATACTTGATAAGGCCGCTCACGAGCTTATAGAAAAATTTATCTGTAGTCATAGTATTCACAAGCTGTTGACTGAGAATGCGACCATATACAAAAAGCATCGCCGTGAAGAAAAAATGCCTGTAATAACAAGTAAAGCAGTCATCTAAATATATCAATCACTTGAAGAGAACATGTAAGACTTGATTTTTACCAATTCAAGAGCCTGAATCCTGGAAGATGCTTATCTTCATGAGCTCTTCTAAGTAGATTGAATAGTTCTGTTGCCATAACTATTTGGATAACAACAACCATTGCCCAAATATAAAGATGACCCAAGTAGATAATAACTATGAAGCCCCCAATCATCCACATAGATGAATATGCCCGAATCCACATTGATTTGTATTTGTTCTGATCATTAACAAGTAAATGGCTTCCATTTGATTTGCTAATTTCAGAAGGAACCTGACACCAAAAAACAACCATAAAAATCCTAACTTTCCCAAAAGAAGCTAAGTAGCCCACAATCAATAACATTTTGCTTTCTTCAATTGATGAAAGGAATAATTCCAATAACTGAGGACATATTGGCTTAGAAGGCCCTAAACTGAAGGAAATTCATCCAGCATCAGTGGGCAGAATATCAATGATCTTCGGAGAAACAATTAATTTAGAGGATATAATTTCAAAAGTGGTATTGACCAATGCACATGAAGGCACATCTGTGTTTACAAGAGAAAAGGATAAGAAATTTATATGCCCCAAAGTGTCAGCCCAAATTGGACCAATAAGTATTTTACATGCAGTAGCATGATGATCCTTTGCATTGCACATAATTTATTTTTTATCCCCAAGAATATTGTTTATGCAAGCATCATCCAAGCTCACATCTGTGCAGTAAATATGCCTTTGGCATGCACAAGCACATTAGAAAGGGAAGGGAAAATAGTATATACTCATAATTTCATTCACTACCAACCTCATTGGAACGTCTACGCAGTCGAATTCGAGCAGTAGGTGTTGATGGCACACTCATATTCTGATCCTTTTGCATTGCACTTGAGTTTATTCTCTTTTTTTATGGGTTGCACTCGAGTTTGTTCTCTAGTCCAGATAATTCCAATATGTGCATGAAAACACACCCTGTGACATTGAATCAGCCAATCCTTGTCATCCTCAGGAAGAAAGGATGTGTGCCTCAAACAAATTATAATCCAAAGAATTGCTGAAAGGAAAATGCAATGCTTAAAATGAATGAAGAAAAAGTAAAACCACCATATTCAAGAATTTGTCGACATGACACAGACGATTGTTTACGAAGTCGAGTAGCTCTTAGATGACTATATAACAAGCCACTATTTTAATACAGCATAACCAGGCCAAACCAATTTAGGCAATGAATAACTTCATCCATTATAAAAAACCCACAGCTTGCCTTGGGCCTTAGAGTCTAAACAGGCCTTGTCTGCAGGCAAAAACCAAGTGATGTTGTATTCTGACAGATGCAATGTGGTAGTTGAAACCAGGCAACTACTGTGTAGTCATTGACACTGGTCATCTTGGTTTTAAAGGGGCAACACAAGCTTTCACCAAGTTATTTCGCTATACCAGCACATAAAAACAAGGGTCGGACAACTAGAATTGATGAAAATAATGCACCTGCAAGTTATCAGCCCCCCTTGACTCAACAGACCCTAACCCCCAACCGCCCAGACCAAATACCCAGACTCAGCGTCCAGAGTTTGGGGTCAAAATGACCATTTTATTAAAAAAAAATTGATTCTAGGCCACTTTTGAAACTATTGTTCAATATAACCCCTTATGCCACATAGGAGAGATGGTCAAAGTTCAAAAATGCAACTGCAATTGCTAATTGCGACTTGTCAATTAGATTTAAAATAAAAAATAAAAAATTTAAGCGCCTCTCCTACGTGAAAAGGGGTTCATGTTGAACAATAGTTTCAAATGAGGCGTACAATAAATTTTATTTTTTATTTTGTATAAAAGGGTCATTTTGAACCCAAACTCCAAAGTTAAGGAAATTGGGCAGTCAATGGAAAAGAACATCCCAATAATTGTCCAGAAACTACAAAAATGTATAAACATGATTCATGCCACATGGGCCACACTGTTATATCTCCCAAATGCTCACTCTGAAATTTTCTTCGCTACCAGTTAAAAAAATTGACCTATCTTAGCCCATATTATTAAACCATAACCAAAACCATTAAACTTGGAGATTCAATTTATATACACACATATATGACTTCACAGAAGAAAGAGGAATCCCTGATACAACCTGCCATAAGAAGAAGGACAAGGAGTTGACGATACATATACCAATCTAAAAAAACACAATGTATCTGCTTCATATATGAATAAGAATTTAGCTTTGCTCAGACATGGAAGAAAAAAAAAGTGTTCTTGAATCTACGTTTAATTTGTTTTTTCACTTCCAAAAGAATTGGAAACTTAACCGGACAGTTGCATTGTGCAAAACACAATCTCTAACCTTTCAAAGCTCCCAAACAAGATTCAAACATCAGTTTTTCCCCACATTTTCCAGCAACCAAACAGAACAAAAAACGTGATTTTTGACAACATCACCCAGTACTGGGCATGATCAACAAACACCCCAGCTCCCGAACAACGAAAATCCAAGATTCAAAATCTCAGCTTATCTTCCCATCCGCGTGTTTTACATGAGTCCTCAAAGCGCTCGATCACACAAACTAAAATGAAATCACAACAAATCAACGAGCTATAAGAATTCTATTTAAAAAAAAAAAACAAAAACACTCTTACGGTTGAATCTGGAACCAACGAGAGATTCTTCGCCAGTGAAATCAAAAGGTGAGTCCGTACGAAAGACGCACGAAAAGAGAGAGAAGGAGAGAGTTGGGAAGATCTATTTGAGATTCGGTAGAAAACGAATCGGAAATGGAGAAAGTGGAAAAGTGTTTTTGTTTTTGTTTTTGTTTTTTCTGCTTTCTGGAATCAAATTTGCATAACAGAGATCATGCCAGAAAACCACCAGCTGGACCACCTTTAAGACCTCCGGAGTGCCACGTGGACTCGGCTCTCCATTCCACGCTTTTTTTTTTAGCTTCTCAGATCTGAATATTTATCCGAACATTTTATATCGAGCAAGTTCATATGTAGAATTTTGTTTTATAAACTATCGCATAACTGTTTTTAAAAATTTGTTTTTTTGAAAAGAGATATAATTTGATTAATTCAAATTAAAAATACATTAAATATAAAAACAAAATCAAGTTCGCTAAAAATCATAAAAAATGAAATAATATCCGATTAATAATATATTGAATCGGCTTAAAACTGATAATATTATAATGATTAAAATACTTATAACACCGGTTCTATAATTTATTATTGTCTTTATCTATCTTTTCGAATATGGTTTATTGTTTATATCTGAGTAAGCGACCTTAAATCGCTAGCGTCGCTGATAAGGCGGCGTGAAAAATAAATTAAAAGCGCGATATTGAAAGAATCGTTTATTGAAAATGAAAATAATGAAAAGATAAGTAGATGGGTGATTTGAAGCAAAGAATGACAAAAAAAAAAAAAAAAAAACCACTCTTGCTTAAAGAAAATTGGTTATAAGAGAAAATTTTGAGAGTTTAAAATTTTGTTTTTAAAAAGTATGTTTTGGAAGTGATTCTTAAAATCGTTTTTTAATTATTTTCAAAGCCCATTAAAAAATAATGAAAATTTAAATAGTTAGAGTATTGAATAAATATTATTAATATCATTAATTTAAGATCGTGGGATGTTGTTGGAGCTGACTTTCTTAAATTAAGTCCTCAATATTAAAATAATTAATCATAATCATAAGATCATAACCACCCTTTAACAAATATATTTTCTTTTAATTTTGTATACTTCTTGGTCTTGCAAGACCAAACACATCCCGTTGAAGGAAGTCTATCACTTCTCTCCACTTGAGAAGTGTGTTATGGTGTGCCTTTAAGGTTATCTTGGTCGGTTGATTAGTAGCGGTGCACTTCTCTATCACAGCATGTTACGATCGCATGTTCAAGCTTTGTTCATCGGCCTACATTCTTGGATCTACGTTTAGGAGGGGAGTTTTCAGCTCAGCCTCTACCATTACTTGAGTCATGATTATCAGTCACAGGCCTATGGCTTTGATGCCCATCACCATGCATCTTGCCACCGGAGACTATAAGAAAGACCCATCGGGATTCGGTCCGCCTCCGTGTGCACTATGAGGGTGTTTATTGGTGGTATTTAGAATATCTTAGTGGTTGATCGCCACTTGAATTTACCTTCTCAATACACATATTTGATGCTCATAATCTAGCTTTTGTTTAACCAAACCCTACATTCTTGGATCACGTTTAAGGGGTGCTGATGTTCATTCTCGCCATTCTGCCCAGTATAGACCTCAACGAGGGAGTCAATCAGCTTATAAACTTTAAATTATTGATCTCCGTATATGTTGAGGCATAAAGAAGAGCCATGGTTCGATTGCATCGAAATGCACACTTTATGAAGTTGTTGGTTTATTGGGTTCGTCTGTGGTTCGATCGACGACCGGATTCGACTTTGTCTTGTTTTATATATCGTATCGGCATTGTTAACTCGACTTTATTCGACTTTCTTGATCGTTGAAGTATGTTTCGTTTAACGTTAATGTTTACAATTATTGACGCGTCAAAGATCGTCAATATAACTTCGATGCGCCAATCTGCCGTATCGCCGGGCTGACCGTTCAGATTATTCTGCGATATGTTCGATAATCTCATGCCGTGCCAATATTTTAATCCACTAATGTCCTTTTGTATTATTTTGTATCAACCATGACTTTTTTAGTTCCTTACATGATTATGAGCCAACCTATTTCATTTCTGGTTTTGTTGCTTATTTATGATAGCAAGTCTTTGTTCTTTTTAATATTTGTTTGTACATTACATCATTGTTATGCTGTTTTATAGGCTCGATCTATAGCTTGATGCACTCCATGAGTTCCATCCCGCCTATTCTCTCAGGCTGAGGGCACAGTGCTGAGGTGATAACAATGCATAAAGTGTTTTCAGTTTCAAAAGTGGTGAAAAACATATTTCCTTCAGATTCATTTTGTCAGTCAGGTACATCAAACTGCTAAGTATTTATTAAGATGAACGAGCTAACATCAAATGCTCTCAAATCTTTGTTTTAAGTATTCAACTAACTTTGGTTTTGGTATTTATTGAATATACATCCCACAAATATAACAGTGACAAAATATAATGTCTATGATATAATTCCTGACCAGGATCAACAAACGGTTCAGCAATTGAAATGTCAGCACAAAAGCCTATATTGGCGTTGTTACACCGGGAGGTTTCCTCTACTCGAGAGCTATGGTGATGTATCGAGGGAGGGATTATTATTTTCAAGCTAATCTTTAAAGAATTGGGTGGTACAAACAAATGAACGGTGGCAGAAATTTGAATCAAATAAATATTATTTGAAAAATCAAACTACAAATTTTGGAAAGATTATTATGGGAAAGTTTGCATAAGTGCTTTGAGCAGATATAAAGTTGGTGGCTCTCGAGAAAAATTTCTCTTTTCTCTCACCAAAAGCTGGCACCTTTTCTCTAAGGGCGTCACTTCCTTATATAAGAGTTTTGTGGCGCCCAAAATCGGGGTCCGTTGACAACCCCTCAGCCGCGGAAAACTTATGTCATATCGTCGTGAAACTCATGAAAGGTAAAATAGCCACAGTGACTTTCATGCATCGCCTCCTAAAATATATCAACAACTACATTAAATTCAAGTTAATACACCTCTTAATATAGGCATATATTAAAATTTAAAATTCATCATATCTTCTTCACAAAAGTGCATCATAATAATGACGAACTTTTCATTACCTCGGCGAGCTCTGCTAGCGTCAGGTCTTCCACGAACATATATTCTTTTGAAAATGGCGTTCACCAACAAGGTATGTGACCGATGCAGTGATAATCTTTACAGTAGTTCTTCACTTTGAGATCTTGCATGATGGATTACGACATAAATGCATTCAAGCAAATTCTGTGGTCTAGCGAATGTCTGTGATGCGGATGAATGATACACCCTTTCCCCTTCGGTCTCACGACTCCCTCACGCGTCTTACAAGCCAAATGCGAGAAAAACATCGGTTTCAAAGCAAAATAGTGTTTCGGCGATATCACCAGGGTTCGGTAAATATATTGGACGCTACCTCGGCGATTGGCTGGGATCATTTTCAAGCGGTCGTAGATTACATTCCGAGATAAACAGTTGGACCACTCTCGGAGCCATTCTTTGAAGAAAAATCTTCCCTTGAAATTCCTTTCATGACCATTTTCAAAATTTTTCTTTTTATTTTTCAAGTTTGCAACTAAGCCAATAGCGCACATTCGCGTGCAGATTGAAAAGTTCGTATGGAATACGTTTAATGATTCAATAAGTTAACACCATGTGATATGTCAAATCATTAATATATGGGCCAAGATTCACGTATCACCGTATTTGACTAGTTCGTATCAATAATCGAAATTAACCTCAACCGGGCTGTCGGCAATCGGAGTTCCGTAGAAACCGCACCGCAGATTATCATTTTATCATGATTCGACCTCATGAACACGATCAAATTCATGCATTAACGAACTTTAACACGCAGTTGACCATCCAATTCGAAACAATATTTTGCTTACGCAACCACCATAGAACCATTTTCAGTTATCGATCTGAAGCCGGCAAGACCCATTTTACTGCCAGGTCTTAGCGCTGTTAGGCACGTCAAGTGAGGCGACCGCTCTCTCTCGCATCAGTTCGATTTGTTGAACGAAATCCATGGTCATTTTCGGCGAACGGCACTGACCATAATTTACATTTGTAGTATACTGAAATACAAGCGGATCTGGCTGTCAACGAGGGTTCAAAATGTTCGCTGAGATTTAATCTCCATTTGGGACCGATCAGCGGCCTCGCGGCATCAATCGACTAAAATCATTACGAATCTGTAAAGCGAAAATGGCACCGGTAAGGAGAATACTATGCCCTCTTGGGTTATTCAAAAAATTGCAAAACAGGTAACGACCAGCCGCCCTCCCACGTGAACCTTTGCTGCATTAAATTAAAATCAGGATGATTAAGAAAATTGGAAGTCTAAGAAGTTGCGCTTTCTCTCTAAAAACCACTTCGTTTCCGAATGTGTCCTGCCTCACCACTTTGCCGGTTTCAAACTAAAATGGAGAAGAAGCTCTTTTGTTCCCTCCTTTGCATGAGTTCAGTGGGTTGAGAGGATTGTCATCAAATCATGCTTTAGTTTTCTCCGGTGGAGATGCCACATGTCTGTGGAGCCCCACTTGATCAAAGTTGATGACTCATTTTGCACATGACACGTGGCACCTTTGTGAGTATTTACTCAAAATCAGCTTGAAGTTATTATGGCTGCCTTTGGTTATAGAAAAAACGTTACAAAGTCAGAATGTCTGGAGTCGGCGAAGTCCGACGTGGTAGCTGTTTGTGGGCGATTAATGGTGAAGTCGTTTCATCATCAGGATCTAAAATTTCAGTTTTGACCAAAAATTGCAGTGCCATTTTAAGAAAAAATTAGATTTTCTCAGGTTCTATTTTGACGAATTTAAGCATTTGAAGTAAGCAGTTGAAAGAAAATAAAGCTTTGGCGTCAACGCGTTACCGTGTAATCTTTGAAAAACTAAATGGAGTTGATCTTGAACATATCCAACTTTTGAAAAAGAAGTAGCGCTTTTGAGTCATTTCTTATCATCAGGGTCTACTTTTGAAAAAGAATCACAACTTTGTCTAAAATCAACTTTTCTTCAATTGTTTTCTTTCTTTTCAAATCCGGAAGGCAGAGAATGTTATAAAGTAAATATAATTTCTTCTCATCGTATCTCATTTCTTCTTTTAGCCTTATTGAGGATAAAATGATGCTGACAATTTAAGATATCTCCATTCCATAAATCTTCTTCAAAAGCATCGATGGTGAGGGTGAATTTGTTGTCTTGGTGGTTTAGAACTTTGTGAGTTCTGAACATATAGGCTTTCAGAAAATGTTAGATTGTACTCAGAGTGTATGGGAGTCCATAACACATATCTTCGTTTTGTTGAAAGGCTGAGCTAGATGTAGTGTCTTCTTCTTCAGAGTCAGAATCTGCAAGTTGAGACAGTGTTTCAGCTGCCTGTTCTTGGACCCTTTTGAGATAAGCCTTGTAGGTTGAATTTGAAGGAAAAGAATTTTTTGAAGGAGTTTGAGGCCAAGTAAGTGGGTTTGGTAAAGGTTGGGTCCAAGTAGGTAACTTAGACTTTGTAAGCTTCTTGGATTTGGGCTTTTGAGAATCTAACCATCCTTTGATGAACTCAAAGGTTTGGTAGAAATTTTAAAGCGGCGTGAATTTGTTTTATTCTAACCAAATGTTTGGGGAAAAGATCTTTGTGAAAAAATGGTGAAAGTTAATTCCCAACAAAGAATCAGGTTCCCTAAGTGAAACAAAAGGAAAGTGAATAACTATTTCCTGAAGGGAAAAAGTTCTCACAATTTTCTTTAAAATAATCAAAAGATTTGCGAATTTCAGGACACAAAATGTTTTGAGTGGCACAAAGAAAAACCAGTTCCCCAAACAATTTGGAAAAGCTTTTGAAGTTTTCTCTCGAGTGGCTCCTCGGGAATGGGGAAAGATGGTCCTAACAAAACATTGTGTAAAGCATTTTATAGTCAACTAATCAAAGTTTGTGGAACAAAGTTTTCCAAAAAAATCTTTTATGAGTAAAGGACTTTGTTCAGTCCTTTTAAAAATAACCCGAAACCTGCATTTTGAATAGCGATATCGATCTGCAAAGGGTTTTGACATATGATAACAGCGCGGGCCGAAATCTGGCATCTGATGCTGGATGTGAAATCTTGAAATTTCATTGATAAAAATATTTGTCCTTTTGAGAAAAAAAAATTTGGGCTCAAAGGCAGAGAAAAGCAGGTCGATGTTAGCTTCTGAGCTTTGGATCAAAGTTTGGTTCTTTGTAAAGTCAACAGGAGTTGAAGAATTTAGGGTATTTGGTTTTGGGATTGTTTCCAGTACCTCAAAACGATTTGAAGTTTGGGATTTTGGCATTGCATAGGATTCTTTGGTTGTAGGTTTGATAGGATTTGCTTTGCTCATTTCCACGTAAAAATTCCATGAAGAATAGTGAGAAATTTGTTTGGGATCCTTGGATAAATTCAGTTCGGAAATCAGAAGCATATATAAATTGTATCGGCAAAAATCTGTTTTGAAACCTTAGTGTTGGTATCGTTTTGTAAAATTAACCGCTTTTTGATCAACTCTTAAAAGTTTTAAGTAAAAACATCACTGAAATTTTGAATGCATAAAACATGACTAAATTCTTTTTTAACTGCTTTGATTAGATAATTGTTGAGGGACCACTCAAAATACCAAGGTGATCATCTTACTGTTGATACGTTTTAGTTTTGTTTTAAGATTCCACCATATCTATGTTTGAGCATCGGTTTCCTATAATAGGAAGACTTGGGTGGAAGGATTTATATGTGGCGGGAAATTTTCATAACTTTACGGGACTTAGCTTTGTTTGACAACAGTATGCTCATTTGACCAAGAAGAACATGTTTTCAACAACCTTTGAAATAAAGGTTTGAAGTTAAAATCTAAGAGTTTGGATAAAAATCAGCGAAGCGTAGTTTGAACACCCTGAATCTTTGGGGTGATTGAAGAATCTTTGATTTCATCAGAGTGTTTGCAAATTCAGTGCTACGTGTATTAATTTTAGTATTTGTCCAGCCGGTAAATTTTCTGCATTCAATTATATGTATTGGTTTAATTTGTCCTTGGTAATGTTAAATCCACAGAAATCTAATATTTGTTTGAAATAATTTTATTTTTGTTGTGAAGACCTTAATCCATTTTCTAACAATTTTTTGAAAATTTTGTGAAGTGTTTGAAATCTTTCTTACAATAAAGATTTTACAGAAATATAAAAACGTCATCGAAATATCTATCATATGAAAGGTGCAGAGTATAATCAAATTTAGAAATAAAATAATTTCATCATATTTTGAAATTCAAAGAAGCATTTTTAGACCCAAAGCATCGCATTAATTCGTAATGTCGAAATAGAGGAAGCGTAAATGTTGTTTTGTATCATCATAGTTGAATTTTGATTTCAAATCGATTCATATCAGAAACGAAAATATTGTAACGATATAAATCTTGATTTAGACTTTTTTGTCAGTTTTGATTTTAAATCCATTGTGTTTGTTCACGAGGTTCTCATTATTACCAATATTTGGGTTACTCTTTCTATTTTTGAGCACTGAACATAAAGAAGCTGCACAACTTCAGGAGTGACTTGAGTCCTTATTAATTTTTGTAAAAAGATCATTGATTTCTTTTTGCATTATTGTGAGTTCCACTAGACTCAGGCTGAATTGGTTTTGCCTTTGTTGACGATTTGTTTTCAATTGATCTTTTTCTCATATGGTAATAAAACCATATCTTTGTTTTTCTATTCAAAAAAAAGCATTTTGGTTTAAAAGGCAAAATTATTTTCTATATGTTTTTGAATTTGCATTAATCCTTTCTTGCATTTGTTTGGAATATGTTTGTTGGATCTTTATATTGAATATTTTTGAAATTTTATATATTGTTTGTTTGTTAAAGTAAATTTATAAAATCTTGTGCGTTATTCTTATTTCTATACCCTTTTATGAATTTCAAATAAACTTTCTTGGTTATTGTATTTGTTTTTTAATCCTTGTATCAATACTTAAGATATAATTTATTGGAAGGGTTCTAAACAATTGGTGACATATTTTGCTATTAAATGAGTTTTTAATACAAACTACCATCTGCTTTTACAAATATGTCCTTGTGGTATTTTAATATTGGGAGAGCATAATGGATCATTACCCCAACTGTTGAAAGTCTTTGGGGGGTTTTAACAAAGTGTACAATAGGAATTAGTCGCCAGCCGTAATACAGATTTCCGAAAATCCAGCCTCTTAGAATCAAATCAAAGAAAATTTATAAAAGTTATGAAATTTTAGGAAATCAGGGTTAATTTTAATGTTGCCCACCCAGCGTATGCCATCTTTGTTTTGGCCACAATAAGTCATACTATTGACAAAAGTTTCCTAATTGCCTCAGAAGGGGTTTGATTTTGTGAGGGTTTCATTTTGATCCTCTAAAACTTTTTAGTAGAACATCCTATGTTTTGAGTACAAAAGTTTTAATTCTTCAAAATTTACAGGTTTTTATTTTCATTTTCTTAAGTTTTATTAAAAATCTTGAGATTACGATTTCATGGGTTCAGCGTTTTTTAAAATATTGTATAAATAATCTTTCATTTTATAAGAATTTGCTAAAGTCATAAATTAGATGCTGGTTTGGTGTTTTAATTGTTCTAAAATTTTTCTTATATTTTCTTTTTAAACTATTTCTCTAGTACGATCCCAAATCATTTCACCATGAATAGATTGAACCCTCTGTTAACATGTTATTTGGCATCGGCTCAAATTTTCTAATTTTGTCCTGTTTTCTTCGATCAATTATGCTTTTATTTTAGAGATTATCAAAGAGTTTAAGTATTATTTGAACATGTTATCGCCTCATTCACGTTAAAGCATTAGTACTGGTTTCTCCTAAATTGGAGACTATAGCCCTTTTAATCCCTACCAAAACACTAACTCTCTTATATTTATGATATTCTTGATCATTTATTTATAAGATTCAATTTTTATATGTTTTATAATGTTTTCTTTATAATGTTTTTGTTTTTTATGTTTTTGTGAAGGGGCTGGCGTTTCAATACCATATTGTTACAGAAAGATCCCGATGTTTCTTTGAGCTTTTAAATACTCTTTTAGCTTTGATGTTGGAGTCAGGATTATTGTTGCTGGCTTTAGACCTTCCTTTTTACGCCTCCATGGAATCTTCCGTAAGTGAGATGCGGCTGAGAGCCAATTCGTGCTGTGCACCACTGGGGTTTCTTGAACTTTTTAAGTAGAGCCCTTGAACATAAGGAGTGCTCTTTGTAGGAAGCTCTTGCATCTCCTCTAGTCATTACTTAAGCACATCATGATACCATTTAAAAATCGCACTTTATGCTGCATGAATTTGGCCTGAAGACTACTTGATCTGTTCTTTATCATTTCAACTACCTTCTAATTTGATAATGTCATGGTGAGAGGATATCATTGGTGACATCATTTGAATAAGTTGGGACTATCTGGGAAATTTTGTATATTTTGTTCACGCTCTTGAAGATCATTTTAAATGCAGGAATTGTAGATGGAGCCAGTCTCAACTTCTTTTAAATTTAAGTCGATTTGAACATTCGATCTTAAAGGAAAGGGTTGAATTTCTAGAATTTGAAGAACTTTGAGGGCTATGATCCTTCAGGATCTGTATGCTATAAGGATATTTAAGATAGGATCATAATAAGTTTTGTATTTGAATATTTAAGTTAAGGCTTTATGAATACGATCATTCATACAATCTAACTTCGAATTTGAGTAACAAGTAAAATAAAATGCAGTTCGAAGGATGTGTGCACTTTACGTGTCTAAAGGAGTCTTGGAGTGTTGTAACTGCGTCACGAAGGCGTATACAAAATGGACTATTACAACTTTGATGCGGTTGGGGTTTTTGCCGCCCTGTGGTGTCCACGCCCCCGATCCGACCCGACCCGATTGGTGATCCGAACGAAGTCAGGAACCGCAGAACTATCTATACTATATCTTATACTTCTTGTATCTTATCTTATCTTATTATCTTGGGACTCTCATTGACACGTTCTTTCAATTTGCATGTACTTTTGTGGTATACAAATAATTTTGTAATAACAAAAATCATTTTACATATACTAAAGAGCACAGTGGTGGTGTCCATAAAAATCTATACACATATAGAGTCCCATTTATCTATCTGAAATACTTATACATATACAATTTATTACAAACATCGAGAGATTGCGGAGGCAATGCTTTGGTGAAACACCTATCTACGAGGTCGGCTGCTTTCTTTGATGTGGAATGTCTGTCCTCTATCCTTGTCTTACGCCACGTACTACGGTTGAGCGGCGATGTTGGCACTACGGCTGGTGGAACATCGCTTATGGACAACCACCAATGGCGACTGTCCTGACACCTTCATATGCATTTCATAGCATATACATGTTTCTATAACTTTAATTACTTATCTATCACATATACTTCGCCTATTGTATGTCAATCTCTTTCGGTACATATTCTATGTCTTTTGGCATATCTTTATCTATACTTTCTTGTATTCCTATTTACATACTTTACATATCTTATACTTATCATGTTCATTTTCCTTTCATGTTCGTATCTTTGTTGCATGTATCATACATTCATATCTCATATACTTTCATATAACCTATCTTATACTATCTTTGTTACTTTTTATCTACGATATTATACTTTTCATGATTCAGGTACTTTGGTATGCTTTCATATGATACTTTTCATATTACTATATTTTCCTATGTTTCCATATACTACTATACTTTTCATATACCTTTCTCTTTTATCTACTTTTTGCATCACTAGGTGTACTATACTTTGTACTTTCTATATACTATATTCTTGCTTGTTTTCATATACCTATATTCATATACTTGACCATTTCCTATCTTGTTTTCCTATTATACTTTCATATAATAGTCATATCTTTATTTTCATCTGCTATCATGTACTATGCTTTCATGTGATATTCATATGCTACGCTTTTCATATGCTTTTCATATACTTTATACGTATGTTATTTCATGTCATTGAGCACTTTATTTCTTGTACTTGTATACTTGTCATATACTTTTCTCTTTCATATCTTGTCTTTGAATTTCATATACTTTCGTAATAACGTACTTTTCATATCTTGTCATTTTGTACTTTACTTCTTGTTTGCTTTGTAGCGTGCATGCTTTAGTAAGCATGGCATTTTCACGGCTTCTCATATCGTAATCATATGTTCTTACATGTCGTTTCCCTTTTTGGGTTTCATGTCACATAAATACCTTGAAGGATACGGAAAATAACCATATATTGCAGAGGAATGTATCCTTTAATGCGAAGGCATTGATCTCTATATGTTTATACCGGTATCATCATTGTATACGAAACGAGTGACCTATGCCATGTGCTATATGGTATTGACCCTTCGGGGCCAACGCGATTAAACGGGATCTATGTCATCGACAAGCGGGCCTGATATACGTAGCGTATGCGGCCATGCGTATCTTTGCCGGCCAATAATATCCGCATAAATGGCATCTTTGTTATGCGCCTGGGGTTGGCAGACAATCGGCTTTATTGTTTCTGCTTTGCATATTATCTCATAAGCATGAATAACTATTGTTATCATAATTGCTTGTATATATCTTATCTATATTCTTTCTTGTGCATTAGTTCTCATATACGTAGTTTCATATTCGGGTTCTCATATATCTCTATTACATATAGTCATATTTTTATCATTTAGTTTTTATCTATCATATATGTAATCTGTCTTATATCATGGATATCTATACACTCTTGTATTCATATAGTCATATCTATATCTTTCTATATTCATATCTCTTTTATATCTGCAAATTTCGTATTCACTGTCGTAATATTCATCCTATTCATATACTTCTATGTTCCTATCATGTAATATAAATACTTATTCATATAATTCATATAATATTTGCCTATCATTCATGTACATGTACTCATTCTTATGCTTTGTCATCTTTTACTTATCTCTATCTTTCTTAGCATTTACGCACTTCTATCATGTGTTCCTAGCATGTTCCATCTTATTCATTTCGGTATAACTATCATATATTCATATCATATTATGTTTTATGGTTTCTCATCTACATATTAGCCTCCTCTGGCCACTATTTGTTTCATGGCTATTACATATAGCACTTCATATACTTATGAAGTATGTCTATGAGATCACACCTCATTCATATATTCTTATTCTCTATAATCTATTTTACTTAGGAATTGGAAATCAATCAATCGGATCATGCAATAACGTTATGGCATTTTTCATGCCAACTGGTCATTGGAATTTTTCTAGTGACAGGATTTGCATTACATATTTTTTCGGGGTCTTGACTTCATATTTTGACACTATGTCCTTATACTCATTTAAGCTAAGGTGCTAAGGGTTCTATTCCAGCTGGAATCTTGTTGATTAGTGCAGGAACCAGTTACGTCAAGGCTCCAGCCGGACTTCTCATGTTAACACTGAAACCAAGAATTTGGTTTTATGGTCCCACTTCAGAGTGGATTTTTTGCCGCCAGTCATAATTGATGATGTCTATTTCTATATGGATGGTTTTCCATCAGAAGTCTATTTTAATTTTCCATGAATAATCATAATTCGGATGAAATGACAGATTATAGCCAAAACCACGGAAACTGATTAAGAGCCGGGAACGAAACGAGGTGTCAGAATTTATGTCTAACATGTACCCATTTTATGTTAATAAATGACCAGAACACAAGATGTACGGTACATGTTCAGGGGTGTACCGGTACATGTCACGAAAAAATGTCCAGAAAATGTGTATCCATTTTTTCCATATGTTTCAACCCAATCAACTCTCACCTCATAAATACTTCCAAGACCGCTAAATTCATCTTATGATCTCTTTTCTACTCAATTTATCATTTAAATATTACTGTATTTCAAAGACTTCTCATGATTTCTTCAAAAAACCATTCAATATAGATTAATAACATACATAAACTAAACAAGGATTTGTTGGGGTTTAGACTAAAACCTAACTCAAAATTACTTCTAATCATTAACCATCAGAATCCACCACTCAAAGGGAGGATTTACTTTCTGTGGTTGGGTTTTTCATAAACCTTAATTTCATTATATGGTTGGGATTGAAATCTAACAAACCCTAGGTTTGAAATCTAGCTTTTTTCTTGCAGATATACTTCTAAACTCACTCTGATGTGCAAATTAGTTCCATACCTTTTTAACATGAGACACCTCTCATACTCTTCTTCTTACCTTCTCTTCCTCTTGGCTTTTCTTCTTCTTCTCTCTTTTCCTCTCCCTCTCTCTCTCTACGGTTTGAACTATAAAAATGAGGAGGCAATTTAAGCTCTTTGCCTCTACCATCTTTTGTTGCAGGCCATGTTTGGCTTGAGACAAAAACCATTTTGTTTTTAAGTTAACTTTCTTTATTTGCCTTTTTGTCCCCCCATTTCTCTTCTATTACTGATGCCATCAACCTATATTTGCCTTTAAGTAAGTAGCTTTGTTAATTTATTTTGGCATCGATCTTGCCATCTTGCTGTTGCAGGGTCTCAAGTGGTGAAATTACATATTTTACCCTTGGCTTTGTCATCGGCCGGGTCTCTGAATTTTGTTTTTAAGAAAATTTTATTTAGCTTTTAATACTCTGCAACAGAGTTCGGCTTCTTTGGGGTATAGTTCGGGATATTCCATGTATTGCTCCACCTATGTGTGGGTTTTGTTTGAATCTTTCTTTTGTAAATTACGGGTTTCAGATAAAAGTTGATGTTTTTGTCTGGAATCTTATTGAATGAGTATTATTCTCGAGATTTTAGCTCCACCGTCTCTTTTGAGGCTTCAAAGGTTCCCACCACCATATATAATTGCTTTATATTTTGTTTTTAGCATTTCCCAAAGTAAATTTTTATGTATTGTTCCCAATTTTCTATGGAAATAGACAATTTATTTTCATACTGAGAGGTATTTCATGTTTGTCTTAGTTGTTCATCAATCTAAGATGAACTAAATATCCCGATTTAGGACATTCTATGCCTGATATGGTATTAAGGGAAATACAGTTCCCCCTTCACAAAACATAAAAAACAAAAACATTATAAAGAAAGAAGCATTACATAAAACCATATAAAAAATTTAATCTCATAAAACAAATGATAAAAGCAAAAATGCCTCATAAAAAACATAAACAAGAAGTTAGGAGTTTTAGTGTCATGGATAAAGGGCCATATGGCCCCAAATTGTGGCTCAAAAATTAAATGCTTTATGGATAAATGAAGAAGAATATTATTAAAGGAAAAATGCGGCCCCGATAACTCCTCAAAATAAAAAGCATATTTCATCGAGAAAAGAAAACGACAAATATAAAATTAGAACATGTAAATAAATATGTTAACAGAGGATCAAAAATTATTCATAGAAATAATAGATAAAGTAAGAGGAGCATAAAGCAAAAGCAGAAAGTATAAGAAAAAATTTAATTTCCAACAAAACACCCAAACCAAAATCTGGTATAATTCCCAGCGATTCTTGCCAAAATGAAAGATATTATACAAATATTTGCAAAACAGAACCAACAACAATTTCAAGAGATTTACAAACATAAGTAAAACAAATAAAAACCAAAATTTAAAATTAAAACTTTACGTACTTAAAACGGATATTGAGGAATAAGTTTAGAGGGATAAGAAACCTTCGCGATCAAACCTCTGAGAAGAGTGAAACTTTTGTCAATATTATGACATTAACATAAAAAAACAAAGATGATATACAAAATAACTTTGTCAAAGAATTAACCTGATTTCAGTCCCAGCTTTATAGCTTTGATTGATTAAAGGCGATTTAAAATTACCCTTTCATCTGATATTAAGGACTAATTCCATCTTTGTTAAACTTCCAAAGACTTTCAGCAGAGCTAAATAATGATCCATTGAAGGTTCAATACAAAAATACACGGAACTGTATTTGCAAAGGTGGTATTTGTATTTAAAACTTCATTTACTAATAAAAAATATAAGTCACCAAATTGTTTAAGCGCTTTCTAACACAATTATATCCTTCTAGTATTGATAAGCAAGGATTAAAACCAACATACATCTAGCAAATTTTATTTGAATTCATAAAAGGTATGAGAAATAAGTAATCAAATGGGACACATAAATTTACTCCAAGACAAACAACAACATATAAAGAATTTCTTAAAAAATAAATTCAATATAAAAGGCTGAAGAAAATTATATTCCAAACAAATGCAAGAAAAGTTAAAACAATTCAAAAACATATGAAAAATAATCCTTGTTCTTCTATACCAAATGCTTTTTTGGAATGAAAACAACATAGACCACCATATGAAGATTTCAATGAAAAACGAGATTTAACAAAGCAAGACCAATTCAAATGAGTCCTAGAACTCTTTTAAAATGTGCAAAAGGAAGTAATGATCTTTTAAGAAAAAAAATTAATAAGACAAGTCACTCCCCTTGAAGTTAGCTGGCACATGTTCAAAGAACTTTTGAAATGAGAGTAACTCCCAAGATTAGTGATGTTATAAACCTTTGAATAAAGTCTTACAATGGATTAGGTATCCCAATACCTAATAAAAAGACTTAATTCAAGAGATTCTAATATGATCTTTTCAAGGCACGATATGAAATATGGATTTTAGCAAATTGGTCCAACGGAAAGATAGATACAAAACAACATTTACAGTTCCATTTGGACATTATATGATAAGTGTGATGCCTTTTGATTCAAAAATGCTCAGCAGGAGTACCAAAGTACTGATGAATGATATTTTCAATGATTATACTAATTTTCCACATGGTATATATTGTTAGTGTTCTTTATATTTTCAATTATGAAACATTTCAAACACAAAAAAAAATTTCCAAATTTTTTTTTGAAAATGGATTAGTTATCTGCAAAAAATAAAGTATTTCAAACAAATATTAGATTTCTAGATTTGTATTTACCAGGACAAGTGAAACCATTTTACGCGCGTTGGTTACAAATAAATTTGATAAATCCGAGATAAACTTACGATTTCAAAGATTCTTAGGAAATTACAAACTTTGCGGCTGATTTTTATCCAAACCTTAGGATTTTAATTAAACCTTTATTTCAAAAGTTAAAGAAAAATCATGCTCTTGTTCAAATAAACACCTCAGTTTATGCCAAACGAGGTTAAGTCCTAGGTTAAGGAACTTCCCACATGAGATCCCTTCACCGAGAAGTCTTTATATTGTAGGTGATGCACAAGAAAAACATGGATATGATGGAGATCTTGAGGCACAATTCGGAAAACAAAATTTCACGATGCCAAGAGTCATACAGTGTTTGGAGTGGTCCTCGACATCAAGTCTATTAGCGGTTAAAGAAATTTTAGTTATTGTTTTATGCATTCAAAAATTTCAAAGTGATGTTTTTAATAAAAAATTTCTTTTAAGAGTTGATTGTAAAAGTGCTAAAGAAATTTTACAAAAGGATGTTCAAAATTTGGTTTCAAAATAGATTTTTGTCAGATGACAAGCAATTTTATATGTTTTTTTTTTTGAAATTGAATTTATCCAAGGATCTTCAAATGTTTTACCTGATTTCCTTTCACGGGAATTTTTACAGGGAAAATGAGCAGCTTGAATCCTATCAAACCTATAACAGGTAATCTGTGCGTGCCGGAATCCCAAACTTCAAATACGTTTTGAAGTCTTTGGGACAATCCCACGAATAAATACCCCAGTTCTTCAGCTCTTTTGTCTTTGAGAACTGGCTTGATCGAGTTCTAGAAAGCGGATCATCGATGCGCTTTAGGCTCTTTGAGCTCCAAATTTTTCAAAGGACAAATATTTTTTAATAAAAATGAGGTACAAACTTCGTAGATTCTATATGGTCCCATACTCGTGAATGCGAATACATACAAGTATCACATGTCAAAACCCTGAGAATGCGATATTCTTTTTATTCGAAATGCAGAGGCACCCAGTTATTTGAAAAGGACGGGAACAAGATCTTTTTACTCATAAGATTTTACAGAAAACTTTGTTCCTGGCTTTTGATTATATTGACTATAAAAAATGTTTGGTGCTGTGCTTTCTTTGTTAGACCATCTTCCCCATTAGGTGGTTTCTCAGTGAGAGAAAAAAGCTTCCAGCTTCCAGAAATTGGTTTAGGAATGGTGGGTTTCTTGATTTTTCGAAAACATTTTAAATCTTGAAGTCGCAAATCTTTTGATTGTTTGGCTTTCAATTTGTGTCTTTCCCTTCGGGAAATAATTCACTCATACAATTACTCAGGAATTTAATCCAACGGATCTTTGTTGAGAATTAACTTCTCTAAATTTTTGCAAACACCTTTGACATTTGGTAGGGAATTAAGAAGTAAATAAATTGGGTAGCTTTTTAATTTCCAAAACCCAAACGAGTCCGTAAAGGATGGTTAGATTCTCAAAAGCTGATCAAAACCTACAAAGTCTAAGGTACCTATTTGGACCCAACCTTTGCCAAGCCCACTTACTTGGCCCCAAACTCATTCAAATTAATTTAAACCCCAATTGACCTCTGAAAGGCTTATACTCAAAAGTCGAAACGGGCGCTGAAACCTTGTCGCCAACTGCGAGATTCTGAGAAGAATAAGACACTACATCTGGCTGACCTTTCAAAAATGAGAGTCATGTGTTATGGTTAAATTTAACTACGCCGAAAATCAATGGGGAATCTTAACATTTAAAAACCTCGATTTAATTCAGAGCTCAAATAATAGTGGCATAAATTTTCAATCTCATAAATGATGGCTTTTGAGAGAAATTCATGGAATGGGAATAATTCAAATGGTTGAAGATTTGTTGGATCTCAATTAAGCAAAGAAGAAATGATATGATGGAGAAGAAATGACATGATGTAACATTCTGTCTTCCAATAAAGAAAGAAAACAATGAAGAAAAGTTAGGTTGAGGCAAAGCAAGATTGCTTTAGTAGACCATGATGATAGAGTGTGCAGGCCTCTTTCCCAAAGTTGGATATGTTCCAAAATCGACTTGTCTAGCTTTCAAAAGATCACATGGGTAACCGCAGATGGGCGACAAAGTTTATTTTTAATCGTGAATGAATGTTTTCAATTAGTCAAAGGCAATGAAACCACAAAGGAAATAATTACAGAAAAATGGCAAATGGTAATTTTGGTCAAAATCAGGCACCCGATCTGGGGCAACGGCGTGGTCGCGGGACCCTTGGCGCATTTTGGTGGCTATGGTGTTAGCATGTCATGTGCAAAGCAGAGTCAACGAGCTCAAGTGTGGGGCTATGGGTGACATGGCATCTGAGTGGAGGAAAATCCAAAGTTGGTGGATTTAGTGGATAAGGAATCCTCTCAACCAATTAGAACTTGACATGTGGCAAAGAGAGGAAGAAAATGAGCTTTCTTCTCCATTTTTGGAGCTGAAACTGGCAGTGGTGAGAGGGAAACAGTTTTGAAAATGGAGGTTTAGAGAAAGAAGATGTTCTCTAGATTTCCCGGGTTCGAGCGGTCGGATCGCGTCGGGCAACAAAGTTGTTCTGGCAGCGAAGATTCTGCGTGAGCGGTTTCATAAGTTTTTCGAGCAATAAGAGGTGGGGATCTTCTCTGCCGGTTGCCACCGGTTTTAAGAGCCCCTTTGTGAATGATTTGGTTGATTTGAGCGTGAGTGGCGGATTTGATCGATCCTAAAACTGGGTTGATTGGTGTTGGAATCTTCGGTTCGTTTTTTAAACGGTTAGTTGTTGGGTGGTTGTGTGATGTTATGCAATATTATGGTTTGAATATTGTTAGGCATGGCGCGATTTCGATTACAAGTGGAATAACAGAAGGCTGCCCTGAATGACCCTTTGCTGTTGGTATTAAGCGAATCTCGATTGCCGATTGGCCAGCCGGTTCGTAATGTGTTGCAAGCAAAATATTGCCGGTGGATGACTTGTGAAAGAAAAATGTTAATGCATGAAATTTAATGTGTTCATGATGGTCGAGATTATATAATATATTGTGTGTGAGCCATTGAGTGGATTGTTGATTAGCTCAAAGTGAGAGCTAATTTGATATGCGTGATATGAATTAAATATGTATAACCATGTGAATTTGTACGAATACTTATGATGATATATTGGCATGTGTTACCATGATGTTTGGAAATGGCGTATGCATTCCCATGCAGGCTCAAATGTTAGGTTAGGTGTGAGTGCATGACATGAAAATGAAAGAAAAGCTGGAAAATGGTTGGCGGGAGTCAAGGGAAGATTTCAGGAATTTTGCTGATGATCAGCGGTTCCATCTACGAGCTGACTCATGACCTATTTAGGAGAAAAATGATCAGTAATTAGCCTCGGAGGGTATTCGCTGTATTCTGAAACTGGTAAATACGTTTTGAACAAGCACTGTTTAAAATGTGTTTACTGTGGGCGCGGCGTCATGAGAAAGTGGGCGAGGACTACGAAGTGCGGAAGGGTGATGCATTCTATCATATCACGTAACATTCAAAGTATGATCATCCGCTATTTAGCGATCAGTTGTATTTGAATCGCTGCATGCATAGTGGGGAGGTAGCCATGTAAGATTATCACTGCGGACATTGCTCACCACAGCCGGTCTGAGTATTTTGAGGTGAGGAGTGTTCGGGAAGAAGGCTCGATGAGGCGCATAGAAAAGCAGTTATTATGCACTTTGGTAGGTACTTTTTTGGCTTATAACATGTGGTAAATTTAATTTTAGCTATATGTTTGTATTAAGAAATTATTATTAACTCTTGAACTATGGCAATATAGTTGGTTCGGATATATTTTAGTAGTACTGGATGTATGAGCCCGATGTGGCCATTTTGCCATGTGTTCATAACATGGGGGCATGGGTTTGCGAGTTGACCAGGTTGTCCGATTGACCCCGGATTTTGGGGTGTGCGAAATCCTACTGGAGGATGTCTTCTTAGAGGAAACGAAGCTAGACGGTTTTGGTGAGGAAAGAAGAAAAAATTTTCTTGGGGCCATCCAACCACTCCCCTGTCTGCTCAATGTCTTGTGCAAACTCTATACGATCTTCAATATTTATGGTTGATTTTGCAATATTTTCTTTGATTCGTTTACAATTCTTAATTCATTTGATTTATATTAATTTTCTTCAAAAGCTATATCGGTGGAAACAAGTGCCCACTCACTCCTGAATCTCGGATCTACGATGAAGCCTAAGGTGTAACTCGCATGGCCCAATATTTTTAAGCTAGATATCTTTACGGTTTAACTTGTTTTTAGAATCTAGAATAGGTAGGTAAAGAGACATTACATTACATTTTGTCACTACATATTTATGGGATATATCTAATAAATGCCTAAAACCAAAGTTAGTTAATATTTAAAACAAAGATTTTATATTGCATTTTGAGTGCTAGTTTGCTCATCTTAATGTAAATACTTAGCAAGTTTGGATGTACCAATGTGACAAACACCTTGCATGTACATAAAAACACTTTTTAAAATTAAAAACACTTTATATGATTATTATCAAATTCGTGTTAATTGTGCCCTTGAGGTATGAGAGACATAGTAAGGGGATGGAACTCATGGGAGTATCGAAGGTGTCAGACTTGAGTCCTTATAAAAATGAAGTATAACAATGATGTAATTAAAATTAAAAAACCTTTATCACAAAATACAGTATATCTTGTTTACTTGCTCTATGCATTTTTTGTAGTTTGTACAAATCATAATAGACTTTTAAAAAGAGTTGGTCCTCCAAATCAATGTGCCAACTAGAATTTTATAGAAAGTGTGACAAAGGGTCATATTACAAAATAATAAACAAGTCAGTCTCATTAATGACATAAATTAACCCTATAAGTGAGTAACTGATTATGCTAAGTCCACAAATATTTACTTATCTAACATTCTCCCACTTTGACTGCATAATAATCAACACATATTATATCATCCAAAAACTCACTTACTATAGAATCTACTTACTATAGAATCTCCCAAAACAGAAAATCATTTCATCTAAATATATAGCATGCCGACAAGGCACAACAATATACTAGACTAGGTAGTAGAGAGTCTCTTAGTAAATCCCTCAAACATGATACCATTTCAATTGAGTATTTTGCATGCCATAAACTTAGTCTATGTAGTAGAGTTTTACCTAACCATGCACACCCTCAACATTGTCAATATTTCACTCGAGGTATCGTATCACATGATACAAACAATATACCAAACTAGGTAAAGGTAGACTATCATAAAGACATGCTGGATTAATGCACAAGAGAATATGATCAAAAGTCTCCAAATGCTCATGAATATAAGTTAGAGGCTAATATGTAGTAATGATCCCATCCGCTTTTCATCAATGTATTAAAAATACTCAAAGAAATAACAATACCTAAAATGATGATATTATCGCATAGTTGAATAAATCTCATAAATAACTTCATATGGAAAATACATGCTCTCAAATATGCCTACCAAGAAGGCCTTGGTCGTGATCTACCATCATGTTGTAAGTCATCATGTGAACAACACAAAGGCCCTCTTCAACTTTCTCCTCTTCACAATAAATGTGACGCTAATGTGTTCCTTGCACTGGGTACCTTTAAATTATCGAGAAAGACATCACAGTAAATATGAGTCAAACACTCATGTCATACCCACGTCCGCTCAACTTTTAATCCTCTGTTTTATACGAATAAGCGATGAGGAGTCTGTATATCTTGTATTTCCGGACTTATGTGCATTACAGAAGGTGTGGTGATCATTTGGAGTAGAAAAGAAGAATGAGAAGAAATCGTAACAACGTTTAACGTTCCAAATACTGGATCTCAACGCCGCGGTACTTCCAGTCAGCCAAGAAAAGTCAACGAACGCCTCTAACGCGCCGCGATGTCACGCAATTTTATCTCGTGGACCATGTGCAGAGGAGACTCAATTAGATCATCAAGAACGCACGGAGGAGAGCAATTCGAAAAACGGCGCCCGTGGACTGGAATCATTGAGTAAAGACGCTTGTTTTGTATTTTCTTTTTTGATAAAACTATTGATGATTTTGTGAATTATGGGTGCAATAAATTATAAATATTAATTAGACTGCTTCTGTGGTTTTACAAACCCCACAATTGAATGGATTAAGGTTTAAACTTATATTCGTTTTATTTATGATTTGCATCGATCGCTCCCTAGATATGTGGTTTATATTCATGGCGATAAAACCGCCACCTGGAGGACAGATCTTATTTATCCGATCAGAGATAAGGACACCCTAGGATCTGAATAGGAGCACTTTCGCAGATCACAAATGAGATATCCGGATTCAGAGGAAGATAGTTCAACATATTAGTTTTTGAAGTATTGGGTCAGTAGATGCAAACTAACTCCCATCATGATAGTGATATATACTATGAGAAGACATCCTGTAGGGCACGATTCAACCAACCCCCCCTCTCTCAACCCCCATCATCAGAAATCATTAATAGACTCGACACACCCTCTGATAATCCATCAGTGGTGGGGAGACAAAAACTTAGTCTTTGCAAGTAAAGTAATTTCACAAGTTAATTTTAGCTCAGTTTGAATCACATATGCTAGTTGATAGCCATTCAGAGTTTAAAGTCCGATATTATAATACTTTAGTAATCAACGCACTTCCCCGTGGATCGGTATTAAACAAGGCACACTATATTACTTGATATCAGGCAATTCTGCATTGCAGTAGCAAAGCCGCTGCTGTGAGAGAAGTTTTAGTGTTGATATTGACAAGAGTGGCCTAGATATTATCGAATTCTTCCATTTTATTTTATTTTGCTTATACAAAAGTTAATGGTTTTTTGCGCTGGGATTTGTAGCAATTTAGCGCGTGGCGGCCGGGCCGGTTGAACAAAACTGTTGATCCTTGAACCTAAAGAACCAGCACCGTTTTTACGCAGAGAAACAAAGAGAAGCACAAATATAGAAACTTATAATCATAGAACAATGTAGAGCAACGCGCCAAGAGCAAAACGAGCCATGGGCCAATGGGACTAATGGTAGAACACGCCAGGCCGTTATAATGCAGATTAGTTACAGATATGGCAAGAGTTCTTCTACCACCTACACGCGCCACTCAACAAATATCCATGACCAACATCCAAGCAAAATAAACTTCGAATAAGTCGCAGAACCTTGAGCAAGTCAACATCCTCGCTCTACTGATTGCTAAGTGAGAATCGAATATGCACTTCAGAATAATTTCCATCGCATGACACGCATCAAGAGTACCAACTGGAGAAGCACTTCCAGATTGAGATTGCTCTCGCTTTCACGTAGTGATAAAGCTAATACGAAGATAAGTCGCCAATCGGATTCCATTACTCATGGAACAAACCTAGTGCGTAAGTTCCCATTGCAAAAGTTTTTCACTCCACTCGCGAAACAAATGTGCCTGTGTGGATCACAAGACCACAACTGTATAAAGAACTCGCGTAAGTAATGATAGATTTCATGGTGAATTGTTAATGAGGTGCCCACAACTAATAAAGTCGACTAGATGGATAACCATACTTTTCTATAAATATCCAGGGATGCCACCAAAACATGATTGATGCCTCTGCAGTTGGTGATAATGAAGAAGACTAGACCAAGCATATGAACCTTCGATATCGCTACTAAGACCAATCACATTTGTGGATAAGATTTACCATATGCTAGGCAAAGATGATAATCTGTCTCAAAGAAATCCCACATCGCAGCTAAGTTTGGCTAAAACAACCCGTGATAGCAAAGTAATCGCGATCGTCATTCGGGATGAGTCATGGAGTTAAAAAGCATCAGCGGAAGACAACACAAGAGTGCACGCTCTCACGACAAAGAAACTGTAGTGTTTTTCTAGTAAAGTCAGGTTTAATCAGCCACAAATGTCATATTATGGGAGCAACAAACTATCAACTCGTAATCAGCGCGGCGGTGGCGCAATAATCAGAACATCAGTTAGTGAGCGGCAAAGTTAAATCAAACAGTATGCCACCACCCTTTGAGCGAGAAACCAATCTCTTCGAAAAGTGGATTTGGAACAAGCCCAATGAATGCCACTTCTTATACCGCTTTCGGCATGAGAAAGGCGAATATGCGCATCGCCAATTAACCTAACAATTAGGCAATCAACTGCGAAACCTGAGGTAACGCCAACGGCTAAGAATGACTGAGGGAGCAAGGTTCACGAAAGCAACTCCGAGGGGGAACCAGACGAGAAGCAAAATGTTATATAAAAGTTGTCACCTTTGAGAAGTGGTAGAGAAGAATACTGTGGCAACACGTTAGTATAGTAGAGGAACTGAGGTGAGGGCAACAAACCAAATGAGAAATGACAAGACAAAGGGAGCAACAGGAGAAAGCTTGTGGAGGTAACCAGTTAAGGATCAACCAGCCACGATCGAACCTACCGCCCACCTACTCCTCAACTCAGCAGCAACTGATGCAGCCAAAGTTTACGGAAGTGTTCAAGAAACCGTAATACCCAACATTATGTTTGTTGATGCGCGAACATGCCCGCTGGCGTTAAATGGCGGAAGGATATATCAGCTGCAAAGAGAAGACCTGTCGAACTAGACAAATCTCACCCGAGAACATGCAAGGCCATCCCCTTCGTGAGGAAGTCGCCACAAAAGCTGTAAACCCAAAAACAAAGCTTTTACTGTCCCTTGCACTCATTAAATCCCTACATCTGAGAGATTTCAGACCCCGGGAGCAAGTATTAATCTCATGCCCTGTCCATATTCACGACCTGGACGCTTTAGTGAAGCCTCACCAACCCAGTTGCCACACCCCTTAGCTGGGCTGATAGGTCACCAGCGCATCCAAGGTAAAAGGAGAAGATGTTCCTGTGGTAAAGGTAGACAAAGTTCATCTTCCCAAAGCCGATTTCATCGTAATGGATATGAAGAAGATAAAGAAATACCCATAATATTGGGTAGACCATTTCTCGCAACCGGGTGTGGTAATGATTTATGTGTAGAGGGTAGAGTTTGCAGAATTTTGAGACATGGTGATGACGAGGTCTGTCTAATGTGTTTTGGTACTGCAGACAATCTTGCCAGATGATATGCTTCACACTCAAAACCGTGGAGGCTATAGTGTTCAGCCAAAGGGGCCTCATTAACCTGAGCTAGCCCGGCAAGGTGAGATTTAGAAAAATCGGGAGAAGAGGCTAAAGAGTATGTGAGAATGGACGCACTCCTCAAACTAAATACAAGGAAATACTATGAACCTTAGGGTGAAAATACTTAAACGCCAATGCCGCCCTTGAAATTAAATTCACTCCAAGATGGTTAAAAGCAGTCACGCAGCTATTTGAGGGCTCTTTATCTGGGAATGCCCCACCTTAATAGTAACATTCTGAATGTCTCCGGTTCAGAACAGTAACAAGATGTTTACCAGAGTACTCAGGTGACTACAAGAATGCGCTTGGGTTGGTCTCACTCGACGAAGGGACTACTTCACGCCAAGAAAATCAAACAAGAAGATGGTTATGTTTCAAAGGGAAGCACGAGAAGACTAAATCAACAATACATGAAACCAGAAGAGCACTATAAAGTGGTCGTCATTTTGTGGTTATATAATTTTATTTCTAATAGTGCTGTGGCTCAAAGTAGTGCCTGCATGGAATGTCAATATATTAAAAGATGGAAGTAGAATGTTAACATTGCCGCCTTCTAGAACGTCACCACAGTTGATGACTGAAGACTGACTTATCTTGAAATTGAATGTTGCCCAAGAAAGACCGATTTATCAGTCTTTTCTTGGATCGATGTCGATATCAAGCAAGGGGGCATGGAAAATATTTTACACTGTGAAGCTCTTGATGGTATCCAGTACAATCAAATCCTGCTTATAGCCCTGTAGATTTAGGAGAAGACCACATTCACATGCCCTGTATGGTACATTCAAGATTTCAGCGATGCCCTTCTGATAAAGTAACGACATCAGCATTATCTAATATTGTGAAGGATGGCCATATTCTCTTATATGGCTGGAAAAGACACTGAGGTGTCATGGCTGACTTTTCGCATTAGAAACCTCCTTGACAAATTGTCCGGAAACTGAGATCTAAGGCCGATTAGATGGAGGGAAACCACCCCAGTTGCTTAATTCGGTGAAAAGGCCTTATATAAATAAGAGGGTATAGTACCTGGGCAACTGATCAGCAAGAGGAAAGGAGGGTAGACAGTTAAAACGAGGTTAAATGAGAAACTACCTCCTCCATCATCGGGTAAAGGGCATAAGAAGCTACAGAAACGTTTGGTTGGTATAGGCTGTCATAAAAGATTTTTCTAGGATTGCAAAGCCCTTGTCTAGTTTGTCGTTCAAGGGTCACTGTTTGATTTGATGAGCGCAAAAAGCATTCTCACCAAAGAGGATGATACCAACCTCCCATAGTGGTGAATGTTGATGGGACCTTCCATTTGAGCCAATGTGCTGGCGCGTTGACTATGTAATCTGGAGGCAAAGGTCGGATAAAGAGGCATATTTTTGTGTTATCTACTATATAGTCATCTTCTGAATGATGTCTTACTTAACGCATGCCACCACTCCAAAGAAATCTTGAGCCATTGTTTTTGTTTTTAGCCAAATTTAGGCCCTAGTTTGATTTGGCATAAGGTAATAGTAACTAATTGGGCTTAGCCATAAAGTACCTAATGACTAAAAAGGGACGAAACTGTGATTGTCACTTGCAGTACTTATTATAAAAAATTTGACCTAGAGAAAGACAAGAAGGGAACAGAGGAACTCATTTGACCATCTTTCAAGGTCAAAGGAAGCCTTAGATATGAGGTGCAAAGAGACGATGATTTCAGATGATGTTTAGCAATTGAAGACACAAAGTCAGTCCATGGTTCACAACTATGTGAATCATTATACAAAGTGACCTTCGTAGTTGGGCATTAATGTGGGCAAAGAGGTTCTTCTACACTAGTAATACTATTGAAAGAACCTATTCTGCAACAAGTGAATGGGACTGGCACAAGTGAGATGTAAAATTAAGAGCGAAATGGGTAGACTTAACTCGCACACAATTTCTGCCATGGGGGTATTTGAGGCCGGAAGAGCAGAGTAGCGTGTTTGAATCACGTGTTTCATCGTCAACTTGCTCAAGGATGCTCACCACAGCTAGATCACCAAGATAACAAAGAAGTGGAGCATTTCAGAAGAAGGATGAACCACCCATGAACATAATCCTGTAGAGGTTGTTATTTTGATTTGTGGGGATGATTTTACGCCCGCTTCTCATCCAAATGCCACCAGATATCCTTCTCAGAGCTGACTACGCCTCTAATGGTAAAGAAACACCGACACGCACTAATATGTTAGTTTGTGAATAGTCTTCGTAGCCATATGCTGGTGATCGTTTCGCATCCCACGAGCACCGATCATAGATGGCGCACCATTTCCGTGGCGTTGCCGATAAGGTCCCAGAAAATACGGTGCGAGGACTGACATCACGATACACCCACAAGCAAATGACGTGCCAAAGGCAGCAAACAGAGATGTCCATTCAGGATAACATCGCTCAAGAACAGATCAACAGCAAGAACTGAGATGCACTCGGCATGTCGATACATTGAAACCATCGTATGTCAAAGCATCTCATCAGCTAGCTGAGGGAGCTTTATTACTCACGCAATGGAACATGGTTTCGCATCGGGCAACCTGATGTCGAACATGGATGTGAGAGTAACGAGAGCTTTCGATGCTACTGTACCATAGTGAACACTAACCCATCGAGCCTACTGGGAAAGCCCGAATATATAAGGAAAACAAAGTTCTCAAGACAAACATATCATAAGGAAAGAGTTCAAATAACACTGGTCGTAACCTTTATTCACCTCGACTAAACCTTTTCCGTAAATTAAAGTCAATGCAGTTCAGACCATCATCAGACCAGTTTTTCCACTGAATTGAGATTTAAATTATAAATCCCGAGAAAGGAATGATTCAAAAGTTAAATACACAAACAGCTAAGCCATACTTAAATGATCCATGCGAATACAAACCATCTCCGCTTAAGCATACTAGAAGTTAAGGCATAGTGGAGTCCATATCAATTCTTGGGATTATTGAAAGGTAGAAGCGTTTGAAAGCATAACTCAGATAAACAAAGTTAATAAAGGCAACCCAAGCTGGATAGTCCTTATTTAGAAGAATTTATGTTTTAGTTTCGGGCAATATTTTTTCCGCTCTCTTCAAGAATCGGATTGATTGTCTATTTTGACCTGCAGTAATAGAAGCGCAGGGATAGCCGTAGACGCCATTCTGGAGAGTGCGGTCAACTTCAGGGCTTTCAACACTTAAAGAACTTTCTGAAAACAGATGCCGTCATTACCGCCGCATGTTAGCTCGGCTTGAATGTTGTCACGCCACACCGTCTCCACGCCACGACGCTGAAGGAACCCAAAATCGCTTCCGCACGCTTCGACGCGATAACCAGGTTTACACTTTTAACATTCTGGTGTTGTTCCCAAACACGCAACATCACCGGGCACCACTTCAGAAACCGACATTTCAACGCCACGTGACGTTGGCTGGATAGACCGCATCGCCGTGTAAATGTTGATTCAACGATATACGATTCAACGCTTCGACGCACGACTTCACCCTTCTGAACGCCGCGACATCGGTCTCTAACATCGCATCGCTGTAAATGAACCTCGAACGCCAGACGTTGAAGCCGAACGTTATGAATACGCGAGCCAAACGTCGCATGATATTCCTTATTTGGCGAACATCACTCCTACTCTTCTTCCCCACGCGAACCCTAGCGTTATTGCAATCTCCATTTTTGCAAAGTCCCGACCACCCATCTGTTGGTCTCACCGGGACTCCAAGACTATCTCAATAGTTTCAGCCTCCCATCACTTCTACACATTCTCTGCAGCCCTAATCCAGTTTGTGTACTGCTCGGGTAGGCCTGGAGCCATTCCTCATGAGTCACACAAGGTTTTGGTTTTTAGAAAGGAAAGGACCTGTAAAGGTTGTTTGAAGCTGGTCGAAGTCCTTTGGTAGAATCCACAAGCCCTCATCCATCATGGCATAATTAAAAATCAATCAACGTCAAGTTTAGCCAGGGGTCATTTGTTTCATCTCGATCCCACCGCTCCCGGTGGTTGGAGGCTTGACTGGTGAGAGCGACACACCAACATCTCAGCCCACCTCGCATACACCAATGTCGAGTAAGCGTAAAAGATGATTAAGTAAGAGAAATGCACAGCGAAATGCCACCCAATTACCAACACTATAAGTCGGTCAATGAGGAAAGCGTCGAGAGGTTCCTGCCCCATCTCCAACATAGATAGTGGGTTTCACCACCCAGACTTTTCAAAGACAACAAAACAGGGTGAGAGCACCAAACAACCCCTCACTAGTCACACTGTATAGCTTCAAGAATTCTACGCCCAAATTCGCTTCCAACATGAATAAAAAGGCGAAAAGGTGATTGGGCTCAACTTCAGCGGTCCATAAAACAACCCTACAATTTGGAGCCCGTGGGACGCCGGCTGATATTCATGCTCTTTCGAACTACCCCAGATCCTCTTGTGGTATTGGGCCAACGGAAAGAACAAAACCAATTAATAGGTAATGGCTATGAATTGGGCACAAACACTCTAGCCTATATCCAAAGGTTTTCGCGACCACTTCATCACTCACAGTTTCATCACCATCAACACCCCCAAGGTAGATGGGCCAAGCGAGCTTTGGCTCACTTCACCATCCTTCATATCCCTGAGACAAGTGAGGAGGGACGCGATCCTATACCAAAGATGCCAAGACAACTGAGTACACCACCTCGGCTTGGCGAGGTGCACGGTCCCCCTAGAGGAAACCGAGGCATGGATACACCCCATCAAAGCTATATATGTCAAGAAGGACAAGCCTGGTGTCCTCCGCCCCAAAGAGGTTTACAACTCGGGCAAATAAACCCCACGGGAGGGGATGAGCTAGAGAGTATTAGCTCAAGTCAGTTCCCATAGACCCTGTGGTGACGCCGACAAACCTCCACCCATCCCCACTGGGCACGTAATTTCTACCCATCCCCAACACTCATCACACAACATCCCCAAAGAACATCCAATAATCTTTCCATATCCTGACACCAAATGTTTAATCTACTGGTTGCTTCAGCTCACTGGGAGCTGAGGACCTGCCACAGTCCCCATCAACCAAGATGTGGAGGCCCTCTCGCTACTTAATGTATGCACCTTCTGGCTAACCAGTATCACCATCCTCCAGAATCAATGTTCATCCAAGACCAATGAAGAAGTTTCGTCACTTTCCGTGTATCAAACTCATCTCCACACCACGTGATTCCACCCATCACTATGGAAGTTTCCTACACCCTCTGTTCTTCATAGATACTGATAATAATCAGTTTGGCACTTATTTATAGGTGGTAAAGTGCGATCTAAAGCCAAATTCAGGTCGCTCGCTAGTTCTGGGCCCAGCTCAGGTTTATGTTTGTATGCCTGGTGTCATTCTTCAAGCCACCATTGCGTCACCTTGCTTAGCTATATGTGTCCCCAGTTTTAGGATTTGTTCGATGTTTACTTGAACTCATCCATATTTGTCCATTAAGACATCTTTTATGTTTCACTATCAGTCCCTCGTTGGGGCTGGTTTTTAGACTGTTCAGAAGTTGTGTGATTGAAAGTCAAGAACAAGACGGAGGATCAAGCTTTACCACTTTATATAAACACAGATAATCAATAAAGATCCAGAGGTTGTTGGATGTCAGAATTTCATGTTTATAGTAAGTAAGAATAACAGTGAATCACCCTAGGGGTATTCAGGAAACCACCTCTCAACGGTTCAATCACCAGACCCACACAAGTGATCTCAGGATAGCAATTAGGCTCCGAGCCCCGCTACTAAGGTCTAATAAACCTTGGGGTTTTAATACCAAAGATGGCACTCAGCAAAGAGGATAGCTATCGAGTCTCACTAAAAAATTAGAATAATAAGGGAGTTTAATCTGGAAACTCTGCACACCAGGGCTTTTCAAAGCCTAATAATTCCTAAGCCAACCGGCCGGAGCTATTAACCACCCGCCTGCTACACTGGCAGAAGAAAGTTTCCATGTTTTAGGCTCTAGGTTTATTTGAGTGCTCAAGAAGTCTATGGTCTGCGCCCGGCGTCTCTTGACCACCTCGTGGGAGTCACCAAACAAACTTCACCATGTGAACATCGGTCCTAACTTTTAACGTTTTTTTCAGCTATGGCTGTTAACAGTGGGTGGCTTCGATCCTTCCGAAGGGTAGATTCTTCCAACAAAGCGCGCGAACTAAGTTTAGCGTCGCACCAGCACGCTGGAGATCACGATCAATGTACACATGCTTCGCAAAGGCTGGCGAAACCGGGCAGGTTGAGTCACGTCAAATCAACCGCGTTCGGCCAATTTTTCTGAAGTTTGAACTAATCTTACGCGCGACCCTCCGAACGAATCAGCGCTGCAGCCGGAACCGACGGATCTTTCTTTATAAACGTACCGCGCACCATAGCGCGAGCGTTAGTGCGCAGCGTTGTGTGTCGGCTTAGAGCTCGCTGCTGGGCGCGCAAGAAGCGGTTTCGGGGTGATGAGCGCTCAAACATCAACCATACCGCGGATCCGTTTTACATTTTTGAACCCGCTGTATTAAAATAGTTTAATATAAGCCCGGTATATCGATTTATGGATCTTATGGTTACGGCAGCAGTAGCGGTGTGTTTTCGGATCATTTGGCAAGAAGGAATCGCAGCAACGCCAGCACTTTTCGAAGATATCGTGATATCTCAACGCCATCACCGGCCGGTCGGAGTGTCAATCGAATGTTCAACGCGCGCAGAAGATTCAACGTCTCCTGACGCCATTTCCACTTTCAGTCATAATCAGGTGCACCTAAAAGGAGATTCATTTCGGGGATCATCAATGAACGCATTTCGAGGGAGTATACACTAAACAAGCAACAAATGACTGAATCATTAATCGAGTTGTTGTTTTGTATTTTTTCTTTCGAGCGCCAAACTATTATATCATAGAATTATAAAAACAATTCCTAACATGTTCGATCCGCCAGTTTTGAACCCTACTGTTCGAATTACGTTAATGTTGAACTAATATTCAGCTATTATGATTTAAAATTCATCGTTCCTCTATATCTCTGGTTTATATTCATGGTGATGTTCAGCCACACATATGATCTCATAAGGCTTTAACAGATATGATACCTAGGCATTCATGAGCATCTCATAACTTGTAAATAGAGATATCCCATCTTAGAGTGGCAATTGTGGTTCGAACATTTAGTATTTCAAGTGCGGTATGTTGAGAGCACTTAACTCCTAATAGCTAGATATAGAAAGGGAGTATGCACTTTGAGAAAGGATATCTCAGAGGCATGACTCACCCCTGCCACTAAAGAAATCATTAATAGATTCAAATAGTAATTCCTCTATGGCTATCCATCAAAGGTGGGGAAAGACAAACTTTGTCTTTATAGTTGTGCTAATTTCTGCAAAGTTAATTAGTCAGCTTCGAATCACAGCGTTGAGTAGCCATTCAGAGTTTAAGTCCAAATATTATAAGCCAATTTCAATAATCAACGACTTCTCATTCAGGATTCAGCGTGATTGTGAAATGGGCAATTATGTTACTGATATGATCTGCAATTGCATATAAAGTACACATTCATACATCACGCCACTGTCAGTGTTACATTAACAGCAATACATCATGGCAGGGGGACCCATTTGTTATTAATACCTCAAACGGCGAACAAAATTTAAGCTAAATTAAGGACTAGCAAATTTCAAGAAATATCAAGATATTCTACCTCAATAGGTCGATAGATACAATTACTTCAAGACTCACCCAGAGATGCAGTTCCCACGGCGGATAAAGATTATAGGTCATGTGTGATTTTATCCACAACCCAAAATCTTGTGACTACTATAACCAACTAGCACTCAGGAGCAGGTGTGCATCGATATGTCACTACATGATCTTTTTGTACCTTAAAGATACCCAAAGACCTTCTGAACTGCCAAATAAATAGGACTATGCAGATTGCTCATATCTACCAAGCACAACCCATTGGTGCAAAGTTTTTGGTGCCATACCATACAACCAGCATACATCAAACTACCCACTGTTGAAGAATGCGAACATTTTTCATCACCATCCTTTCTTTATCATTTTTAGGATACTGATCCTTAGAAAGAATTTCACCCTTCGTGATTGGTACACTTCCAGGAGAACAATTATGTATATCAAACCTCTTAAGGATCCAATCAATATGGCTCTCTAAGACAATTGCAACACGTGATTAGTCCTATCTCAAACAATCTTGATGCCCAAAGCAAAAGAAGCCTCACCAAGATCTTTCATGTCAAAATGGTTGCACAAATCTGCTTTGTCTCAATCAGCGGGTCAATGTCATTAGTAGCCAAGAGTGTGTCATCAACATACAACACTAGAAATATAAAACTACTCCCACAGAACTTCATATATATGCACATATCAACAACATTCTCTTTATAACCATTTCTAGTGATAACCTCATCAAACTTGAGATACCATTGCTCAAGCCCGCGAAGACCATAATCACTTTAAGCTACAAAACCAAATTAGCACACCCTCGTTTGCTAGGTTTCAACCAGTTAACGGCACATATCCTCAAACAAATCAATACCATTCAAATGCTTCTACATTCATCCGATGCAACTTCAGTCGTACATGCACCACAGATCACCCAATGATTCTTAAAGAATATTTGTGTGAGTGGGTAGGTCACTCGTGTAATCAATTCTCTTTCAGTTAAACCTTCAACAAGTCTAGCTTCTATACCTCTCCACACTTTACCAATTATAGAGTCTCTCTTTAGTCTTGAAAACCTATTTAAAATCTAATAGGCTTGCCATTCCTGGTAACTCAACCAAATCCCAAAACACCATCGATATGGATTTCATTTCTTCCATTACATCTAACCAAAATTCATGCGAATTGGTTATGGCCTCCCAAAGCAAGTGAGCGGATCCGAATCATCACTTATGTCAAAATCATGCCTGCAAGTAAACCCCACATCACGTGAGCAGTTTCACCTTCTAACTTTAATGACCTTCTCAAAGGCACACACCAACATCTGTGAAGAAGGTGGTCATTGTGCTCATCAACAAGACTTCACACACCAACTACTATTTCATCAACCATTGGATCAAAAACATCTCTATCAAGAATAATAACATCGGGAATGTATACACTTTCTTCTTTAAATTGAGGTCTGACCATTATCACATCAAATCCAACCATCTTCAGTGTTAAACCATTGTCTAATTCCACAATTTAAAGGGCGGAGATGGACAAAAGAATCTTGAACCGCTAGATCCTATACAATAGCTGACAAAATAAATCCACTTATGCTTAAGATCCAACTTAATTTTGGGATTTATAATTTTTAGCCTTTCTGAAGTTTTGAAACCTCAGCATACATTTAAAAACAGATGAAAGGTTAGGCTTTCCTACCACAATCCAAAAGAAGTCTAGGGAATGATTTACTTGGAACTTGATTCAAAATATAAGAGTCGCCCTCAAAGCTCTCTCTCCCACAAGTACTGCAGCTGAATTTGCCAACAATCCACCATATCCAACAAAGTGGCATTTCTCCTTTCACAGGCCATATAATGTTATGAGCAACAAACATTGAATATTGTACATCAATGCCACACTCACATAAATAAATTGCGCATGGTCCTCGGTTCTGACCAGGCTCATCATATCTACCATAAAACTCACCATCTTTGTCAAACCTTACAGCTTTTAGCTTCTTATTCTTTTGAAGCTTCATCTTTACCTTAAACTCCTTTAAGCCAACCAAAGAATCCGACTTCTCATGGATAAGCTCAACATGCCCATACTGTAGAAATCATCATGAAGGTCAGTAAATACCATAACCACCCAAAGTAGCTTGTGTGAAAGGTCCACATATAATGGTAGATTAGCTCCCAGCATTCTCAACACACCTTGTTTTCTTTATCTTTTCGTATTTAGAAGTATTAGCTTCCCTTCATACATTTCCTACAATAAGTCAACAATAGAAGCCAAGATTGTGAAGTATTCATCTTTCATTAATCTTTCCCATTATGTACTCTGTGAGGCCCAAATGCTTATGCCATAATAAATGAGACTACTATTAGCTCTGTTTAGAAGCAACAATAGGAGCAACAACAGAATTAACCAACCACTTTACCTAACTGAAAGCATTTCAACTTTGTTATTCTAAAAAACATAACTTGATCGTCCAAAAGAGAAAGATGTACAAGTTTCTTCTATGGAAGGTACATAGGAAACTTCTTGTAACTTCAAAACATATCCAATGGCAAGCTTCAATTTTATTGTTCCCATAATATCCACCTTCGCTCTTGAGCTATCTCTCATATACACATGTTGTTCAAGATTGGTTGGCCCCCTTTGACTTATCATCCCCTGCAATGAATTAGTAACATGAATTATTGCTCCAGTATCTAACCACCAAGTATTCATAGGCACATTCATAATATTGGCCTCAATCATTAAAAACACTTTCTTTCTTACTTTCCTTTAATTTCAATGTCACCTTTCATGGTCATCCTTATTGCAATAGCTACACCCCTTCCATTTAAGTAATTTTCCTTTTCTCCCATGTATGAGCCATCCCTAGTCCCTCTTTTAGACTTTATGCCATGTACTTCATCCCTTTAAGTTTGAATCATTGTCCCTTCTTCCTAAAAACTGAAAGGGACTGGTTTAATGATGATACCACATATAACTGATCCAATCCATGAATCTTAATATCATCCTCCTCCTTGACAAGAATAACAATCAATTCCTCCAAGCTATAACCTTCTTTCTTGGTATTCAAACTATACCATTTCAAACTGATTTGTAGACTTTTCGTTGTGGGGAATAGGTCAAGAAATCCTCATAATGTCCCACTTAAGGGGTCCTCAATTTATTATAATATAAGAAAGTAAATATAATATGGTATCTTACTCATTTAACTCTATCATACTTAGTATTATTATTCAAAAGGTCCAAGTAATGATGTTTATTCAAGATAATAAACCTATATAAACTTTTCTATCTCCCTCAAGAAGTCCCTTTGTTGTATCCACACCTTAATCAAAGATATAAACAGTTTCATCCATGCAATTTCCATCATCATCATACAACACTGTTAGAGTGCTTCAACTTCATATAAAGTTTTTAATAACTGTACTACTTATCAGCCCAGTTTGCAGACTACCTGTGCCACAAATCCAATTTATAAATAAATCCATAACTAAAGCTTTCCAAGCACTGTCCACCTAATTTCACTATGTAGCACCATTGGGAGGAATATTCGAGATGCCACTAGCTATGGAAATAGCAAACACAACAAGGCATTTAAAATATGATAAAAATGAATAAATTTACTTCCACTCTTCATTACCAAAATATAAAACTGTAACACACCCATACCATTCCAAAATAGGAAACAAGAGAAACTCTAAAGAAAAAAAGAATGCTTTCTCCAAAAGAGAGATACATATTTTTCAGAGAAATGAAGTGAAATGATCTCCAAGAAGGAAAATATCCTAGCGGTCAGCCTCCCGTCCGCACATCTGGTGCGTTGTTCGCATGTGATGACAAGACTGGCAAGGTCCCACAATTTCTCAAAATCTCAGCCTAGAACTCAAAAGAATAATGTAAAAGAAGATGCATGAGGTAAAGGCAACCCAATGAAGTACCCAAAAGGTTCATAGAATACAAGCAGAATTAAGAATCGGAGAAACAAAGAAGAAGTAATGCCTAGTCTAAAGAAACCAAAATTTTGAAGAAGCTTATGAGATGGGTAAGTCTGAGTTTGAAATCAACAATAGACAGATTTGAAATTCTGCCTCATAAAAATGGGCCTGCTTCCTGAATTGTTCTACTAGTTCTCTCTATCCTGCCACTTTCTTCCAAAATCAAAGGAGACAAGAAAGCCTCTAGAAGTGGAAAAAGAAAACAACTACAATATTAAAGGCTACATTTGACAAGGGTTACCACTGAACCTCGTAAAGCAAGTGTGCCCCAGAATGATACTTGTGAAACCATTGAAATGACAAAAACATTATCTAAGGGCCACCATGCAGGAGCCACACTAGAGGTTCATCAATCAGCACTGTTGGTATTTTCTACCATGTGAGATGTCGGCATTACCTAACTTAACAAATGATCTCACGCCTGTCGTTGGGGAACGTTCTGGTTCTATGTTTGAGTCATGAAGTAGACTTCACAATGCTTTCAATCATTCAGTTTCAGTAAAACTGTCTACACCATGTTTTGAGTCAAGTAGGTTTTAGCCACGCTTTCTCAAGCATTCTGCTCAGAGAGATGAAATTTTGCCTCTATGCCTTGAATAACCACAAGATCCAATAGGCTTAAGTTTCATTATTTCAAATATATAGGCATGTTCAATATATTAGTAGGTTTTGTAAGTTTACTTTATTTTTATTTTCAATGTTAACAAATACTAAAGACTCTATAGACACAGAGATCAGAAATAGGTCTAAGGACTACTTTTTTAATCAAAACAGCGAAAATTATTATCTCCACAAACACTAATAATATTACACACATCAAAGGTAGTCTAGTGCCACCCTGATTCAATTAATGCAATGTCATGGTCAGAAAAATGTGTTAAGTGTTCACACTTTCCAGCAGTTAAAAACATTCAATGCGATCAAAAGTGCAGTAGGGTTCAGTGCCATAACTCGATCCAATTAATGAAGTACATGGCTAGAAAATGCAAGTGGTTATAGTGATTTTCTTAAACATTGAAATTACCGCATCTAAAGGCAAAAATCCAGTATCACCCTCGTTGATCACTCACACGTAATAACAGTTTAAGGAAGCCTCCAGTAAAAAGTCTTAACCTCCAATAACAAGTCAAGTACATCCAGAGAGATCCACTTCCCAGCCAAGCAAATGATGATAGGTTTGAGCAATAAACAATATGTGGGCTTGGAGATTTGAACCAGCTCTGGTAGAATTCATTTGGTCACAGGCTATAAAGTGCAAAAGCTCACAAAAATTGATATCAATTTTGATGTATGAAGGATCAAGTAGCTTATTTGAGCCAACACAATGGGATCAAAGAATTCCTGGTGAAATGTAAATCAAAGGTTACCACACAGAGAACAAACTGTTGAAAAGCTTCAGAAATGTTCAATATTGTGGAACCATATGTGGCGTAGGGGTAAAAGCCACTTAGTTTTTTCTTCCAGAGGTATTAAACAAAATTCATGGTAAGACCATAACGGCCAAAAGAAAAAAGTCATTGCCAGTGAAAGGTCACATTTAAACTCAGTGTTTATAAAATTACTAATATGGGATCAAGAATTTCAAAATATCAAACTAAAATAAATACAATTTTTTTCAGGGTATTCTTTATCTTTTTCGAGTCTCAGCCAAGAAAATTTTTCTAAACAAGCTGAACAGCCTAGAGAATTTTTTTCTGGAGATGCATCATGATTATTTCAAATATACACCTAAAAGTGTTCAAACAACAACTATTTCAAAAGAATTTTAATGTATATTCTCAACTCTTGTAGATTCAGACCAAAATTCTTCTTAAACAAGCTAAACAATTTATAAATTTTTCTAAGGGCGTATTTCATGATTATTTTCTTAAACAGTGTGACCCTCTGAAAAGTTATTCCCAAAACAAACCAAAAGGCCTGAGTAGAATCTTTCTAAAGTGTATTTCAAATTATTGAGTCCCCCGTATTTAAGACATTTTAGTAATAAACAAAGTCGAATCTTTTGGTGGCAGGTGTACTCATGTTTATTTTCAAATGTAATTGAAAGGGTTCAAATAAATAAAATCTGTGCCTTAGAAGAATCTTTTTTTCAAAGGGAATATCTAATTTTTTTTCTTAGTCTCAGAATTTCCAAGAAAATTTTCTCAAAATAGCCAACGCTTTATGTAGAAAATGTTTTTCAAAATGTCAAGATTATCTTCAAATAATGTATACCTGGAAAGCTCCAAACAAACCAAACAAAGTTCAGCACTCTTTTCAAGACACATTCAAGATGATTCTCTAAAAATCGCATCGTAGAAAGTTTCAACATCATCGTGCTGTTTGATTTTTTTGGTATCAAAGAAAGCTGAAATGGCAATCCAAGATTGAAGTTTTTTTCAAGAATTGCAATCAAGAGCAATTATCGGCGAGAATCTGAAAGTCAAGAAACTAAGAATTTTTCAATGGAGCATGATAATAGCAAGACGAAGAGCTGTTGGCAAATGGGCCGTAACATCTGCAAAAGTGATGTCGATAATGGGATTTAATGGTGAATCGTCGGAAAAAATGAGAGAGATCGGATGGTAAACGTTCGTCATTACAACGGTAGCGGTTCATCGTCGGCGCGGAGAAGTCGCTCAGTCGCTTCAGGAGAAGCGTCATTGTCATGAGCAAACAGCTTCAACAGCCGCAGCGCCCTTTTTAACGACGTGTTTACAATCAAAATAAACGATGGCTGGCAATATCGGATGCGGCGATAAGAGAAAAGCGGCCGCACTACCGCCGACACGACAAGATCGCCCTCAACGGTGTCACTGTAGCGTGATTTAAAGGTAAATTCACAACCAAAGACTTTGTGCTGAGATAGTAAAGAAGATAAAAAGGTGAAGTAAAAGTTCATTTCAAACGTTGTGTTGTTTTAGAAAGAGAAAACAAATTTTTTAGATAGTTAAAATCTAAATTGTTTAGAGAAGAATCTCATGATATATTCTTTGATGGACAACATCCTGAGGTGCTAAAATAAAAAGTCATATCAATGATGATAAGTAAATACTGGAAAATCAATACTATTTGCCTTATTTGATCCCAATAGGCTCATTCAGTTTTGAACCCAGAAGATTATGGCCAAAAGCCATCTAGTCTCATTATATGGAATAGTCTAAAGAAATATTTTTGACTTAATACACAATCTGATATAGCCCAGCTGGGCCACAATTTATGCAAAGGCAATTGTTTGGCACCCAATTGAATTGGGCTTGATCCAAAGAATGAAGTTAGTCCTAAACTCAAGCCTTCATGGTGCTAAAAGTCCAAAGAGTGGGCTTTAGATTCATTTGTATAGTTTCATAGAGTTTATGGTATTTCTAAAATTTTAAAATTTTAAAGTCACAATAAGCTTTATCAAAGGTGGCGAAGTGAAGTGATGTATTTGATACTAATATTTCGTAATGTGCCCCATGATGGAGATTTTGCATTTATTGAAAGATCACACCTCACAAAGTCAGAGACGTGAGGTTTATAATAAGGTCTTAATGGAAGACATGGGCAAGCATTTGTAAAGTGGAGAGAGTAGAGAAATGGAGACTTAGGCAGCAAGTCTTCAATGTCTATAAAAGGAGCAAAGAAGGATGAAGAAAAGACATCCAATCAACCAATCAATCAATTGACTCAATGCAATCAACAAATCCTAGTTGTCAACAAGCTTTCAGTAATTTCAACATTTAAATTCCTAATTGTAGCCAAGTTTCTGGAAATTTTCCAACAATGTTATTTCATTCATTCGTAGTGAAATCCAATATTTTATCTAACAATTTCAGCATCTTAGTTGCATGTTCTATTCAAGTTTATCAAGTTTTCAAGCCCAATATTGTTTTCACGGTCAAATCCAATGTTTACTTCATAAATTTTAGCATTCTGATTGCAAGTATTATTCAAGTCTATAAACTTTCAGCACTGTATTATTTCATTCATTCCTATGGAAATCTAACATTTTTCTTCAGCAATTAATTACTGCCAGATTTCCGTTCGTACATTTTCCACTTTGATTATGGAAAACTATCAAGGAAACCAAGGAACCTACATAGCGCGATTAAAAGTTTGATTTTACAAGTCATTCTGTTTGGAAACATTTTAATTTCCACGCCCGCATGCTTATATTTTGTATGTTTCATGTGAGATTCAATAATCACCACAGCATTTATATAATCGATGCATGATAAGACTAAATAATACCAGAACTCGCCCTACCCTACCAAACCCAATAACACTAATCCCATACTCGTTCCATTAAGGACGGGACTGGACAAAAACCCACCTATCTCATTGTCATCCCTTTTCTTTTTATTACAAGAGGATATAGAAAAGAAAAATTGTTTCTTAAGAGTAGATATAAAGAGTGAAGTATTTAAACTTAAATAAGACTAATAAAGTTGCAAGTTGAGATTTGATATATTATGAAAACACTCAAAGAGATTAGAACTGAAAGTAATTATGAGTTGCAAATTGGTGTAATATATTTAGCAATATACGAGAAATGGATACTATTATGTTAAATCTGGTTATACAGTTGCTATATCATTAGAAGGAAGGAAGAATCAATTGCAAATGGTTGGAGGATTAGGAGCGGATTGGAAGTTGGATGTTCCGCCTAAAGTTAAACAATTTATATATATGGAAATGCTGCCATGATTGTGTCCCAACTTGTCTCAAATTACAACACAAAGCTAGGTATATCAGTTTCATGCTTATGTTTATTTTGCGATGTTGACAAGGAAAATAGTTGGCATGTATTCATTGTTAGATTTATTTTTCATTTTGAATGAAATTTACTCCTTGAAATGTGTGAAACGGTTGGTCAAAGTTTTAAAGTATTTTAAAACATTTTTATGAGAATTCATGTTAATCCTTCCATTGGCTTTCTTGAACCGTTTGAAGCTTTCAATTCTTCCATTCTCTCCCCCTTTGCCTGAAGTTTATATAAAGAGAGGTCTAACTCTCTTTGGCAAAAAAAAAAAAAATCCTCTGTGTAAGATTTTATGAGTCTCTCTTTTTAGAAGAATGTCTGCTGGTTTATAATAGTACCCTCTATACTTATTTTAAAACCTTTTAAAAACCCTTTTGACTAGGTCATTTCCTTTGAATCCTTCATCCCTTAAAATCCTCCTAGGTTTGGAAACCTGCCCACCAACGATTTGATTTTTTGTTATGATTTAGATTCCAAAAATCAAGGTTTTAGGGCTCTATTTAAGGAGAGGGTTCAAGATGAGCATATTGATTGAAAAAATAACATGGATCATCTCTTCTCTTCAGTTTTCTTTTTTGTGCTTTCATTCTGGGCTATTGAAGTTTGATGTTCCAAGCTTCCGCCATGAGTGCACGTGTCGGAGGCTAGTTGTGTTAACCTTGGGGAACGAACAGCGTTGTCGATTGCACCTCGGTTGTGCCAAAATTCGCTTTCAAGGCAATGGCTCAACCACAACACAACTTCCATAGATAAGCTCTTGTTCTTTATTTCTTTATTTTCAAACAATTTGAAGTGAATTCTCTATGGCTATTTCTTCAAACAAAGCTCTTCTTGATCTTTCTTGTAACTCCCCGAAATATACCTTAATCGTTTTCAACTTGTTTAGGGTATTTTGTAGGTATAATTTGAATTTTTCGTAATTTAAATTCAAAACACGAAAACTGAGAAACCCGGAATCTATATAAGACACAAGGGTAAAAGTGGAATTTGTCAAAACATGATATAAAAGTCAGAAGATAAGAAGATGTGAGGCTATTATAGAAATAGCATAAGTTGTGGTGCAAATAGAGGAGAGTTTGAGGACCAAAGTGTAATAAAAGGAAAATTAAAAATCAAAAGGGGATAAGACCAAGTCGGTCTCTCATTTTTGGAGGGGGCTTCAACGTGAAAAAGAAGAGAGGAGAAGAGAAGAAGTAGAGGAAAAAGAAGAAGAATAAGAGGAAAGGTATGTATGACTATGATTTTGTATGGAATTGTATGGATTGCTATGGTTTTGTATGGATTTGTATGGATATTAGTTTGTTCCATTTCTAGGGTTTAGTTAGGAATTCATCCTAACCCTAGATTTCTTGAAAGTTGGGTTGGTAAAACCCTAGTTGTATAAGATGAGTATGGAATCCTCCCTTTAAGTATGGATTTAAGATATGATGTATGAAATTCCTCCGAGCTGGTTCGAGGTGTTTAAGAGTATGAATACTTGTTGGGTGTTAGGAATCCTCTTAATTTCCCCTTTTGTGTTTATGTTTGGGTTATGAACCATTTAAGAGTTTTTTTTTTGTGATGCTTTTGGATTATTTTGGGGTTTTTGGTTGGATTTTTGGAAAAACTTGAACCTAAATCAAGAAATCTAGTAATTTCTGGGTCCCATCGCAAACGTAGGATCCCATAAGTAGTCCACACGGGCCAGCAGTGCATGTCCACGCCGCAGCGTGGCCAAGAGGAGGCTTGGACAAGCCTCGGGTACGCCGAGGCGTAGTAAAGTTACGCCGCGATGAAGGCCTACGCCGCAACGTAGCACTATTCACAAACAGGTGCTTTGTCACGTTTTGCCATTCCATTATTCCGAGGACTTATCTATTGGACTAATGAGGACCCTATAAGTGTATGAAAGGGTTCATTCATGTTTGTAAGGTACAGGAAAAATTATACCGTACCTTGTCGCCGAGGCGTTGGCAAACTTAATGCCCCTATGATAAGATAATAAGTTCCTAAACGCATATAATTGTAGGATTGCCTAAGACCGAATATTGAATGAGACGGCACCTCTGTTACGTGGGCAGGCACGTATAGTACTTCGGTCTCTCTGATTAGTGCGACGACACTTTATGACCGTGCTTCGGCACATTTAGTACTTCGGTACTCTCTGATTAGTGCGACGACACTCCTCTCGCCAGGTACCAAGACTCGCATCGGTAATCGGCATCACCTTCGGGTACTTATTGTGTTGTGTCCTTCTCATTTCTTATTATTGTTCTAGGTAGTCAAACAGTTATATGATAAGAGTCTGAATAATGAATAAGAGTAAAGTAATGTACATCGTTCTGCTCAGAATGTACCTACGAGTACCTCTGTACAAGTATAAGCTCTGTAGTACCTACAGGTACCTCCGTACAAGTATAAGCTCTATAGTACCTACGAGTACCTCCGTACAAGTACAAGCTCTATAACTCGTACGAGAGATCTGAACAAGTATAAGTCTGCTATAAGTACAATTATATGTATAAGTTTGTATATGAATTCATGAAAAATTCTAATATTTGCTACTGTATATTTGTTACTGTTATATGCTTATTGTAAATGAGTATTAGTGCATGTGTATACGTATAAGTCATATGTTTCCCACTAAGCGTTATGCTTAGCATGGGTTTTAATCCTTGTAAGTACAGAGGAGGATCGCTATATCTTCAAAGATTCACACAGCCGCTGAAGCTTGTAGGGTCAATCACCTATAAGTTTCAAGGCCTGATTATGTAAATGTAAATGTAAATATGTTTTGTATATGTATATGTGTAAACAGACTCAGATCGTATGTATTGATGACCGTAAAACCCCACTATGGTGGTAGTTTTATTTTTGTATCTTTGTATATGATATTATGATTCAGTTATAAGACTTGAGCCCACCAATGTCTGAAAAAAACAAGTAACGAGTCCTAGTATAGTTTCGCGCCCCCTTCATCTGCCTAGGCGGGGGTTGGGGGTGTGACATTTCCAAACTTGAACCCTTTGATGGAACTATCTATAGGTGATGGTCACAAAAACTTCGGATTCCCTTTGAACAACTAGATGTTGATTATGTATTGTTTCAGGATGTTCCATCTGACAAATTAGAAAACTCTCAACCTCCAACTACTTCTCTCACCACACCCATTACTGAAAAAACCAACCAAGCAAATGTTGAATTCAAGAAAAGATTTTATAAAGACAACAAAACAATGAGAGGCCACTTATTGAATCACATGATGAACTCATTGTTCGATTTATTTGTAATTCAAAAACAAGCTAAGGTCATTTGGAACACTTTAGAAAATCGATATAGGGGTGATGATGCTAAAAGGAAAAAATTGTGATAGGAAAATGGCTGCAATTTCATATGGTTGATGATAAACCTATGATGGACTAAGTTCACGAGTACGAGAATTTGGTGGCTAATGTGTTATGCAAAGGCAAGAAAATGTGCGAGTTGCTACAAGGAAATGTGATGATGGAGAAATTCCCACCCTCATGGAGTGATTATAGGAATCAATTGAAACATAAGAAGAAAGGTCTAACTTTGCAAGAACTCATCAGTCACATGAGAACCGAGGATGCCAATCGACTAAAAGATAAGCAAAGTTTTATATCCTCTATTTCTGTTAAAGCTAACCTTGTTGAATTTTTTGGTGCTTCTAAGGATAGGTTTAAAGGAAATGGAAAGAAATTTCATAAAGATGGGCATCAAGAAAAGGCAAACCAAATCAAGAAGGGTGATGGAAAAATTCATAAGAAAAAGGTAGCATGCTATGTCTGTGGCAAACCATGCCATAAGGCATATCAATGCTATCAAAGGAAAAATCAATAAAATCCAGTACGCAAACCTACAAATCAAGCTACATGACAGGTTAATCTTGCTGAAAAAGAAGACATCATTGTTGCGGTTGTAGAAGCAAACCTTGTGGAAAACAAAACATATTAGGTGTTTGATACTGGAGCTTCAAAACACTTATGTGCCAACAAGGAGCTATTCCACAATCCTGAAGATGCTACATATGGTGAATGTGTCTACATGGGAAACACCACAACTGTAGGAGTGCTAGCAAAAGGGAAGGTTTTCATTAAGCTCACCTCTAGAAAACTTTAGCTTTGAATAATGTCTTGTATGCGCCTTCTCTGCGTAGGAATTTAGTCTCTGGTAGTTTATTGAATAAGGCTGGATTGAAAATTGTTTTTGAAGTTGATAAGGTGATAATCACCAAAAATGGGGATTTTGTGGGAAAAGGGTACTTAGTTAGTTGATGGATTATTTGTTCTGAACACTATTTTTGTTGCTCCTAATACAAGTTCTTCTCCTGCTTTTGCTTATATTGTTGAATCTCTTAATTTGTGGCATGATATGATAGGACATGTTAATATAATTTCTTCCATTAGAAGACTCGAAACTATGCATTTAATGGATGTTGTGAATGATGAAAATTGTTCCAAATGCTTTGTTTGTGTAGAAGCAAAATATGAAAAAAAAAAAAAACCTTTTAAACTTGTCAAAACAAGAAGTATTGAGCTACGTGAATTAATACATTCATATTTGGCTGACTTTAAGAACACAATTAGTAAGGGTGGTAAAAAGTATTATATTAACTTTGTTGATGATTTTTCAAGGTATACTAAGGTGTACTTGTTAAAATCAAAAAATGAGCCTGTAGAAATGTTTTTAAAGTATAAAGCGGAGGTGGAAAATCAGTTAGACAAGAAAATAAAAAGGCTTAGAACTGATAGAAGTGGAGTATAACCGAATTCCTTAAAGAATTTTGTGAAATAAATGGCATAATACATAAAACAACTGCTCTTTATGCTCCACAGCAAAACGACATAGCTGAAATAAAAAATAGGACTCTAAAAGAAACAATGAATGTCATGTTGTTAAGTTCTGGTTTGTCTGATAATATGGGGAGGAAGCTATTTTGTCTGCATGCTACATTCTTAATAAGGTTCCACACAAAAAGTTAGATAAAACTCCTTATGAATTGTGGAAAGGTTTTACTCCTAATCTTAACTATTTGAAGGTGTAGGGTTGTTTAGCTAAATTTGGCTTCCCATAATTTAGGAAAACTAATATTGGACCTAAGACTTTTGATTGTGTTTTTGTGGGCTATGCTCAAATAAGTGTAGCATATAAATTTATGTCTTTGGGTGACAATTCTATTTGTGAATCTAGATATGCAAAAAATTTTAAATTCGTCTTCCCTTTAAAAAGGAATCATAGTAATATTGTTCATCCTTCTAATATAACTGACGTGCCTATGTTTTTGCCTTCTACTCTTAATGAGCATGAAACTAAACGAAGAAGGAGTAAGAGACATAGGATAGAAAATACTTTTGGACCAGATTTTGTTACTTCATTTTTAATTGAAAATTCTGATTGTGATAGATTAGATAAAGATATTGTTTCATTATTTTTAATAGAGGAAGATCCAAAAACATACGAAGAGGCAATGACATCCATAGATACTAGTTTTTGGAAAGAAGTCATTACAAGTGAACTTGATTCTTTAATGACAAACCATACATGGAAGTTAGTTGATTTGCCTAAGGGATGTAAGCTTATTAAATGCAAATGGATTTTTAGAAAGAAAATGAGACCTAACGGATCTATAGAAAAATTCAAGGCCAGTTTGGTAGTTATAGGTTACACCCAAAAGAAAGGCATTGACTATTTTGACACCTACTCTCCTGTAACCAAAATTGCTACCATTATAACTCTAGTTGTGCTTGCTGCAATCTATGATCTTATGGTGCACCAAATGGATGTTGAAACAATTTTCCTTAATGGAAATTTAGAAGAAGAAATATATGTAAATATATATATATATATATATATAACAACTTAGTTTGTGTTACGGCATGAGAACAAGGTGTGTAAGCTCAAAAAGTCTCTTTATGGTCTTAAACAAGCTCATAAACAATGGTACCAAAAATTTGATTAAACTTTAATAAGTAATTGCTATATTGTGAATGGCTCTGATTCTTGTGTTTATTCAAATTTTTCTGGATCAGATTGTGTAATTATATGTCTATATGTCGATGACACACTAATTTTTGGTACTAATGTGAATGTGGTTAATGAAACTAATATGTTTTTATCTTCTAAATTTGATATGAAAGATTTAGGAGAAGCTGATGTGATTCTTGGTATCAAAATAAGAAAAACTAAAAATGGTTATTCCTTGTGTCAATCTCATTATATTGAGAAAATATTGGAAATTCTTAATTGCTTAGATGTTGTGCCCGTGAGAACTCCATTTAATCCAAGCATGTCTCTTAAGAAGAATAATGTCCTAGTGTTTCACAAATTGAGTATGCTAAAATCATAGGAAGTGTTATGTTCCTCATGAATTACACTAGACCTAACATAGCCTACGCGATCAGTAGATTGAGTCGTTACACTCATAATCCAAATGACAAGCATTGGAATGCCTGTATAGATTACTTTCATATCTCAAAGGTATTGTAAACTGGTGTTTAAATTTTAGCAAATTTCCTATAGTGTTAGAAGGTTTTTGTGGTGCAAATTGGGTAACTGATAACAATGAAGTTAGTTCTACAAGTGGCTATGTTTTTACATTGGGTGGAGGTACTATATCATGGAAATCATAAAAACAAGCGTGCATAGCATGCTCCACCATGGAATCTGAGTTCATTGCTCTTAAGTTAGGAGGTCAAGAAGATTAATGGTTGAGGAACTTGTTGACAAATATGCCATTGTGAGGAAGATTGTAGCTAACTCATTTACAGTGTCAAGTGAGATTAATCATTTTTTTCTGATTACTATAAACTTATAAACTTTAAACATTCATTCATATAATGTTAAACATTTAACTTGTAATATATTACATCACGTGGATTATAAAATATATCTGAAGCTCACATATATGGAAGTGTTCAACATTTACAATATTTACATTAGCCACAAAAGAAACAAAAATACATATACATTAGACCAAACAGTTCTTCAATGGGTACTAGTGATGTGTTGGCTTTGATTCGCGTGCGGCGGATTGTCGCCTCGTCCGGTTTCTTCTTCTGTACCTACGGATGAAACACCGTCTTAAGCTTATAGCTTAGTGGGAATATAATACTTGTGGACAAATACAATAAGGATCATCTCACACTATAGATACATTACATATACTTATAACAAATATAACATTTACATATCTTTATCAGTTTCATGTCTAACACTACGTAACGTGTTTCATTTAACATCATATTTCATATACTTTTAAATTGTCATCTTAAACTTTATTTATTGTTCTTGTAACCATATCTGTCATCAGCATGCTTGATCTTATCTTACCAATATCATGTCATGCTCTCATTATCTGTCGTTTACGTATCTTGTCATTCGTTTTATGTTTTTCCTTTGCATAAGCCTTAGAAGTGGATACGGAAATAATATATGTATACGAAGGAATGCCATCACTATCTGAGGCAGAGTGATCTCTATACGTATGACAAAGCGGGACGTATAATGATCAGCCCCGGGATCTATATATCTGACTAAGCGGGGCCTCGATTTTTGTAAGCTATCTTCTGTGTGTATCCCTATAGGCATGCCTATCTATCCAACTACCCGATCATAAGCAGTAGTTTTATTATGTTTTCTTAACAATCTTTCAAGTATTAGAAAAAGATATTTCATAATACCATGTATACTTATGAGATATTGATTATCAAATAATCTCTTATAAGAATTTATCTATAAATTTTTTTTCATATAACAAAATTATACGTGTATTCTTTTTAACTTTCATAACATATGTTATCATGATCATATTATTATGATGCATTAATTCATATAACAATACAATTATATAACTTTTATACAATTTCAGTTTCCATAACCCGATTTGCTGAAAAGTTCTAGAGCGGCTCCCGAGTCCATTTTTCGATTCTGATTGTTGACCACTGTAAGCGTTGTTAGAAAGTGATCTTAACTCGATATCTTTCCATATGTAAGTTTAACGCTGGTTGAAACGTCATGTCATTTGACTTTAATTTAGGAATATGGTAGAAGCATTTCAGTAGCTTCTTGGGCCGATTTCTGAAACATAATCTGGAATCATGTCTTATGTTTGAAAATTTTAAGAGATATTAAAGACATAATTTGACCATACTTTCTTCATGAAAATTATTATATAGATGTCTAGTTTGTCTGAAATTTGAATCGCTCATTTGGACAGTATAACTCAGTTATAGATTTAGCAATGGAATTCTACAATTCGAGAATTTGTTTTGAGGCAGTTTCGAGGATGAGCTTATTCCTTCTTTGAAAAGCCAGATTTTTAGGTCTGATGAAGTCTGAATTTGGATATCTTTATTTTGGGGAATATTTGTTCTTCTAGAAGCCCTAGTTTACTTGATAATTTGAATCATTTCGATTTGGATGAATTATGGCCAGAGTTATCATTAGAAACAAAAGCAATGGGTTTAAAAATGGACGTCATCTTAAGCCGACGTTTTTATACTATCTGAATTACACTATAATTAAGGATAGCAGTAAAGCAACAGTAAATTCGAACAAGATTACACACAAAAATAGGTATTCCAAACCCCAGAAAACAAATATCCAAATAAAAATTCATACGAAATCGTACAAAGCATCTGAAAGTTAACAAGTTAATAGAAAAAGCATGTAATCAATACGGCTCTTCTTAACTTCTCATTCTTCAACCTTCTCTTATAATAGCAACCTTGTAGCCTTATCTTCTCTTACTCTTTTCTTCTCCACTTATCTGTTTTTTGCCCCTATCCCAAGACCAAAAAATATTTTTAGCTTTAGATAAGGCCGTGTTGTACTATCTCGTTTGCAGATACTTAGTTTTACGTGCCAGGTCGCCTGTGCTTGCATTTTATTTGCGGTCGGCTTGGTAGATTCTTGCTGCGTACGATAACGTGCTTTATGTCGTTTAGGTCGCTAGTGGCAATTACCGATTACCCTTGACTCTTAAATTAATTTTGGATTTCTTTATTTTATTTTTAAGCGTTATTTTATTAGAAAAATATCATTCAGCTTTTATTATCACACTGTAGTAAATGCGTAAATGTTATAATTTGGGGTATTACAAAGATCTTTAGTACATGTTTCCTTACACTGTGACTCTCTAGCCATAATTGGGATTGCCAAAAACAGTGTGTATAATGGAAAACGAAGACACGTCCGTATTTGACATGGTAAGATCAAACAACTCTTAAAGAATGGAGTGATTTATGTGGAGTATGTCAGATCTGAAAAGAATTTGGCAAATCCTTTTACAAAAGGATTAACAAGAAGAGTTGTTCTTGAGTCTTCTAGAGGAATGGGACTTAAACATGTAGACAAAGATAAAGATGAAAGGTTTGATCTATAATTTAATTTTTTGATTCCATAGCCTAGTGTTAGGTGGTCCTATTTTTGAATGGACTTATCATTATGTCAAGTTGTTGTGGATTCATAGCCACAATGGTGATCCTTTTTGTTTGGACTTGAAGAATACCACTATGCGAGGGTAGACCATAAAGGTCTTTAATGATTTCATAGCCCTTTAATTGGGTGGTCTAAATTAGACTTGATGAAACCACCTACTTGGGTGTGAAGGTGTGATTGCCTTCCATGAAAAACTTGGTTGTCTTTCTAAAGCACCCACGAGAACCCAAGTTATACACATAGCCATTCAAATACTAGTGTATTATCGCGGAACGGTAAACATTAAGGGTATAATATGTGTTGTGGGGGTCTCATCTTGAGTTCTTGAAGTTCAAGAGCAATTCACTTCACTAACAAGGTTGTTGCCTCATTTCACTAGGTGTCAATTCAATCAAAAGACATTAATGCTTAAGTATATGACCCAGATTATTTGTTTTTCTTTTCTTTTTCTTCTCTACCAGCAAGCCATTTTGGTTGGGGGGGAATTGTTAGAAGAATGGTTGCTGATTTATACTACTCTCTATACTTATTTTAAAACCTTTTAAAAACCCTTTTGACTTGGTCCTTTCCTTTGAATCCTTCATCCCTTAAAATCCTCCCACGTTTAGAAACCTACCCACCAACGACTTGATTTTCTATTATGATTTAGATTCCATAAATCAAGGTTTCAAGGCTTTATTTAAGGAGAGGGTTCAAGATGAACATATTGATCGAAAAAAAATAAGGGATCATCTCTTCTCTTCAGTTTTCTTTTTTGTGCTTTCATTCTGGGCAATTAAAGTTTGTTGTGCCAAGCTTTCGCCACGAGTGCACATGTCGAAGGCTAGCTGTGTTAACCATAGGGAGCGAACGATGTTGTCGATTGCACATCGATTGTGTTGAAATTCGCTTTTCGAAGCGATAGAACAGCCATGTATGGCTTACACGGATAATTTCTTTGTTCTTTATTTCTTTGTTTTACTTGTCTGTGATAGAGTACGTACGTAAATCGTGAGTTCGCCAGTGGCCTGCGAAATGCTATTGTCGCCACTCAAAGACCGTTGTATCGTAGAGACGGATCGTACAGGAATTCTCGAGCACCCGGTGGGAGAAAGCGAATTTGTTTTAAAGCGAGGTTATTGTTGCCTGAGAAACGATCTGATCGTTGTTTTGTAGTTTGATTTTATTTCCTTTATGTTTCCTTCATTTCTTAGCTACTCCATTTTGTTTCTGTTTGTAAGCAGGTTTGTAACATTTATAAACTATTCCTATGCATGAAACTATTGGAGAATCACGGAACTAGTGGATATTGTTAAACATATCTGGCGAGCTCTCTTAAAAGCTTTGTGGAATGTTTGTGTATTACGATTGCAAATGGGGGCGATGGTGGGTAAGATATCTTGGATTAATTTTATTAATCTATGAACTTAGTATAATTATGTGATTTATGGTTCATAATAGGCAGTGGATCATATATATTGAAGCTTATGAGCTCACCCCAATTAGACTTTACTGACCCATTAAGTCAAGTGACTCACATATTTTAAGATTTATTTAAAGAAAATGACTTCAGATATTTGATGTTGTCCAATTGAAGCTTATGGAATGGGTAGTTCCTTCCAAGAAATTGATTCGTCTTGCGGTAGGTGTTAGGAATCAGCAAATTTATATCTTCAGGATTCTCTTTGTTGTAACAAAGCTACTGCCGGAGTATAGTAGTGCGAGTCGGCTCGAGGATGGGTTCTTCGCACCAATGGGCCTGATGAAGGCGAATGGTGAATTTAGTTTGGATTTTAAGGTGGTGATAAAAACGGTGAGGGGTATTGTTTGGAAAACTGAAATTTAAATAAAATAAATGTAAAGTAGAACCCCCTTGGCCTCGGGATCTTTGGGAACTTTAGGATCTGGAGCAGTGAGGTTTCAGCGGGTCCATTTCACTTTGCGTTGGGAGGATGGCCGCATGGTCATCTCGGCCGGATCTTCGTTTAGGCTATAAAGCATAGCCTTAATAATTATCGGCACTGAAAAATGATGTTGTCGCTTGTCGGTGGTCTCCGATAGCAACAGCTCTCATGGCTTCGCCTTCTGAGGATCATAAATGATACGCCTTAACAAAAATATCTGTGTACTTGGTTCCGAGCATGTTTAGGGTATAAAATAAGTTAAATTGTATTCATTCAGAAAAAATGACATTTTATAAGAAAAAGTAGCAGTATAATTTGTTGCTGGAAAATTACGAGAATTTCAGATCTCGGATGACAAAGCGGACATGTCGCCGTTGGAATTGTCTAAAATCCCCAGTCACGTAATTCGTTGAATTAAATAGTAGGATTTTATGAATTTCGAAGGCAGGCGTCAGAGTGGATACTGGCAGGTTTTAGAAAATCAGAAAAATGTCGATAGTTAAGAATTCTCATTTAAGATAAATAGGCCCCAATAGTAACGAAATAAGTGTTTGAGTGAAGCGAAAAAAGATGAAAAAATGGGACATATGGGTCCCACCTTAAATTTAATATAAAAAGAACAATGAAATACAAGAAATGAGAAAGGAAAGAACAAACGTGAGAGAGTTTATTTTATTTTAATTTTTATAAACTTTTCTCTTTGATTCACGGAGTTTCGTGGTCGAATTTATCGGTAGAGCAGTTCATCTCTTCGACGAGAAATTTCTTCGTGGGAATAAAAGCGCGAGTTTGTGAAGTTTGAAGTAAAAGTTCGGAAAAATCGCATGTTCCAGTTTTACCGGATCTACCTGACGTTCGATGGTGAATTTGTCGGACAAAGAGTTAAAATTTCTTCTACCTTGAATGAGGCTACAACGTAAGATGCGAAATCATAGGCCAAGCTGCAGTTTAGATTTTCAGTGAATATCTTATGAATAGTGAATACGTAAATGAATAGTCTTATGAATAGTGAATACGTAAAAGGAATAAATGTATACATTGATAGAGAAATACGCAGAGGCGTGTATGAATCATATATGATAGAAATATAGGAAGTATATGAATAGATAAAGGCAGCCCAAGGAATACGCGAATGATATGAATATGAATCATGAATGAATAGATGCATGAATGATGGGAAAACGATTCATGTATGGAAAGTATAAGTGTATGATTTTGGTATTGATTGTAGGATGGTTTATGCGGGTGTTTTGGCGTGTTTGGTACCATGTTCGTGGCATGTTTTGTGGCGCCGATTGGGAGGATATTGTCGTAGGTGGACGGGTTGTTGGGATGGTTGGTGGCTGGCATGTACGAAGCTGCGAGAACTGCGGCGCTGGGGCGTGGAAGCGCGTTGTTGCGTGGCTGGAATTAAATCCTCGGGTCTGTGCGTGGGATTCCTTGTATAGCGTAGCCTGCACTTAATGTCGGCCTTTCCCGAAACGGACTGGCCAATAACTAACTAGATCGAGCTGTTTTGGGTGTTCTTGGGCTCTATGGAAAGCCATTGAGTCTAGAATCCATCAGTATAGGCGATACAATGAGCTTATAACAGTCCAAAAATGACAAGACGGTGGCTCACTAACAGCTGCGCAGGTCTTCACCAGGATTCTTGATTTTCTTCAACGCGATGTGCACCAGCCCACATGGGTTAGGACTCCGTTTTGGAATCGTTCTTGGACTCTATATGAGCTTCATTGAGTCTAAAATCTAGCCAATATGCTATTGTGGCGTTAGGTATGCATCTGAACATTTGATTGTTGCTGGGGTGTCTTAATAAGCTTAGTTAAAGTCAGTGGAATACATGAAAGAAAAGAGATAGATATAGCAGGAAATACTTGATATACGTAGATTTGATATGGAGAGTATGAAGAAAAGAATAAAATGATAACGCTCGAGAGAACACGTATAATTGTATATTTGCTGTGGATATTGAATGTGAAGACATATGATCGAGTCTTCGATCACTCCTGCTTAGTCTTCTGACCAACATGTTACGTGGCGGGCACATTACGTCGATTAGCCCGGCACTCCTACTAGTGCTGCGACATATTACGTGGACGGGCGTATTCGTAGATCTTGGCAGCTCTGCTTAGTCTTCACGACCTTACATTGCGTGGCGAGCCTGCGTGTCGGGTTGATACTATACCATACCTTCGAGTTCTTGGTGTACTATGTCCATCTCATTCATGGTTCTCGGTCTAGGTAAACGACTATAGATATGTATATAAAAAGTACATGAATAAGACCCAGTATGCTTAGCATACTTCTATACCGTACTGTGTACCCTTGGGTACCATACGTTCCGATTTGTATAACAAAGTCATGAAACATGTAAAAAGGAGACGAATCAAATACCTTGACCTGAAGATGTATAAGTCTGAATATGATTCTGATACAAACCAATTGGATATGTTCTAAATCTATATGAACTCGGTATATGTATTTGATGTGATTTGTACCTACTACGAACTAATGTCGGTATCTGCATAAGCCTGATCTGACCTTGTATGTATTAAGACTCTGAATAAAGAATAAGAGTAAAGAAATGAATATGGTAAAGATCTTAATGTACCTACGGGTACCTATGTATCTGTTCTATAGTACCTACGGGTATTTTTGTACAAGTAAAATCTCTGTAGTACCTATGGGTACTTCCGTATCCATAATACTAGTATAGGATTCTAGTTAAGCTGATATATACTCAAGTATCTGAGTATAAGATCTACATGTCTAATTATAAGATCCGTAAGACAAGTATAAGGCTAGTAATCTAACGATCCAGTAAGACAGTATATCTTTCAGTAATCTGAAAATAGAATCTGAAATACAAGAATAAGTATAAAGTTCTATAGTACCCTACGAATTTAGTGTAATTATAAGTTAGTAAGTACCTACGGGTGCTTTAATTAAATATAAGTTTGATATAAGCACAAGTATGTGTCTTTTGGGACATGAACAGAAGTAGTACTTACAGTGCCAGGTATAAGAATAAAGTTCATGAGATCGGTATCGTTAGTAATATCTGTAGTACTGCAGTGTATCAGGAAACAAGTGTAAACTCGAAGTAGTATAAGTATAAGCCCTAATGGTATAAGTATAAGCGCTTTTAGTATAAGGGTATACTACGTATAAGCATAAGTTACGTGAACTACGGAGATCTGAGATAGATATAAGTACGAGTATGTGGATAAGTACCTCCGTATAAGTATATGTATAAGCTCAATACCGTATACGAGGAAATCTATATAAGTATGTGTCCTACGGGAGATAAGTATAAGTATGTGTCTACGGAGATAAGAGTATACATAGAGTGTCCTCACGGGAGATCGGAATAAAAATAAATCTGCCCAGTAAGTGTAGGCTACAGGTAAGGTATAAGTTAAAGTACCGATTATAAGCTTTGCTTAGTGCGTACAGTTAATAAGCTCTATAGCTTTCCAGATGGAATCAGAATAAGCATAAGTGCATTGTATGTTATAAGCGTAAGTAATTGTATAAGTTCATTATATGAATGCATGAAAATTCGATATACATTATTGTTTATGCTTTAAATGTGTATATGCATAATACATATGTTTCCTTTAATAAAGCTGCACGGGTTTAATATCCGTGTGAGTGAAGAAGGCGTCCAGAAAACTTCAAGCATGCTGGCACAGACAGCACAGTGGGGGTTCATCACAGTATGTCAGCTCCCACGATTTGTAAATGTATAAGTACAGTTTTTGTATATGTAAATGGGACTCAGTATATGTGTAAATGATTTTTGTTATTACAGAAATTGTTTGTGTACCCACAAGTACAAGTTCGGCTTTGAAAAAAAAAATAGGTAAAGAGTTCCAGTATATAGTCTCGCACCCCGAACTCGGTTCGGATCATGTCAGATTCGGACGGGAATCGAGTGTGACGATATTACTGAGCATCGATGGATCTGGCGCATTAAGCATCAATGAGCCCAGATTATCGAATAATAACCATTCAAGGTGGATAAGGTTTAAACCTGGTTAAGGAAACCTGAAACTACTAGTGGTACGCGTAGAAACCATGGAACCCTCGGCTGCCTTCAAATCCACGCGACCTTCCTTGAGGAGGAAGCGTTTCTAATAACCATCCCTTGAGTTTGTCATCCTCAAGGGGTGTTTGGCAGCAGAAAGTGAAGAAAGGGAAATGGACGGCGAAAAAGAACGGGAGAAGTGAGCTCACGTAGAAAAAACTTTTATTAATGAAGGAGATGTCTTAACGATTATCCCAATCTCGGGACTTTATGGCAAACCCTTCTGAAGTACAAAATAACATAGCAAATACTATTTGTGGGGGCAAAAGGAAGAAAACCAAAAAGTGGCAAAAGCAGACAGCGAGTGATGATGAACATTGGCAAAGCGGTGAGTGATTCACGACATATGCATGAACAGTGGCAAGCAGGAAGCAAATTTCGCAACCTGTGAAAATTCGCAAGTTGCAAAATTTTGCAAGTTGCAAAAATTTCGCAACCCTGCAAAATTTTTGTTGTGGCCTTTTTTCTTATGTTTTACGCCTGCTCCTTTTGGCCATTCTGCCCGATGCGATCTGACTCGAGATTCTTCGTGTGAATTGACTCAACAATTTTAGCATAAATAAGCTTGCAAAACTACAAAATTAACCCTTAATCTGTCGATAGAATATAAGGACCTTAATGTGCAAATTGGGTTAATTACGTTAGTACACAAAAGTCTCCAAAACACACCCAATAAGCAGGGTTAAGTACTGCTTTGCAGACACCCAATCACAAGGTCTGATGACACATACAACTTTAATCTTCTTAATTATGCGAATGGTTGGGTGCTACAACCATGAACACTATAGATGTAATGTAACCACAATAGCACTAAATGGGAAAAGTCCCCTCTACTATTTCTCTAATGTAATGTAGATGTAGCCTTATTTGGAAGGTAGGTGTGTGAATGATTCTCAAAGATTATGGTGGTCATTTCATTGCTTGTGCTACCATTGGGTTTGAAGGTCTCTACTAGGTTAAACTTAAAAGACTGAAGCTCTCAAAGAATCATGGATCAAAGGGAAATGACTAAACAGTGTTATCATTGAGATCACAGACTTTGTTGTTGTCCAATCTATACAGGACAATCCTTCCTTATTAAATGCATTTTGGTTATCATTAAAAGTTGTTTAGATTTACATTTACTAGTACAAAACTGTAGATTTTATACCAAGGCAAGCTAATCTTTAGTTCATAAGTTAGCACGAAGTTCATTATTTCATGTTATGCCTATATATTAGAAGGGTTCAGTTATAAAAAGCTCATTCTCAAATGAGAACGAGTTTTACATCGTTAGATGTTGATTTTATCTCTTGAAATTTGTGTATATTAAAATTTTGTGAAAGCATGAATATCGAAAATAAATCGTTATGCAAGAAAGTGTAAAACTGGTTCTCGGATGAACGAAGGCTTTAGATACGAACCCTATTAGAATGAGTCTCTCCTATTCTTATTATGCCTTTGTTACTTTCTAACCAATTTTAGTAAGAATTCTCTTTCTTTTGAAAAAAAAAATCATATTTATTGAAAGACATAGATAAAATAAATGTTTCACATCTAACTCAATTAGATGATCCGTGATTCCATATACTTTTTTTTAATATGGAAGATTCCATATACTTGATCACTCATTACTTATTAGTATGTTAGCATTTCCTAATAACAGGTAAGATTCAATTAACAAATTTGTCCAGCACTTTGTTACTTAGTAGGCATCATCATGGTGAAACATTTGACCACTTTAATGGACCATTTGACTTTTTAATTTAGCCATCAACGTAAAAAATTAAAAACTATTTAAATGATTTTTTTTTAAAATATATAATTTTATTGATTCAAATTAGTAATACATTCGATAAAAACATATAATTAAATTATTTAAAAACTTTTGAGAATGAAACAATATCCAAGTTAATATTATAATATAGATCCATTTCAAACACATATAATTGATAATTACATAATGATAATATCTGAAGTAACTTGAAACTTACTCTGACGTATTGATGTGTCATTGATTTGATTTATTATCTATGTCGTCCAGATATACATTGTCTTTTAGATAAGCCTACGTATAAGTAAAACCAGTAACGAAATACAGAAAAACAAATCGTCGTATCAACAGCGCAGCCTTTCGCAATAAAGTGCGAGAGCATGAAAAGCAATTAAAAGCTTCGTATATGTGTGGAAAAATCACTTTATTAAGAAAATTTAGTAGAAAAATATGTCGATTGATGATTTCAAGTCAATAATTATTAAAAAGTCATTTTTAATTGCTTAAAAAAAACTAAATGAGAAAAATATTATAGAAAACGAGGGGCGGACTTTTAAATGACCTTTAATAACTCATTTTGACTCACTTTAAAAACTAACAATTAGAAGCACTTATTTTATCAATTTTCAAAAAAGCCATTAATAACGCTAACAATGAGTTCTTTAAAAAAATTAATTACTTTCTGCTCAGACATATTTGATCTTTATAAATGTATAAATGTTAATGTTGAACACAAACTTATTGTTATAATTGAGTACATGCATATAGCATGAATTTGAGAAAAAAAAAACATAAAGTATGTATCTTTATAAATTTTGAAATTATTTTTATTCTAAAAAATAGAAAATTAGAAAAACCATAAAAACATATATTTGATTCTATTTTTTGTTTTTAAAAATAAAAAGAACATAAAATACTAAATTAAAAGAATATAAACCGTTTTAAATAAAACCAAAATGATATTCTTGTGTTTTTAAAGAAAGCTTTTCTCCATAACAATTTTAAGAAACAAGGGCAGTGACAAATCCAAAAATTGTTTGGAATAGAGCTAATTAAGTAGCACTTGAGAAAGTTTGAGACATAAAATTTAGTTTTTTTGTTTTTGTTTTTTGAAAGGATAAAATTTTGTTATTAATTAAATAATGATTGAGCAGGTGTACCGTTGGGCTAATGAATCCCACTGCCTTGGCTCACATGTAGGCCACCCATCCACCCTTCACGGGCTTTTTCCACTTTTGCCCCTAATTAATAAAAATAATTATTTGATCAGGGTACCGGTTGAATCCAAATTTGGTCATATAATAATAATAATAAGGGTGTTGTGATACGATACCACTTATATAAAAAAAAAAAAAGTCATCATAATTTTATAAGGGTAGTGATTTTTGAGCAGGTTATAAAAGAGGAAAGAAAGTGGGTAATAAGTAAGAGACGTAGGATAGAAAATACTTTTGGACCAGATTTTGTTACTTCATTTTTAATTGAAAATTATGATTGTGATAGATTAGATAAAGATATTGTTTCATTATTTTTAATAAAGGAAGATCCAAAAACATACGAAGAGGTAATGACATCCATAGATGCTAGTTTTTTTAAAAAAGCCATTACAAGTGAACTTGATTCTTTAATGACAAACCGTACATGGGAGTTAGTTGATTTGCCTAAGGGATGTAAGTCTATTAAATGCAATTTTTAGAAAGAAAATGAATTTGTGGATCTATAGAAAAATTCAAGGTATATTGTTGTGGTTACACCCAAAGGCGTGACTATTTTGACACCTACTCTCCTATAACAAAAACTGCTACCATTATAACTCTAGTTGTGCTTGCTGCAATCTATGATCTTATGGTACACCAAATGGACATTAAAACAATTTTCCTTAATGGAAATTTAGAAGAAGAAATATATATAGAACAATTTGAGGGTCTTGTGTGTTCTAGACATGAGAACAAGGTTTGTAAGCTCAAAAAGTCTCTTTATGGTCTTAAACAAATTCCTAAACAATGGTACCAAAAATTTGATCAAACTTTAATAAGTAATTGCTATATTGTGAATGACTCTGATTCTTGTGTTTATTCAAATTTTTCTGGATCAGATTGTGTAATTATATGTCTATATGTCGATGACATACTAATTTTTTGTACTAATGTGAATGTGGTTAATGAAACTAAGATGTTTTTATCTTCTAAATTGGATATGAGAGATTTAGGAGAAGCTGATGTGATTCTTGGTATCAAAATAAGAAAAACTAAAAATGGTTATTCCTTGTGTCAATCTCATCATATTGAGAAAATATTGGAAATTTTTAATTGCTTAGATGTTGTGCCCATGAGAACACCATTTAATCCAAGCATGTCTCTTAAGAAGAATAATGGTCCTAGTGTCTCACAAATTGAGTATGCTAAAATCATAGGAAGTGTTATGTTCCTCATAGATTACACTGTATTTCCTCTGGCAAATCAATAGATTAGTCGTCCTCTATAATCAAAACTGACAGCATTGGAATACTGTATATATTACTTTCACATCTCAAAGGTACTACAAACTGGTGTTTACATTTTAGCAAATTTCCTACAATGTTAGAAGGTTTTTGTGATGCAAATTGGGTAACTAATAACAATGAAGTTAGTTCTACAAGTGGCTATGTTTTTACATTAGGTGGAGGTACTATATTATGGAAATCATAAAAACAAGTGTGCATAGCATGCTCCACCATGGAATCTGAGTTCATTGCTCTTGAGTTAGGAGGTCAAGAAGCTTAATGGTTGAGGAACTTATTGGCAGATATGCCATAGTGAGGAAGATCTTTAGTACCTGTTTCCTTACACTGTGACTCTCTAGCCATAATTAGAATTGCCAAAAACATTGTGTATAATGGCAAACGAAGACACATCCGTATTAGACATGGTAAGATCAAACAACTCTTAAGAAGATAGGTGGTTGTGTGAATGTCATAGAATCTGAAAAAATTGATGGTCCTTTTACAAAAGGATTAACAAGAAGAGTTGTTCCTGAGTCTTCTAGATGAATGGGACTTAAACCTATAGACAAAGATAAAGATGAAAGGTTTATCTATAATTTAATTTTTTGATTTCATAGCCTAGTGTTAGGTGGTCCTATTTTGAATGGACTTAAAGATCATCATTATGTCAAGTTGTTGTGGTTCGCGGCCACATGGTGATCCTTTTGTTTGAGACTTGAAGAATACCACTATGTGAGGGTAGACCATAAAGGTCTTTATGATTTCTGGCGCTAATTCGGTGAGTCTAAGTTGTTGTTGAGCCACCTCTTGGGTGTGAAGGTGTGGTTGCCTTCTATGAAAGACTTGGTTGTCTTTCTAGAGCACCCACGAGAACCCAAGGTATACACATAGCCATTCAAATATTAGTGCATTATCGCGGGACGGTAAACATCAAGGGTTAATATGTGTTGTGGGGGTCTCATCTTGAGTTCTTGAAGCTCAAGAGCAATTCACTTCACTAACAAGGTTGTTACCTCATTTCACTAGGTGTCAATTCAATCAAAAGACATTGATGCTTAAGTATATGACCAGTCTTTGTTTTTCATACTTTTCTACAGTAAGCCATTTGGTTGGGGGGAATTGTTAGAAGAATGGCTATTGGTTTTTAGTACCCTCTATACTTATTTTAAAACCTTTTAAAAACCCTTTTAACTTGGTCATTTCCTTTGAATCCTTCATCTACATAAATCCTCCGTTTAGAGCCTATACTATGACTTGATTTTACGTATGATTTAGATTCCATAAATCAAGGTTTCAAGGCTTTATTTAAGGAGAGGGTTCAAGATGAACATATTGATTGAAAAAAAAATAGGGATCATCTCCTCTTCAGTTTTCTTTTTTGTGCTTTCAATGCAGGTAATTAAGTTTGTTAATTCAGCTTTGCATACGAGTGCCACATGAAGGCTGTTTGTGTTAACAGCAGGGAAGGCGAGCAGCGTTGTCGGTGCACACCTCGATCATCATGAGAGTCGCTTTCAAGGCGTGGGCTCCTTGACTGCCTTCTACGAGATAAGCTCTTGTTCTTTATTTCTTTGTTTTCTAACATCTTTGTAATAGAGTACGTACATCGTCACCAGTTCATTAGAGTGACTACAACGAAATGCTATTGTCACCACTCAAAGACCGTTGTATCATGGGAAGCATATGTCTTAGAATTCTCAAGCACCAGTGGGAGAAAGCGAATTTGTTTTAAGCAGTTATTGTTGCACAAGACTTGATCCATTCGTTGTTTTGTAGTTTGATTTTATTTCCTTGTAATTTTTCTTCCTTTACTTCTTCTCCATTTTTGTTTCTGTTTGTAAGCAGGTTTGTAACATTTATAAACTATTCCTATGCATGAAACTGTTGGAGAATCACGGAACTATTGGATATTGTTGAACATATATCTAGCGGCTACTACTAAAAGCTTTGTGGAATGGCTCTTTAATGTATTACGATCTCCAGATGGGGCGATGGTGGGTAATATATGTTGGATTAATTTTATTAATCTATGGACTTAGTATAATTATGTGATTTATGGTTCATAATATTTTTATGGATCATATATGTGACTTATGAGCTCTTTAATTGGACTTTACTGACCCAGTAAGTCAAGTGACCCGCTTATTTTAAGATTTATTTAAAGAAAATTACTTCAAATATTTGATGTTGTCCAATTGAAGCTTATGGAATGGGTAGTTCCTTTCAAGGTCACAAGCAACACATACAACTTTAATCTTCTTAATTATGCAACTGGTTCGGTGGTACAACCATGAACAGTATAAATGTAATGTAACCACAATAGCACTAAATGGGAAAAGTCCCCTCTACTATTTCTCTAATGTAATGTAGATGCCATGTATTTGGAGACATGAGTGTGTGAATGATTCTCAAGATTAGTGGTCATTTCATTGCTTGTGCTACCATGGGTTTTGAAGGTCTCTAGGTTAAACTTAAAGGTAAGGCTCTCAAAGAAGAGCTCATCAGAGAGCAAAATATCGGTAATTCTGATTCTCGGTGCTTGGATTTTAAGTCTATGAGTATCGGTAAATATGGTGGATATTTTTGACCAAAAATATCGGTAAAGAAAATTAATAAAATCTTTTGAAATTCGCCAAAAATCACTGTTGAGCTTTATAAAAGACGTAAATATGATCTCTAACTTGTGAAAATAATATTCGGTATAATTTATCTGAAATTACATTACAATAGTAATTTAGAAACCAAAATGAGGGTCGATGTGGCTCATTTACATTGTTTGATGAAGGGTCATGCGATGAGAAAGAATAATATTCGCAATAAGATCTTGAAAATATTGAGATAAATCATGAAAGAAAAATAATTTGAGAGTTAAATGGGCTTGGATGTGTATGGATGAGTTTGTAAGAGATTGTATGATTTTATGGGTGACATAAAATTTTGGAGTCAAAATAGTGATTCTGGAAGTATTTGCCAGATATTTTACCGATATTCTGATATTTCTTAGATATTTTCAAAAATTCGCCTTGTGAGCGTGCTCAACGATGCCGATTTTGATGGAAAAATCGGTTTTGATTTTTTGGCGAAAATCGGCTGATTCTGATTTTTTAGATTTTATACGATCGATTTTATTGATTTTTATTACCGGTGCTAGGCGAAAACGTTTTGGCAAAATATCGACGAAAAAGCAGATTTTGTTCATGACCATCATGGATCAAAGGGAAAGGACTAAACAATGTTATCATCGAGATCACAAGACTTTGTTGTTGTCCAATCTATACAGGACAATCCTTCCTTGTTAAATGCATTTTGGTTATCATTAAAAGCTGTTTAGATTTACATTTACTAGTACAAAACAATACCATCACTGTAGATTTTATACCAAGGCAAGCTAATACTTTAGTTCATAAGTTAGCACGAAGTTTATTATTTCATGTTACGCCTATATATTAGAAGGATTCAGTTATAAAAAGCTCATTCTCAAATGAGAACGAGTTTTACACCGTTAGATGTTGATTTTATCTCTTGAAATTTGTGTAGATTAAAATTTTTGTCGGCTGTGTCAAAAAATAAATCATTATCTGAGTGTAAAACTCGTTCTCCTCTCTCAAAACGAACTTTATCTGACTTACTCTTCCAGAGATATTTCTCACAATTAACATTACGCGCTTTGTTCAACTTTCTAACCCCGATTTTAGTAAGAATTCTTTTTCTTTTGAAAAAAAAAAAAAACCATATTTATCGGAAGACATAGATAAAATAAATATTTCACATCTAACTCAATTAGATGATCCATGATTCCATATACTTTTTTTTTATATAGAAGATTCCATATACTTGATCACTCATTACTTATTAGTATGTTAGCATTTCCTAATAACAGGTAAAATTCAATTAACAAATTTGTCCACCATTTTGTTACTTAGTAGGCATTACCATGGTGAAATATTTTACCACTTTAATGGACCATTTTACTTTTTAATTTAGTCATCAAAGAAAAAAAAAACTATTTAAATGACTTTTTTTTAAAAGAGATAATTTTATTGATTCAAATTAATAATACATTCGATAAAAACATATAATTAAATTACTTAAAAATTTCTAAGGATGAAAAAACATCCAGGTTAATATTATAATGATAATTCTATAATGATAATAATACCAGTAACCCCATTTATACAATATATTGATGACCATGATTTGATTTGTTGTCTATGTCTGATCGATTATGCTTTGCCTTTTGAATTGCCCACATACAAGTAAAACCCGCAACAAGACTACGAAAAGCGAAAAACAAACCGTCTTATCAAGACAACATAAACCACACCCACAATAAGAAGATTACGAGAACACGAAAAATAAATTAAAAACTTATATATGTGTAGAAGAACTATTTTATTGAGAAAAACTAATAGAAAAAGATGTAGATTGATGATTTCATGTCAATAATTGCTAAAAAGTCATTTTTACTTGCTTAAAAAAAAAAAGACTAAATGAGAAAAAGATTAAAGAAAACGAGGGGCGGCTGGGTTTTTTTTTTACTTCTCCTTTTTTACTTTTAAATGACCTTTAATAAGTCATTTCGACTCACTTTAAAAACTATTATCTCCGTTTGAAAGTAACTATCGTTTAAGGTTTTTATATATATATTAAGAAAATTATTAAAACACACTCTCTCTCCACAAAAAAGACTAAATTATCTTTTTTTTCTCATTAACTCTTTATCTTCTCCCAAAAATTATATTTTTTTTCTTATTTACTTTTTATCTTCTTCCAAAAAAAAATCTGGCGCTCTTCATTCCTTTTTAAACATGAATTTTTTTGTGCTCAAAATTTTCAATTTAAAATTATAGATAATTTTATTTCCCACCAAAATTGTGTATAAACCAATTGCTACTGATTTAGTTCCTGACCTCAATTGCTGTCCAAATCCTTTAATTTTCATATCTCAATAAGATGAAGATTTATTTATTTTTATTCTTTTTGTGATCAAAATGTTACAATTAATAGTAATCCATATTGGGAATGTGTAAAATATGTTTCGTACTTATTGAAATAACTTAGAAAATTGAAAAATCCCAATTACTTGAGGTAATTTAGTAGAATAAAGGTAAAATTGAAAAAAAATGTAGTAACTTTTGATTTTTAAATATGTGATAAATAAAATAAAACAAACTCTATAAAACATAGTTATTTTCAAATGGAGTGAGTAACAATTAGAAGCACTTTTTTTTTAATGATGGGAATGCACATCAAACTAGAACCAATATCAATTTTCAAAAAAGCCATTAATAACGCTGACAATGATTTCTTTAAAAAAGTTAATTATTTTCTGCTCAGAGATATCTGATCATTATAAATGTATAAATGTTAATGTTGAACACAAACTTATTGTTATAATTGAGTACATGCATATAGCATGAATTCGATAAAAAAAAAACATAAAGGTATGTATCTTTATAATTTTTGAAATTATTTTTTATTCTAAAAAATAAGAAAATTAGAAAAAACCATAAAAAACATATTTGATTCTATTTTTTTTGTTTTAAAAAATAAAAGAACATAAAATACTAAATTTAAAGAATATAAACCGTTTTTAAATAAAACCAAAATGATATTCTTGTGTTTTTAAAAGCTTTTCTCCATAACAATTTTTAAAAAACGGAACGTGACAAATCCAAAATTGTTGGTATAGGTAGGTAAGTAGCATTTGAGAAAGTTTGAGACATAAAATTTAGTTTTTTTTGTTTTTGTTTTTTGAAAGGATAAAATTTTGTTATTAATTAAATAATGATTGAGCAGGTGTACCGTTGGGCTAAATGCTAATGAATCCCACTGCCTTGGCTCACATGTAGGCCACCCTTCACGGTCTTTTTCCACTTTTGCCCCTAATTAATAAAAATAATTATTTGAACAGGGTACCGGTTGAATCCAAATTTGGTATTATAATAATAATAATAATAATAATAATAAGGGAGTTGCTATTTGATACCACTTATATAAAAAAAAAGTCATTATAATTTTAAAAGAATAGTGATTTTTTGACAGGTTATAAATGAAGGAAAAAAATAAATAATAGATATCTATGTCATTTAATTTTTACACTTTTCAAATTTACCCTAAAAAACTTTATATTTTTTAAAATGGTATTGATAGTGTTATATCATCAAGCATTTTCCTAATAATAATTGATGGGATAAAAAATAATATTACCACGAACTTGTATGGCCATGTAAGCGGACGTAAACGAACATACCGCCCATGAAGAGTTAGGCGCATACTGGCCAAAGAAGTTCATTCGCGGTGAATCACTGTCGTGCCAGTATCTGGGCCCAAACGCAGGAGTTGATCACCACCTACGGGGTGTCGGATTATAGGCGACCTGGCTTCATCGAGGAAAACGTCAGGTCTCGAATTTATTCAGTACCACGGGTTAGGAAGGCGAATCTTCACGTGATCATTCTTTCATGCATTTATTCGTATTAATTCGATCAGCGATAAGGAAAATGAAGCTAACCTTTAATGGGAGGGGATGTCATTATCAGCTGTCACAAGGAAAATATGGCTGTATAAATCTTGTTCGTTCTGGCCAAAAGGTGTATGCGATCATGCTTGTCGTCGATAGTTGATTTGTAGCACTGATAAAAATAAACAATTAGGCATCGAAGTCAAATGAGTACGCTGCAGTTGATCCATTAGCCAGAGTGCAAGTTCTTATTCTGATTTAACTGTGAGGCCAAGCATTGCTCAGAAGGTCGACCGGAATCGACGGGCGTCGATAATAATAGGGTACTTTAAAAGACAGTTTTTTTTTTTTTTGGATAGAAAAAGACCGTTCTTAAAATTTTTGAACATTTTACATTACAGGAAAATCAATATTTATATTAAAGATTTTGATATTTTATTTTATATCGTATAGATTTTAAATTTGATTTCTAGACACATTTAATATAAAATTGGATTTTTTTAATTTGTGAAAAATGTTATTTCAAAATACACCTTTAGTATAATTTGATTTTCTTTTTGTATAAGTTTTTTTTGACAACCTTTGTATAAGTGTTGATATATATATTTTTTAATATTTTGTGAATATATGAATAGTGTATGTAGATTTATACAAAATTTAAATAAGCACCTTTTCAAACAAAAATAAAAATAAGCACTGAATTTTTTATTTTACTATTCATATATTTAAAAATAAAACTTAAATAGATGGGATAGAATAATTCCAAAAAAAAAAAAGAAAAAACATATACCTAAATCAAGCTGGAGAAAATACCATAGCTGTGCCGGTTTAGACCATGTCAAGGCTTAAGATTTCAGTACAAGAAATCATCCATGTATTTATGATTGGCCAATGAGAAAAGAAAAGAAAAGAAAAGAAAAGAAAAGTCCAAAATGCATGTGAGAGGAGTGTTTGGCTGGTTCAATAAACCCAAAGATGCCACCCCACATTCCCTAATCTCCCTGTCTAGCCCACATGACACTAGTGTCCCATGACCATATAATTTTCTTTTTATTTTATCTATTTTGTTGAAAATGTTTTATTTTGTTTATATCAATGGGGCACCTTATGATTACCTGTCAAAACTATCCACATGGGGAGTCAAATCATTTGTCAATTGTCATTGCTCAAATTTTCAGAATTCCCTATTAATATTTAAATAATAATAATATTACTGTTTATTAAATATTTCACTAATTTACTGTTTTTTTTTTCTATTGTATTCACTGGATTACTTTTTACTAAGTTACCCTCCAATTACTAATCCTTTCACTATCTAATTATGGACCCTCCATTTTGGATGTCATCTCAGTCAAATCTCATAATCTTTTAATTATTGGATAGTCATGTTGAATAATTATATATTAATTTAATAAATTCAACCTTAAAATTTTATTTGAAAGCATTTTTGTTTCAAATGTTTTCAATAATGAAAGTATTTTCATTAAAAGTGTTTTTCAAAAATTCATCATCCCATATTTTTTTAAAATTGTGTCAATTTTATGATTACAAGTAATTTTTTAAAAATATTTTCAATATTTAAAAAAAATATGTAGGTTGCATTTGGTTCCTATAAAGTATTGGAGAAAAAAAATATGTCAAGAAAAGTGATTTTCTAATATATAGTTATTTAATGAAAAACTCAAAGAAAATTAAATATAATTAAGATTATTTAAAAACTTACATATTTTCAAATTACTTACTCTTTATATTTATAAATCAATATAAATAAAATGAGTTTGAAGTGGAAAAAGTTAATATTTTGGATTTAATCCTCTATTTCTTTATTTTTTTCTACTTTTCACTCAGTTTTTTCTTTACCTTTTCTCAATTTCAGAGAATCAAATATAGCCTTAGAATTTGTTTTTACAGCAATTTTATAAATTATTTTGAATTTGGTATTAAGCTACTAATCTGCATTCATTCTTGAAAAAAACACTTTAGAGATATTGGAAAAAACATTAATTTGATGAAAAACACTTTATTAATATTTCTAAAAAGATATTATTTTACATAAGTTGATTTTCTAATATATTTCTAATGAAAAACCTAAAGAAAATTAAATATAATTAAGATGATTTAAAAACTTACATATTTTTCAAATTACTTACTTTATATTTATAAATCAATATAAATAAAATGAGTTTGAAGTGGAAAAAGTTAATATTTTGGATTTAACTTTATTTTTATTTCCTTCATTTATATATTTTCTTTTACTTTTCATCTCTAGTTTTTTCCTTACCTTTTCTCTCAATTTTTTGAGAATCAAACATAGCCTTAGAATTTGTTTCATAGCAATTTTATAAATTATTTTTAATTTACAAATATTTTAAGCAAACTTTAGCATTAAATAAAATTTTAAAAGCATTAATTTTTTGAAAAAAAAACACGTTAGAGATATTGGAAAAAACATTAATTTAATGAAAAACACTTTATTAATATTTCTAAAAATATATTTTATAACCTTGAAACTTACTTGTTATGAGAGAATTCAGATTCGAAATATTTATAAAAGCACAACATGATGCAACATGTTTAAGTGAATATTAGTAAAAATAAATAAAAATTCAGATGATATTATTATACATATAATTTAAAAGAAAAAACATTTTAAAATATAGTATTTAAAAAATATAAATAAATAAACATACTATCTAGATTGACTATCACACCCTAAATCAACCTAAGTCATTCATTCTCATTATTATTCAACCTACCAAGTCTACCTAACTTGATACATTGTTGGCTTTTGATGTTTTCCATTGATGGTGTACGGACAAAACCCCAAAAAGGAAAAGGTATTTTGGCAAAGGTTAATAAATGATGAATGATTTTTATTAAAACGATTGCTTTACATTTTTTCACTTTTAAATATGCTTTTACTCGTGAATTAATGCATTGTATCATATTTGATATTAAACAGAAATTTTTAATTTGTTTTTTGTTTTTTTTTATATTTATATTATATTAAAATTAATATATTTAATAAAAAATAAAATTATTATAACTTTTTATAAATTATTTATTAAAAAATATTATAATTATTATATATATATATATATATATATTAAAATATCAAATAAAATAATAAAAAATAATTTTTAAATATAATCAGGATGGGGCGAATAGATATGATAATACCCAAACCAATTCCGAGTTTAAAAAAATAAATCCAAATCTGTTAAAAAATCGATTTGCCAATAAGATGACAATTATTTTCTGCATCATCCAATTATAAGATAAGATGCAAAATTAAATATATTAAATAAATAAATGAAATCACTATTGTCAGAAGATTTGTGACATAGCAGGGAAGGGGTGATGGATGAAGACATGGGGACTCAATATGTTTTTGATGCCACCTAGCAATGACCATGACCCATTGGACCCATTGGACCCATTGCCCCCAAAATCTTTGTTTTGCTTTTCATTGGCAAATATTTCTTTAATGTGTGGCATTGCCCACCTTTTTGCCCCCATGTATATATATGCCTTTCTTCATCAACTCATCTACCAAAATGCCCTTCCTCCTTTATTACTTATTATTTGTGATATATATATATATATGCTATATTTTGCAGAACAAAACGACATGACAATGATTTCAAGGATATTAGTTTTCTTTTTTTTTTTTGGAATTTGGGAGCTTATTTCAATCTCTTCATTTGATGATATGGACTTAAGCTAAAATTGAAATAAGTTGTTCAAAACGATTCAATTTATATCATATGCTATACATAAAGTTGTGACAGAATGCCAAGATAAATAAGATTGCTAGCCTTATTTTTTAAACATGAAAATACCAAAATATTTTATTTCTAGTTTTATTGGTTGGAAAAACATATGGTAACAAATAAAATACTAAATTTAAAGAACAATAAGAGTTTTCACAAGACACAAAAATTGTGTTTTATGTGTTTTAAAAAATTGTTCTCAATAACCGTTTTTTAAAATAAGAACCAAACAAGCTTAAAGCTTATTTTTATAAATTTTTCCACCCAAGTTGCATATATATATATATGATTTTTTTATAGAAATCAAAAAATAATATTTATAATTTAAATCCTCGAATAATCATCATTCACATACAAAGTCCTTACCAAAACTATATACGAATAACCGCAAGTAGTATTAAAGATAATAAATCGCCATAAACCCAAAATTTGATAAAACGTATTAAAATATCCTGTAACTTAATATTCGATATATCGAAACTACAATTTAATATATCTAATCGACCGAAACTACTTTGCTCTCTGTTTCAATCGCTCAATACGTATTTAAAAACTAAATAAAGACAACAGTTTAAGAATAATAATAGATCGTGCAACAGTTTGTCGAACCAAACGCCGATAAAACGATTTATAACAAAAAAAAACTTAAATATTCGTGGAAGAACAATTTTATTAAACAATAAAACCAATGAAAAATATTAAGAACGGTGATTTAAGGTAAATAACATAGTACCATCTTTTTCGTTTAAAATAAACCATGCAGAAAAAATTTAAAATAAAGAAGAATCTACAAGATTTAGAACATAAAAAACATTGTTGAATTATATATGATTTTTTTTAATTATGTGAGCATGTTCTAAAGGTTCTCTACACTTAAATGGGTAAAATTTATAAATTGGATGTGGTTCATTAAAACCGTATAAATTCCGATCCAATGAGAGGATTTATTTAATCTGTTGGGGGGGTGTCTAATTCTAACTTAACAAGGGTTTTTAATTCAATCCAAATATAAAATTTAAATTGATATGAGCCTAATAATTAATAAGGATGAGAAGACAACCTTACTTTTAAAATGACCACTTAATGTTGTTATGGTGTTCAATTAAATGCTTAAAATAATTTTTTTTAAAAAAGATGTAATTAATACACTGTTATTTGAAAAACACATGGAACATGGTGTTATTTGAATTTACTCATATTTTATGAATTTAATGTTTTTTTGTTCTTTGTAATTTAAAAGAAAAGTAAAAAAAGAAAAAAAGAAATCAAATATATTATCTGTGTTTTTCATTTTTTACTTTTTTTTTTTTTTTTTTTCAGAATAGATAAAGTTTTTAAAAACTGTCGAATTTTTTTATGGTTGTAATTTGTAAACTTATATGATTATTATGGTTAAATAAAATAATTCGGACCTAAAAGGCTAAAAAACCGAAGATGAAATCATTTAATTTTAGAAGTACCTTAAACGCCAGATCTCTCCGTCATCCTCCGGTCAAACTCAACAAACAGAGACAGTGTCATATCCGTAAATAAATCCTGAAACACGGGCACTAGAAAGCCATATTTTTCAGACAGTAGGTACAGTGACAGAGGCGATATATAAGTCCTTCCACTCTCCTTTTTTCGCTCTGTCATCTCTCCGCTGCTCACTCCACACACAAATCACGGTCTCTGAAACTCTAAAGCTTAGATCTGAGCGCACAAACCCCACAAACCCTAGCTACGACCACGATCTGGGTCAGCATTCTCTGCCGCGTCTCTGATTTTTTCTTCTACTTGCAACTTCTGATTCTTTACTCGTTGGAGTAGCTGTTTCTGGGTTCTCTTGTTCGATGATGTTTGGTTACTGGGTCAGGCTTGTTCTGGGAAGATCCCTTGTATTTCGTTCGAAGTTGTTCATGTTTTTCGTTGTGGTTTATGTAGGGTTTAGGCGTAGTGATCGGTCTGGATTTTTGTGGAATGTGCGTTGAGGGGTTTCTTAGTGCGGGTTTACGGATGTAATTTGATTTGTTTGTCGGGTTGGAGCGGGGTAGTTGGGTAGGAGGTTGTCTGTTGTTGAGAAAATGGTCAAAATGTGCGGAAATTGGGAGTTTGGATTTGTTGCCACACCGGGATCTGAGAGGAAAAAACCTCCATTTGCTTGGTGTTATGAGTTTGTCATTCTGTTTTTATTGACATAATTTGGCTTATTAACTGGGTTTCATCGCGATGATCTAGAAGTACTCTGTTTGGTTGCTGAGAAAATTGCGGAAATGTAAAAGAAATTGGGAATTTGGTTTTGTTGTTGTTAGGATCTGAGAGAAAAAATTTAATAATTTGAGGTTTTAGGATCGTTGTGCTTCTTGACGGCGATGGATGGGTGGTTTAGGGTTGGTAAATGTGATAAGTACAGAAGGTTGATGATAGTGACCGATGGACTTCTTTGTAACAAATTGAAGGGTGGGTTTTAGTGTTTTGCTTGATTGAGGAGTTCGTGATTGTGTAATTACTGCCATGTTTTGGCCAGGTATTGCGTTCAGAGTAAAACGATTTAGTAGGCGTCTCTTGTCTGTTAACAAGATGCAGGAAATGAAAAGAAACTGAAAATTTGTTATTATGGGATGGGAAGAACGGTCTTCCTGATTTTGGGATTTTGAGGTTGTTGCGCTTCTTGATTACGACTGATGTAAAGCTTTCAGGTTGTGGGTGTGATAGCCATAGCGGTTCAATGACAGTGATTGATAGACCCTTTCTGATACTAAAGGGGTTGGGGTTTTTGCTTCATCTATGAGTTTGTAATTGTATCTTTAGTTCTATGAGATGTTTAGTTTATTGGGTGATTGCCAAGAAAATGCAGTAAATTGAAGGAAATTACATTTTTGTTCAATTTTATGGTTTGGGATCTGAGAGAACAGAATTTACTGCTGGAATGGAGTTTTGGGGTTGTTTATGATTCTTGTTAGTGATGGGTTTAAGGCTTAGGATTGGGCATTGTGAGAAGTGCAAGGTGGTTATGAAAATCATTACTGGATTTTTGCGTGAAATGAAGGGCTTGGGGTTGGGTGTGGGATTTTGCTTGATGAAGGAGACTGTGCTTGTGTTTTTCTTGCTATAGTTTGGTTAATTAATTACTTTTGAGTTGAGTGATCTACTAGAGATTGATTTTGTTACTGAAAAAGTGTTGGAATGCAAATAATCAAAATTTTAGAATTTTTTACTTTTGAGTTGAGTGATCTGCTAGAGATTGATTTTGTTGCTGAAAAAGTGTAGGAATGAAAATAATCAAAATTTTAGAATTTTTAAAAAATGATTTGGGATGCAAGAGAAAGGAATACGTATCTTTGGGTTTGCGGATTTGTGGTATGTGGGTAGTGGTTGTGATAATGTAAGGGGGTAATGACATTGAATGATGGGCATTTTTGCGAGAATAACATGCTTGTATTATCACTGATTGAGTGGTTTGTATTTGTGTGTTAGTTCTGTAATTCAGTTAGTTAACTTGTTTTTGATGGAGTGATCTAATAATAGTCTGTTTGGCTGCTGAGTAGATGTCAGAAATGAGAAAGGAAGTAGAAATTTGTTTTTTTTTTTTCAAATTTCCATCTGGGAGAACATTATGTCTCCTGGTGGGTATTGAGTTGGTCTTGCTTCTCGATTGTGATGACTTTAAGGTTCCTGGGTAGTGATTGAAGCATATTTTAGTAACAGGGTGATTTTATCTGATTTTCATTTAGTGTTAAGTAGTTTGTCTGATTTTGTTCCTAGTTCTATAATATGGTAAATTGATTTGGTTTTAGTAGAGCGAACTACTATATGCTCTGTTTGATTGTTGAGTAATGCTGGAAAAGGAAGGCATTAAAATTTTGAATTGGCTTTATTTTTTTATCATATTTCTTTCTGGAATCTCAGAAAAATGCTTTTGTTTTGGGACGATAAAAACCTCAAAAAATATATATGTTAAGTTCAGTTTTCATTGTTATCAAAGAAATTTTCTGGTTAAATTGTTTTGTATCTTATAATCTAATAGGACTGTTTTCCTTTTCTTTTAATATTTGATTGGATAAGCTTGGTGAAATCTGATTTGGTACTAATTCTGGTGCCAGATTTAGTATCAATTTGACAAGATGTACTTACTAATTAATTTACTTTGGGGTATTAATTTTTTTCAAAGAAATGGTGTTGGCAAGTAGTCTGCCTTCTGGTGGACTTTGTTTCGTTATGCAACTAGAGAGGTTCTGTGGTAGATCTACTTTAAGCCTAGATTGGGACATTAATTTTCTGGATGCACGCTGTTGGTATTGTCATTATGTGACTTCTTGGTCATTGTCCTGACTGTTTGGTCTTATTCTACAAACACACTGACAAGTTTATGTTATGTGGTCTATTGTACTAACTAGTTGTTTTTTTTTATTCTGTGGATGGCGCTGACAGGTGTTTTATGTTATGCTTGTGTAGTGGAGTGCCTGTTTGTTGCTGGTTAGTAAGGTATACAAGCACCATTCTGTCTTTATGAAATGCATATTATCATCCGTTCTGTAGTTTGAAATGCTTTGGATGTGTAAATCTGTACATATATATGTATGTAATGACTGTCTTTTGAACACTATTTGCAGGTTGGATTGTAGTATTGACATAAATGGCAGTGGTGGATGCTGAAAATCCTCTTCTTGGAGAAACTACCTGTGGTTCGTTGCTGCAGAAACTGCAGGCAAATTCATACTTAAAATTTTTTTTGACATTCATTCTTGGGTCATTGTTTACTTTGTTATATATTTGTATTATAATTCGACCTTGCATTTAGAGGAACAGGAAAAATATGCTAAATGCCGTAAACCATGGTTTAATGCAGCAAATCTGGGATGAGGTTGGTGAAAATGATGAGGAACGTGACAAAATGCTCCTTCAGTTAGAGCAAGAGTGCTTGGACGTTTATAAGAGGAAGGTTGACCAGGCTGTGAAATCAAGAGCTCACCTTCTTCAGGCCTTGGCAGATGCCCAACTGGAACTCTCCCATCTGTTATCAGCTCTTGGAGAGAAAAGTTTTGTTGGAATTGTAAATAATTTTACACCTTTCCTGGTAGAATGGCTTTTGTGCTTGATTGTTATTAAGCTTGTTTGCTCATGGATTTCTTTGCTTTGGTTTTCAGCCTGATAAAACTTCTGGCACAATCAAGGAGCAGCTTGCGGCTATAGCACCAATGCTCGAGCAGCTTTGGAAACAAAAAGAAGAGAGAGTGAAGGAGTTTTCTGATGTACAGTCGCAGATTCAAAGGATTTGTGGGGAAATTGCTGGTAACTCAAGTCTTAGTGAGGTTCCTGCAGTTGATGAGGCTGACCTGTCCTTGAAGAAGCTGGATGAATTTCAGGGCCGGCTCCAAGAACTCCAGAAAGAAAAGGTAAAATTATTGATTGGTTTACAATAAGTTAGTTTATGCAGCCCATGTCTTCAACATCACCATCAATTAATTATTTGATCTGGCAGAGTGAAAGGTTGCACAAGGTCCTCGACTTTGTTAGCACTGTTCATGATCTATGTGCTGTCCTTGGGATGGACTTCTTCAGTACTGTTACTGAAGTTCATCCTAGCTTAAATGACTCTACCGGTGTGCAATCCAAAAGCATTAGCAATGACACCCTTTCTAGGCTGGCTAAGACAGTCTTAGCACTGAAGGAAGACAAGAAGCAGAGACTACGGAAGGTAAAAATTTTTAGTTTTCGTGCATTACTTGGTTGGTATTTATGCAGAGAGTTAATTGAGAGTTTATCATTACACTTTAGACTTTTCTTACGTGGATGCTAGATTTTGCATCCTGTCTCATCCTTCTATTAAATTAATCTATGATTTGTATCCTCTCAATCTCTCATTGTCTATATGTTCAGCCTCTTTGTCCCCAATTCACGTGAGATTTTATATCTTTTTTTTGCTTTGAAAGTCACTGCACCTGTTGATTGCTACAACAAAATGAATTATCCTTTGACATATCTACTCTCTACAGCTTCAAGAGTTAGCCACTCAGCTAATTGATCTGTGGAATCTGATGGATACTCCTGATGAGGAGCGGAGTCTGTTTGATCATGTTACCTGTAACATATCTGCTTCAGTGGATGAAGTGACCATCCCTGGTGCCCTTGCTCTGGATCTGATTGAGCAGGTATTTAGCTTGAGAAAAATAATGCTTAATTTTGGGTTCAGAGTAATATTGTTTAAAGGATAATGCTGGCTGTTTATTCATTTTTCTTTGTTTTCCGTTTGTTGCTAAGGCTGAGGTGGAAGTTGAAAGGCTTGATCAGCTGAAAGCCAGCAGGATGAAGGAAATTGCTTTCAAGAGGCAAGCTGAGCTTGAAGATATATTTGCTCGTGCTCACATTGAAATTGATCCAGAGGTCGCTCGAGCAAAGATTATGGCACTTATTGACTCTGGGGATATTGAGCCTTCTGAGTTACTTGCTGATATGGACAATCAAATAGCAAGGGCAAAGGAAGAGGCTTTCAGCAGAAGAGACATATTAGACAAGGTTGAGAAATGGATGTCAGCTTGTGAAGAAGAGAGTTGGCTTGAAGACTACAATCGGGTATCCTCTCTCTCTCTCTCTCTCTCTCTCTCTCTCTCCCTGGATTTTTTGTGGATTAGATCCACCTTGATTAGGAATGCTCATTTGTGCTCTCTGCAATTTTGTTGCACTCCTTCTCGAGCCATTATCCTATCAGCCAATAGTGCTTTGGCAGTGTCAATGTGGTCATGCAACTTGCTTTTGTCTTCCACTCCTGAACTAATTATTTTTCATGCATTTTGATTGGCCTCGTTGTTGCAAACCACTGATCCTTGATTTTTGCTAACATAATATTTTTGGATCATGACCATAAACACAACCTGGGCTTGATCAAATACTGATGTCCTGTGCAAAAAGTTTTTTCTAGTCATCTAATCTGTTTTATATGAAGATTGACTGCCAAAATATGGTTGCTTGCTTGGAATAACACTGTCAAACCAATAATTAGTCTTTTGAATGTGATGGATGCCAATGTGGATTATGATGTTCCACAGCCATTATAGATTATGATAAAACAGCTATGATTAGAGCTAGATTTGAACCTGACTCCCTTCTGAAGAAGAGGAATGGACTATACCAGTATTTACTAAGTTTGTCACTTTAGTTGAATTTTACCCCCTCTGAAATATGTCTTTATATTTTGCTCCTACTTCTGGCTGGCTTTGCCACTGTTCTGAGACTTCCAAATGCAATTCAGGTATAGTCATAATTAGATTGGATTCTTTTAGTTTGGATCTATATTTTTTTTGCCTCATCAGGCCTTTATGCACAGTGCCTTTTCTCATCAAGAATAATGAAAATAGAGAATATCTCCTTTGGTTTTGTGAAGTTATAAAAAGGAAAGAAAATTTAGTAATCCCATTACTTCCTCCTGGAATCAGGTAAATTCTCCTGGGAAAAAAGAATTTATGTTGAAGATGAGGTTAGAATGAAAAAAAGTACAGTCCTTCTGGACAACTCATTCCGACTTTCATTTCAGAAGACACCAATTTACTGCTGAAACAGTTGGTTATGAGTATATTTAAAGCCTCTGATTTGCTATGATGACTGGCTTTTAAATGATAATTATTTCTCTCAAGTAAAATCCATTTTTCAGAATCTTAATCATTTTCTTCAATTCTATTGTGTCAACCGCTCAAAAGGAAATTCTCTTTGTTCTTTGTTATCGGAGTACTTCTTCCCTGAAATTCTATAGCAACCAGCAGTCTCCTGGGAATGCATCTCTTTTTGCTAATATTTATTTAGAACATGCGTTCCTTTGTTGCCTAGTCAAGTCGAAATATTCCTCTCATCTCATATTTAATGAGAAGTGGGCATTTATGGGACTGAGCTTCCCATATACATAATTCATTGTAGTTTTGGGAATTTTGGCTCAACTTAGATATATTGCCTTGCCAAAACAGGATGAAAACAGGTACAACTCGAGCAGAGGTGCACACTTAAATCTCAAGCGTGCTGAAAAAGCTCGGATTTTAGTCAACAAAATTCCAGGTATGTAAAGAGATCACACTTGTACAAAGATTATATTTTGAATAGTTCACATTACAAAATAGAGTGTCTGTGTTTATCCATGTTTGTAGGATCTTCGCTTCCGCAACTTTAGACAAATGTATTTGAGTTACTGAATATAAAGTGGAGTTAACTGGGATTCTCTACCCATTAAGAAATCTTAGTGACCATAACATATCAACGCTAACTAAACCTTAAGGTTATGTTTGGTAACTTTGGTTCGTAGAAAGTATTAAGGAAAGGAAAAAAAAACTTAGGAAAAGGATTTTCTCATATTTGATTCTTATATAAAAAATTCTGAAGAACATAAAATATATTGAATTTTTTTTTTTGATCAGCATAAAATATATTGAAAATTAGTTGGAAACTCGTACATTTTTAAAATTTATTTTTATAGTGATAAGCTAAAATAAGTGAAATGAGGACAAAATTGTGGCCGATGAGGCCTAGCTCAAGTGGTTAAGGGCTAGGTAGGTATAGGGAGGGGAGGGGAGGGGCCAAGATTCATGTCCTAGTAGGGACAAAATTGTGTACTTATGAAAAAAAAAAGTGAAATGAGTATAAAATAGCAAATAAAAATAATTTTGTTGCCTTCATTCCATTTTTTATTTTCTTTCCTTCTACTTTTCCTCCCTATGTTCTTTCCCCTGCATGTTTCCTTGAATTTTATAAGAACCAAACATAGCCTAAGATTTTACCTATCAAAAAGCTTAACCTTCCGATTTAAGTTGAGTTCAAACAAGAATGAATTGCTTGTGTAGAAACTCTTAACAATGTATGTTTCCTTTATCCATGAGAATGTTTTTACTGTGTGTTTTGTAGATATATAAGGTGAAAACTGATAATTTGATTAAGAAATGAAGATATCCATGCTGTTATTTTAGATTGGCTTGATGTGCTTATTATTTGATGGCTTTCTTGGTTATGTAGCTCTGGTTGACACATTGGTAGCCAAAACTCGGGCATGGGAAGAAGAGCACGGCATACCATTTGCATATGATGGTGTTCCTCTACTTGCGATGTTAGATGAATATGCTATGCTCAGGCATGATCGAGAAGAAGAGAAGCGGAGAATGAGGGTGAGAAGGCTATAACTAGATTGCTTTATAAAGATCAGATGGACCCAATTAATTCTGACATGACCTCAATCAATGAATTCTACATGAGCATTTGGTGTTTATCAAGCCACCATTTGTTTCTCATTACTGAATTGGGGGTAACATTATCTACATGTACATGTGACAGGATCATAAAAAGTTCCATGAGCAGCTAAACACAGAACAGGAAGCCATATTTGGTTCAAGGCCAAGTCCTGGTCGACCAGTTGGTCCAAAGAAGGTGGTAGGGCCAAGGGCAAATGGAGGTGGTGCAAATGGAACTCCTGGGAGAAGGCTATCCCTGAACGCAAACCAAAATGGTGCCAGGTCCACATCTAAAGATGGGAAGAGGGATAATACGAGGCCGGTTGCCCCAGTGAACTATGTTGCAATATCAAAAGAAGATGCAACCTCGCATGTTTCTGGTACAGATCCAGAACCATTTTCACCTTGATGAAAAATGGGAGATAAAGATGAGAGAGCTGTGATTTTACACTCCTGTGATATTATTAGTGTTGTTATTAGTAGTTGTCTGCCGTCTGTGTAGGGATATATATATATATATGTATCTTTGAAACAATGAGGGGAGTGAGTGGGAATTAGGGACTGCTTTTGTCTAGCTAGCTGTGTATCTCAAATTTAGCATTTGGAAGCCTTTTATATTTGGTGCGGAAGTTTCACTTGTATTGTAGTAGTAGTAGTAGTAGTAGTAGTAGTAGTGCTTTTAGATGGATGCCTGTGTCTCTGTGGCAATAAAAATGGTTGGGTCTGGGATCTCAGATCCAGATAGATAGCTGCATGTTTCTCTTTCTCCCCCCAATTTTGAAGGCGGATATGGAGTTGACTTAAAAATAAAAAAAATCTTGCCCAGGAAACCCACCCCTGTTTCCAAATAAGCTGTGAATGAATGAATCTATTACAGAGGCAATTCAACCTTTTTAGGGAGTAGGGGGGGGCTCCTACCTTGTCACACCCCTTTTTTACCCATCTATTATTCACTTTGGGTATCATGTTATAGTACTCTCTCTCTCTTCCAGATTCGATCCCGGTTTTCCCGTATGCCTATCCCACCCTTTTACCTTGCGAATGTCCATCCCATCTTTTTATCTTGTATATTTTATTATAATACTCTGTTTTGAATTTGTTCCTAGTGGCCATCTCACCCTTTGAATTGCACGGAAATGGCAATCAGATTGCTTTGTAAACTGTTTTCTTTTATGGACACGAGAACAATCAATTAGGACTTGCTTGGATATGTTTTTTTAATTTTTTAAAATAGTAAACATGAGTCGTATTTATATTTAAGTATCTTATCAACAACTAGTAAGCAGGTCAGTTTAACCACTGATAAAACGGGTCAATTCATTCATCAATTTCTATCTCAGCTGGCTGACCACCTAAATTGTAACCACGCCAGTTGTGGGTCAAAACAAGCCAAAATTTAAAAAAATGTTAAAAAATTTAATTTTACAAATTCATCATATTTCAAATAAAAATAAATAATATTCAAATATATAATAATAATTAATATATAAATGATCAGCCTGAAACAATATAATAAGAAACAAACTTATATAAATAACAATGTTGTAACATCATATAACCAAAGATCAAACTAACTAAATTTAACAAGACAAAAACAATAAAGAATAACTTAACATATATCTAATAAAAACAACACCGAAAGATCAAACGAAATTCATACGCCTTTTAATCATCGCTCTCATTATATCCAATAATAAATACGAATTCCACATTAGAAATATGTTTCGCCTTCAAATTACATTGAAGTTATCATCATCTATTAATTAATTTGGGGACGTTAATAACATAAATTTTTCTATATCATTTGAAATAAAAAATTATTTTTTCCAAAACTGCATTTCAACTTTATAATAATAAAATATTATATTTGTTTGAAAATTTATCTTGGTAAAAGATATAATCATATTAGAAAAAGAATTAGTGTATAATTTTTGTTAATTATTTTAAAAATAACATTATTTTGTTATTAATACTAGTTTAAGTAATAAAATTATTCAAAATATACATATAATTTAGTTAGTAAATTTAATTTAATTTATAAACTAGTACAACTTTATTTTTATCAAAAAAACATTTATGATTGAATAAAATTTAAAAGATAAATACAAAAAATGAAATTGTAAATATTTAAAATAGGATTAATAAGATAAATAAAAATATTTTCAATATTAAAGCTCTAGTTTAATTAATTTAAACGCGTAAATCTTCGTACAAGAATTTTTAAATATTAAATTATCATATAAATTATATTAAAAATATACATTCATAAATTGAAAATAAGATAGTTAAAACAATAAAGTTTAATATAATATAATAATAATAATTATTTTTAAAACCCCTATACTATAAAAAGAGATAACCAAAATATTAAATTTTATAGAAGAATTCTTGAAAATCTCAATTACTAAACTAGTTAATTAAAAAATTAAATAAAATTTTCGAGCAAATCGGGCTAACCTGGGTCAAACCCATATGGGTCACGGGCCAAAACGAATCGGGTCAGATTGACCCGGTTTTATTCGGGCCTTACATTTTATAGCCTAACTTTTAAAAAATTCAAGTTAAAGTGGATTGACTCATCGGTTTCAACCCATATTACCAGCTATAATCTTATTCATAGAGACATACACAAAATTATAATATTTTTAAAAAAAGTTTACCATCACAAATTTAATAAATTTTGAATATGGAAAGCACGTTTCTACTTTATATACAAGTTTATATGTATTTTTTTGTGTAGAAGTTTTTATTTAGAGAAAAGAAAAAACAGGAAAAATATATCCTATCGTGATTATGTACTAATTTAAATTAGGAAAAAACAAAATTATTTTTTATTATTATATTACATTTTAAAAAACATGAGTAAGTAAGATTATTTTAAGGGTTGCTGCTCCTCAAAAGAAACTTCCAAATTTATTATAAAGAATATAAATTTAAATATAGCTTTCAAATTCTTATAAAGAAGATGAATTTGTGAAGGACAAATGTATCCTTAAAAGTCCTAATTTTTTTTTACTAAAATATTTTTAGGAAATTATTCCCAATTATTTTTTGATTTTAATTTTTTTTTTAAACAATAAAATAAATGTAAAAAATGATTAAAAATAAAGTATTAGGAATAAAAATTATTTTTAAAAAATATATGAAAATCAAGAAAATATCAAATTACAAACAAAACTTTTTCATCAAATATTAAATTATTTTACTAAAAACCTTAGAATATATCCAAACAAATTATTGTAAATTATTGTTTGTTTATTTCATAAATTCATATATCTAATAATAATACAAGAAATAAAATAAAATTGAAAGTAATGAGTATAATATGAAATTTGAAATTAAAATTTCAATCCATATAATGTTATTTTGTACATTTCAAATATAAATATTTTGTCGTATTAAAATTGCGTAGGGGCAAAGGACCCATACGAAGACGACGTCGTATTGAAGTGATTGACGGTATAAGAAAAAGAGGCTGGTGAGTAAGGAAAGATCTCTGGAAGACTCTTAAACTCAAAATTGAAAATTCCTAAGAACAGAAGCAGTCTCTGAAAACTGGGTGATGGCCAGCGAGAACGAACCTGCAAAACTCCTCCTTCCCTACCTTCAACGCGCCGATGAATTGCAGAAACACGAACCCCTCGTCGCCTACTACTGTATTTTTCTGTCACCTTATTCCCTTTTTCTCTCCTTGTTAACCATAACCTTTAATTCTCTTCAATTCCTTCTCTCTCGCTCTTAATTGAAAACCTTTTTCGAAATTTTCAGGTCGATTGTATGCGATGGAACGAGGGCTGAGAATTCCTCAAAGCGAACGTACGAAGACGACCAACGCTCTCCTCATTTCTCTCATGAATCAGCTAGAAAAGGTCTTTTTAATTTTTTATAATATGGATCTTATAAATAGGATGCCTTGTTCTTTTGTGGTGGTGTTTCTGGAAATTTCTTGTTTTTTTTTTTTTTTTGAGTTTTTAGGGATGCGCTAATTATCTTACACTGTTTGATGAAAGGTGTTTATTTGGTAGCTGGGAAAGTGAAGGCATAGAGATTGAAAATTCGGAGTTTGGATAAATTTAGACTAATATTGCATATAAATATTTGAATGTACTTTGGTATGCCCCTTTGGGCGGTTTCTTTTAATACAAAATACAATTGCTTTTTATCTATCAAAAATAAAAAAATGACTTCTTTGTTGGGGAAATTTCGGGATTTTCTTTATTCCCAAGATTTTTGGTTAACACTTTAGCCAGTTCATGTATTAAAAGCTGCTTAGACTAGTTTATGGAGACCTCTTTCGATGCTCAAATGTCTCATGCTTTGAGATATTTTGCTTGATTGTTGTGATTTGATTGAACTTGTAAATTTATGCCTGCAATGAGAAATGCCTGATATTTGATGACTTATTCTCATTTGCTTTTGTGGTGGTTCTGGTTAAGCTACAAAGTTTGCATCTTTTGTGGTGGAATGTTTGATATTTGCAATTAATAATTTTCTTGCAAAATTGTATTTCCACGATGGTAACTGCTGATGCATCACATGTATGGAACCCCAAAAAGTTAGTAGTTATCAGTGATTACTTGAAATCCTTATTATCTCTGTCCCTTACTTCTGTCTACTGTTATTGGTCTTTTACAGGATAAGAAGACATTAAAATTGGAGCCTGATAATCAATTGCACTTGGAAGGATTTGCTTTAAATGTTTTTGCGAGAGCAGACAAGCAAGATCGAGCTGGCCGAGCAGATTTGTATGTCTAACTTTCTACCTTATGCATGAGGTTTTAAGATGGTCTGAAGGTTGGGCCTTGAGGCTCACCTCTAATATAGCTGAGAGGCTCAAATTCCTTGAGGCATATATGGCCCAAAGTGTGAGGTACTGATTGGACACATATCTCACACCTTGAGGACCATTTATGATTTCCTTTTCCATTTTCTTTAAATTTAAAAATTATTAATTTTGTTTTTATGCATGTATGTTACCCTATGTATTCAAATTTGACAATCCAGCACAAAGCTGTGAATCATAAACATGTTTTGGAAAATAATTTGCGGGAAAGGGCTTCTATTTGTTGGGTTATTTGTTATTTTAAGTGGTATAACATAGACTGTATTCAGTTTGTTCTTAGAGATGGTGCTATTATAAAATAAAGGATACTTCTGGTCCTGATCATCTCGCTGTATTTATCAAATTGGATCTAAAAGGGTTTGGCTGCATTGCATGGGAAAAATATGAGGAGCTAGTGTTAATATGACATAAAAGATGTTTGAAGTGCAAGTCACCTATTTATTCATTTGGATGTTGTTGAGTTTAAAATGTACAAGAACTAAAAAATTGATGATAGAAATGCTTTTTTTAGTAGGAAAAGTTGCATTCTTGTTGTCACATGCTATATTAGTAAATAAAAAGATTGACTTAATATATATGCATCTGTGTGTGAATTAACAATAATATAAGCATATGCCTAAATGAAGCTTGTGACTAAAAATTTGAAAAGTTTATTTTTGTGGTTTATGCGATTAATCTATTTATTAAAGTTATATTTTGTTAATTTGAACTTGTCAAAACTTTGACATTCAAGTTTTCATATGATAGATATAGCTTAACTCTTTAGATCCTACTATCCTCCATGAAATTAGTTGTCTATTGCTCTACTATCCTTTTTGATAGATATTGCTCTACTATCCTTACTTTCGATGGAAATTCACACATACAAATTTTTGCTATTATTATATTAAAAAATTATGATACACAATACAAAAAAACAAAAAATGATACACAATGCGCCTATAAAAAAAAGAGATACACCATACATTTGGCAAGTTAACAACTGTGGCTTCAAGTGCTTTATGTCAACCTACCTTACTTGATGGTGGTAGGTAGTAGTTCTCATAGCTAATTTAAATGGTTGGGATGTGGATGGCTCGAGCTTACCATAGAACTGAAATGTGGTTTGGCTCGAGAAAGTTTTTTTTTTTTTTTTTTGACTTCTTGGTTACTTGTTGGCTAGCCTCAAGGCTAAATGTCTTTCCTAGGGATTTTTGACAATATTGTTGAGATTTTGCTAAGAAAGAAGTGTTGTCTTTCTTTAAAGAGTGTTGAGAGAAAAGAAACACATTGATTTTCATCAATTTACAAAAGGAGGAAACATACATATTTATACTTTAGTGTTAGGGCAAAAAAGGAAACAAAGTTAGAGTCTAATTAGGAGACTAAAGAGAGAAGGAAAAGAATTCTAAATGAATTAGGAGACTAAACCTTAACACTCCCCCTCAAGCTGGAGCATATAGGTCAAAAGCACTAAGCTTGTCGCATATATACTTTATTCTAGGACTTCTAAGAGACTTAGTGAAGATATTTGTTAATTGGTCATTAGAGTTGACAAAACTGGTAGTCATGCATCCCGATGCAATCTTTTCTCTGATAAAGTGGCAATCCACTTCGATGTGTTTGGTCCTCTCATGGAAAATCAAGCGTGATGAAATATGCAAGGCGACTTGATTATCACATATAAACTTCATTTGTTCATCCTTCCCAAATCTTAGCTCTTGGAGAAGATGTTTCAACCATATGAGTTCACATGTTGTTAAAAGGCTGAGTAGCTCAAGACTTCGCCATGATCGGATCTGAAGGCATGAGTCTTTAAGTTTCTACTCTTCCATGATATTGTTACTCTCCAACGAACACACAATACCCCGATTAACGCCTATCTCTGTGGGTGAGTTCGCCACTCAGACACCGTGAGTCAACAACCCCGGTGGGGCAAATCCCGGTTTTCATACGCCAACACCCTCAATTCGTTGTTCCTTTGATCACCGAGAATGACACTACAAAGCGATCCCAATGGTTATCACACAAGTTATTGGTGAATCGGGCTAAACGACGTCATTGAAACCAGGATGTTTCCTGCAAAATGAAAGGATAGTGTGATAGTTCACTTTACTCCTGAAGTCGCTCATACCCTGATCTCGTAGGTTCTCGACGGTGACAATGTTTCACATTCTATCCACATGTGAAATGTTTACAGCTTATAATTCAAATGATACCAAAGTAATCATTAATATATCCAAGGTATATTCTCCGAGAAATAACCACTGAATTGTGACCTAAAGCAATTTAATGCCTTAGAAAATACTTCTTGAGTTTCCCAAAGTCTTTGTCCAAAGTGGTTGAAGAGGTGTTGTTTCTGGAAGTTTAATGCCATTCGTCATTGCTATAATGATGTAATGCCAAATTCCATGCAAATAACAGTAAATACACTATCCAAAGATGAATGATGATAAAATCTAAATGGTTCAAAAGTGTCAATCATGCCACAAACTCTTGAACTGATCGAGCTAATCGATTAAAACCAATCTCGAGGAGACTGCTTCTGCACTACAGGCTGAATTATACATAATTGTAAATAATAACACATACCAACTAGATTCCCGAAAGCAACAAAAACCGTAAGCTGCTCCATATAAAACCTCCTCGACTTAGATCACCATGAAGAAATGCATTCTTTAATATCCAATCGGTAAGGACCTGAACACGAGTAGCCATATAGAAAGGCCAAGTGAACATAGACAATTTTGGCCACCGGAGAAAAAGTATCATGATAGTCTAAGCCATATTGCTGAGTGTACCCCTTGGCAACCAAACGAGCTTTAAGTCGATCAATCTTACCATCAGGTCCCACCTTCACAGTATAAACCCAATCTAATAACCAAACATGGAGACTTGCCACAGAAGAATGATGCCCCATGTGCCATCGGGAAAGAAGAGCATCCATTTCTCACCATCACTGCTTCCCACCCTGACAGAGAGCCTCACTAGTGCTTTAAAGGTGACAAAAGACAAGGTGAAACAAAGGCAAAGTAGGTAAAGCATAAACGATGAAAAAACTAAGAAAATTATAAACATGATGTGGGTTAGAAGTAGAGCGGGTACATCTAACACGTGAATAGGTAGATACCAGTCGGCTGGTTATGAATCGGAGCGGTAGAGATGATCATGTATAAGATGAGCTCACTACGCACCGAGGAGGACGACTAGCGAAGGTATAGACTCTGGGGTTTGATCGGGTGACGACATCCTCGTAGGTGGGGAAGGAAATCGAGTGTGAAAAATGCTATAACAGATGGTGACATTTCTGAAACAGATGACCATCAGAGAGAAGAAGGAGGAATCCTCTGAATGTTACATCGCTAGAGATAAAGTAGCCGATTAGTATCTGGAGAATACCAACGATAACCCCTCCTCAAGGCGAGAATAACTAAGAAGACACTGCGGGCTTGGGCGTAAAAGTTTGTCTTGCCCAGGAGTGAGAATATGAACAAAATAAACACAAATCAAAGACATGACAGGAGGAAAAGAGAGGTCAGTGAGGGTACTAAGAGAGAATGTGAGGATCCGATCATGCAAAATGTAGAAGGGCATACGATTAATCAAATAACAAGCAACTAAGATAGCATCCCCTAGAAATGTTGAGGAACCTTATGATGGAGGAGGAGAGTGCGAGCTGTCTCAACTAAATGACGATTCTTACGCTCAACCACTCCATTCTGTTGAGGAGTGTAAGCACAAGATGATTGGTGAAGAATCCCATGGGGAAGACATGCAAGAGAATGACGAGAGAAATATTCTTTTGTACACACTTAAAGTACTAATGGGAAAGATGAATTGAGTGAATTTCGCAGATAGAAATTCTTGAAAGACATAAAATAATCCTCACCGAAGTTTTCATTAAAAATAACCAAGTACATCGAGAATAACATCTATAAAAGTAAACAAAGTAACGAATCCCAAGAGGTGTACTGTATGACCAAACATCAATGAACAAGCATGCATGAGATCTTGAACTCGAGGATCAAACGCTTAAACAAGACACGAGCGTGCTTCCCAACCCGACGTGACCACACTGGGCTGCGATAAACTGTAAATGAAGAGCCGCCTAAACTCGAGAGGCTTCTGATGACCGACGCACCGTGGAGGAGGAGAGAGGAGCTGTGGAAGTGCAAGTGTGGAACAAAGAGGCGGGGCCGAGGTGAAAGAGGCCTTGCACCATGTCCGATGCCAATCGCCTTTCCCCGTGTTCGCCCCCGCAGAAGGTTATAGAGCGTGAAAAAGTACACACATGAAGGTCATGAGAGTCAACTTGGTTTAATGGAAATAAGATTAAAAGAAAATAGAACATAAAGCAGCAGGTAAGGAGCAAGGAAGCTGGTGGAATAAATCGAAAGAATGCCTCAGCTATGCCTGAGAACCATTAGCTATGTAATTGTAAAAAGGAGACGATAAGAGAAGAAAAAGGTCTTTATTAATGTATAGATATAAGAGGCTCTAGTATCAAGATCCAAAGTAAATGAATGCGTAAAAGAAACAGAGAGCATACCGACCGGGCAATGTACAATTTGGAGGAAGATTTGGCTGCTTGAGTGAGATGAAGGTACTCCTCATATTCACAGGGAGTAAGAAATTTAATTCCTGTGTGATGAGCTCCAAGATATGTCCTGAATATGTCAATGACTAAAAGATCGAGCTGGGGAATGAGCCAGTACAGGTCGTGCCATAACTGATAACATCGATCACGCTGCCTGCTCTGCGATGATGTGCATTGATGATGTTGTCCTATACCCATGTTACCGCCCACCTTGGAATCACTGAGAAAGAGATTACCAAGAAACACATGTGGAAAACCGGTAACTTAAGGCATAGATGAGCAGGAAGGTGGATTTGCAACTGGCGGTGCCTCATCAAAGCTTGGAATAATCAAGCTTAAAGTGAGTATCTGGTTTTTGATGTTCTCAAATCCGCCCGAGGTTAAGCAAGGTAAGAATTGACTATATAAAGACTGATCCATTCTGATGTGGAAGTCTCAATATTAGTAGACTTTTGACAAATAGAGATAGTTCATCTCAAGGGCATTCGTCTGTCTATAAGAAGATATATCCATGCCGAGCTGTTTCAATTTGACGATGGAGGATATTACCCGGTAGAGACGTTGAATATCATTAGTGTACGCTCTTTACTCCCGATTCCGTAGAGGTAAAGTGCGTTCTTGTATAGGCCCCAATATTATAGAGTTCCTGGGCACTCACGAGATTAGCTGAAGAATACGTAAAGTAAAACATCGCTTTCCACAGCACGTTTATCTTCGTGGACATTTTGTGTCCCAATAGTAAGCATATCCTCAAGATTCATTACCAATAAACCAAAAATAGTCCACCGAAGCCCGCGGATCGATAATTTCATTCTCTCGTGAGTTTATCCAAGGTAATCATAGGAGTTCCAGATACAAAAGAATTAAAAGTCTAACCTTTTTCACCTTATAGATTTTTCTTTTAAAGCCAAGCAGGAGATGAGAAATCGCAGGAATCAATTAAACAACTCCCAAGGTCTCGAAAAATGTTTAGAGGTTTCAGAAACACGAAGAACAATGGAGATTCAAAGCATTAAGAACGCAATAACAAAGGGCTCGAGAGAAAAAGTGAAAAAAAAGGGCTTTTCTAGCAACGGCGGGTGCGGGTGATGAATGGGCTTGTCGGGCGCGCATTTAATTCCTCGCTGGAGGAGTGCCAGGCGTAGGCTCACTGGCTGATGACTCGGCCACGCCACGCGCCGCGCGTGGAATGTCAGTGTTTGATTTCGAGATTGGCGCATGTGAGGACGCAGGAAGTTATTTTCTCTGGGCGAGGCTTCCACCTAAGGTAGATCGGAGGGAGGGCGCCTCGTTGGTGTGTGCTCGGCCGGAATTGAGGTTGCCGGAAAATCACGCAGGCCGTCGCTGCAAGGTACTTTGACGATGGTTTGACTTTGTGGCGTGCTGCGGAAGACCGGTGAGTAATCTAATTACTGTACATCGGTCTTGGGATGTCATTTTAATTGACCACACGGCGAAACCCTAGCTCTAGTATTCTCAAACTCTTTTATGGCTTTGATACCATATTGAGAGAAAAGAAACACATTGATTCTCATTAATTTACAAAAGGAGGAAACATACATATTTATACTCTAGTGTTAGGGCAAAAAAGGAAATAGCTTAGATCTTAATTAAGACTAAAGAGAGAAGGAGTTAACTTCTTAAATGGAATTAGGAGACTAAACCTTAACAAAGAGTTCTTTGAGAACCTGTTTTGTATATCAAGTTTGTGGTTCTCTCTATGTGGGGTTAGTGGCATGATGACAAGCCTTTTTTTTGGAGCTCAAGGTGCTTAAGGAAGGCCATACTACCTCCCTCCATATTATTTTTCTTGTTGATGGAACCCTTGATCTTCTTTTGAGAAGGCAAGAGGATGACGGTCTTTTTTGGGTTTTAGGGGGAAGTGGTTTGTGGAGGTTCCTGTATCTTCTTTTTGTTGATGGCATTCTCCTTTTCTTTTGTTGTGTAGTACACGGATGACTTATTTGAGGTGGGCTCTATTTTGGTTTGGAGCATCTTTGTGTTGAAAATTTAATTAAAAAAAAAAGGAAAAATAATTTTGGTACGAAAAAATGTCTCCTTGAAGGCTGAAGCTAGTCTTTTGGGAATGAGGAGAAGCTTTATGAAAGACTAATTTCATGGAAAAGTAATTTTTTCTAAGGATGGGAGACTCAGTTAAAATGTTTCCATTCTAGCTTCATTTACTTTTTGTTTGCTTGTTTTATTTTTGGTGGAGCTTGAAAAGATTCAACATTATCTCCTTTGGAAAGATGCTGTCTTTAATATCCCATTTGGTAAACTGATCGACTGAGGAGGTCTTGCTATAGAAGTTTTATCGTCTCTCAATAAAGCCTTGTTGGGAAAATTGTTTTGGAGATTTGTTGGAGAAAAAGGTCTCCTTTGAATGTAGATTATTATAGGGAAATATTGTTACGATCCAGGAAGTTAGTGTTCTTATATGAGGAGGGATGCGATGGGGTTGGTGTTTATGTAGAGATTTGTAATAGGTTGGCAAGGAGTATGAAACTAAACTCAAAATTGTAGTGGGTGCTAGTATAGAAAAAGCTTACTTTAAAGGTGAATATTATAGGAAATATGGGGAGTAACTAGGAGGTTGATGTTCTTTTATAAGGAGGGATGTGTATTGGGTTGGAACTTGGTTTATGTGTGTGAAGTTGCTTTTGGTTTACCACTTAGCTTAGTTTGCCTTTTGGTGTTCCTTTGTATGCATTTGGTATACTCGTGCATGTAATGTCTTTTAATGTTTTTAATATATCTAATATTTACCAATAAAAAATGAGGTTGGTTTATGTAAAACATTTAAAAATGTCAATGGAAAGTTTCAAGCCATTGTCAAAATTGCAATGCTAATGTCAGGAAAGAAAAGTTTGGGAAGGATGTGGTGTGGATACATGCCTTCATGTGTATCTTTTCTCTCTTTATCCTATTACAACTTTTAAAGAGGCTTGGTTAGTTGATTGTTGGGAGGTTTTAGGTGGAGGAGGGCATTGGAAGACCTACTTCTTTTGGGATTCCCAAGATTGGGGGCTTGGATAGCATTATATATGACAAATGAGGACTTATCAATGTGTGTGTGTATAAAATTGTAGAGAGAAGGACAAAAGAATTGGAGGAATAAATTTGTTCTATTTTTCATTGATCCATTATGAATATATATATACACACAAAAGCCAATCTAACCTTCCTAATAGATTACAACTCTATAAAACAGGTTTCCTAATAGGTTACAACTCTATATGTAAAGTAGATATATGCTATAACACTCCCTTCAAGTTAGATTATAAGATACATTTCACGCCTCACTCTTCCGTTATGACAGATAACTGGAACTCTGCTCTACTTAGGGCCTTTATGAAGATATCGCTCCAATCAGACTCAATCTTCACATTATCCTCGGTAGAATCAAGTCGAGCTGTATTTTCCTGCAAACCAAAATTTTATCACCCTATCTCACATGCTTAGCGTCTGCTCGTGAAACATGTGATTGAAGTAAATATGGCAGCCGGTTGTCACACCGTAGTTCATGGGACCGGTGTTCTATGCTGATTTACATCAAGAGTTGATAAAGCCACATGGACTGTGCCACCGCTCTATATTCAGACTTTACACTAGATCGAGAGACAACACTCTGTTTCTCACTCTTTCATGAGATTAGATTCTCCTAACAAATACAATACCCTCGTTGGGACCCTGCCTCTGTGATCCTCGGGTCTAACTGCAAGGTCGAAAGCACCTAATCCTCGTTATACCCATGATTACCGTATAAAATACCACGTCTCGATACCCTCAAGAACATAATTTGTTCAACACCGCTTCAATGGTCGACCACAGAGCGCCCATGTTGACTTACAACATTGCTTTGCAAGAATATGTAGACGAAGCATCAGAAGGTAATTCAACTTCCCAACTGGGGCCTTCATATCTCTATGATCCTTTTCAAATGTTTCATTTTCTCTTAGTAAGGCGGCAGACGCTGTCCATAGGGGAACCTGCATAGCTTTAACCCAAAATTTCCATTTTGCACAACAGATCGCTATTATGTTTCTTCTGGTAGATAAGAAGATTCCATGTTTCACATAACTCGATGTCCAAGAAGTATCTAATACTCCAAGTCCCTTATATGAACTGGTTTTAAATAAAGGACCTTCAAGAGATGAGATGTATTTAGAGTCACTCCAAACGATAACAATATCATCCTCCACATGTACACTACCAACAGCACGATACCTGAACCCAGGTCCCGTAAAGATGGAGTGGTTTGAATTCCATTTTATGCATGCCAAATTCCTCAACAACTTGGCTGAATTTACCAAACCATGCACCTGTTTCAAATCATACAAAGACTTTCGAAGATGACAAACTTTTCCTATCCCCCCTTGAGCAAAAAACCTTGGAGGTTACTCCTTATACACATTCTCCTCGAAGGTCACAGGAAAAGGACATTCTGCCATCAAACTCGTGGGAGATCCTTAATTATAAGTGGCAGCCGTGGAAATAAATAGGCAAACATATGTCATTCTGGCAACATTTGAAATGTTGTAATACCCACGCCTTATAGGTCCTGGAAGGCATTCTCGTAGCCTATAAAATGCGCTTTCAATCGGTTTAATTGAATCCATCTGGGATTAACTTTAATTGCAAAAACCTAGCGGCATTCAATGACTTTCTTCCCAATAGGTAATTGTACTAAGTTCCAAGTACCATTGTCATCTAAAGCATGCATTTCTTCCACCATAGCACTACGCCAACCAAGGTGAGATAAAACTCACGTGACAAGCAGAAAGTTGTGAAGAGATAGAACGGTGGATGCAATAAAGAATAGAATGTGATGACAAATGGTTATAAGAACAAAATCAGGAGATTGGGTGAACACACTGACGTTTACCTTTACGGCGAGAAACAGAAGATCATCACCGAGACCTGGATCTAATTTCAAGTAGTCGGTAAGCGACCCGAGACTAGGGCTGGAAGGCCGAGAGTAAACTCACAGTAATGAGAGGTTTACCAGAATGGAGTTGAGGGAGGAACCAGTGAGGAAACATAATAAACCAATAAATCATCATCCCCCTCCTAACTCGTAATAGTATGGAAGGGAAAACGATACCTCAAAGACAGAACATCAAGAGACACAAAGTAACGTCGAGAGCGTGGTTGGCCAATAACACCATACCCTTTTTAACACGAGAATATCTCACAAAGATATACCTATAAGGGACTCTCGGATCTAGCTTTAGAGACTGCAGGATGGACATTCCCAACAAAGCATGTGTATCCAAATACCTTGGAATCAATAGGGAACAACTGTTTATTTGGAAACAACTAGTGGTAAAGAGTAGTCCAATTAAGAACTGATAAGGGCATCTTGTTAATAAAAAAACAGGTTGTGGAGACTATGTCAGCCCAAAAATTTAGGTACATTTATTTGGAACAAAAGGGCCTTGACAGTTTCAAGAAGATGTCTATTTTTTCTCTTAGCTATTTCTGAGAGGGTGTATCAACATTACCAGGTCTAATGGTAATCCTCGTGTTAAAATACAGCATCGAAAAGGTTTCATTGTAAATATTCCTTTGATATTATTTTCACTTCTCAATGTTTGAATAGAAACATGAAATTGTATTTGAATTTCAGCACAAAAGGCATTAAAATGAGAAAAAAGCTTAGAACGACTTTTCATTAGATAAAGCCAAGTGACATGAGAGAAATCATCCGCAAAGGTATTAGGCCGATTAACTCGGGCCGGAGACAAATCGACAAGAATCTTGGGAACATCATAATGAACTAACTCAAAAGTGAGTTTTAAACCTGTTATTGACTCTAGGACTCCAATGCACATGATAGAGTTTAGCATACTGACACGACTCATAGTTCAATGAGGATAAAGAGAAAATCGTGGGATATAAATTTTCTTCAACAAAAGAGTATATGGAATTTGACCTGGTTATACTGCATTCAAATCGGGTAACAATCCTAGAACAAGTAAATGGCGCGTTTGGCACATTTGTTTTGCTGATGCGGGAGAGCTCTTACTTGCGCTCCTCTACCAATAACCCGTCTGGCCGAAAGATCCCGAATCATATACAATCGAGAAAAAAATGAGATATTGCAATTAAGTGTATGAGTGAGTTTACTTACAGAAATTAAATTAAAAGAGAATTGCGGTAAACTTGGAACAAAGGTCACAGTGATTGAAGGAGTAAGATGAATTGTCCCTGACCTAAGGACACAAGATGTTGACCCATTTGCAAGGGTAATAATAGAGGTAGAAGGGTGAAACTGAAACATAGTAAATAAACTGGAATTATCTGTCATGTGTTCGATGGCTCCAGAGTTAATGACCTATGTAAGTGAAGCATGAAGGAAACATGCGTTGCTTTAGATCCGACCGACGAGTGTAGTGATAGAAGTAGATGCAGACTTAAAGTGATTGGTATCGGATGCATTGAAATCTTCGATTTTTAATTCCAGAACTTCTACAATTTCAAGGCAGACATGTCATGATTAAGGTGAATAATTTAATAATAATAACTCCTTCGAGGGTTTCTTTGTTAGTCATAGAAACAGATCTAACTCGAGCAAGCCTTTAATAATCTGAAAAAAAAAAAAGGATCTTACAAGGAAAAGGACCCTTCACGAAAAACACCTCACCTGAATTGATTTTGGTCCTAAAAATCACAAAGCACCTCTTAATTTGATTGAATCTTGAAGGAATCAATGAAAATAGGAAGAAACCCTGGAAAAGCATGGTCACACTGCAACCTTGAAAAACTGTCGCAGTACGAGGAGTAGAGGTGTGGGCCTGGGAGATCACGCTGAAGAGGCCACACAGCCTGGAGAGAGGCAGCGTCGCTTCGAGGATGGCCTCCACACGCCTCAAGCACCTAAGTATCGGGAACGTAGTTGATTTAGCAAATGATGCAGACTCCATAGATTTACGCTTCCGGCCACCAAATCCTAGGCCTGTGGGTCGCCGAAGGTCGCACCACCCCTAGTGTGGTGCTCGTCTCCACGCTCCCAAACTTTGTGTTTCAAAACACACCTTCCCGCCTCTGTAGGTTCCCTCCGGAGCCTTCAAAAATCCTAAGCCTCTTTCTGAAAATTCAAGCCCCAGTTCGATATCATGTAAAGAGAAGGACAAAAGAATTGGCGGAATAAACTCCTTGTATTTTTCATTGATCCATTATGAATATATAGATACAAAAGCCAATCTAACCTTCCTAATAGATTACAACTCTATAAGACAAAGCTCTTCCTAATAGGTTACAACTCTATATGTAAAGTAGATATATGCTATAACAAAAATGAACAAGGCTTCACGAAGATCAGCCAGGAAAGAAGAGATGGTGGTAGGATAGTCCAGTGAGTGGTACTTTCGATGCTAAATCATTTAAATATCAACTGGTGTTGTCAAATTTGAAAAGTTGTTTCCTTAATAGGAACTGGGTCAGGCCCCCGCATACATATCTGGTTATGATCAAGTTTGGAAAATAATCTCGTTGAGTTGCATATGCCTTAGACCTTTCCACATCGAGTCCAATAACTGATACTGGCTTCAACGTAAACATAGCTAAGAACCAACTAAACTCAGTTGAACCCCCAATATTCTAAGTTGACTCGCTCGAAACTCTTAGTTAAATCATATGAGTTATTGAAATCACTGATTAAACTTAGAAATGTTTTTTCCCCTTCCTATTCTTACAAAAGAGTAACCAAAGCTGAGAAATCTCTTCAAAATGAGAATTTTTTAATGTCCATGATTTTCTACCCATGACAATGACAAAGAAGAAGAAGAAAATATCCTTCATGCTTGTGAAAAGAAAAATAACGCTTTGATTTTCATTGATTAAAAAGTGAGGGAACATACATATTTATACTTCTAAGTTGCTAGAAAGAAAGAAAAGTGAAACAAAATTGTAGCCTAATTCTCGAGACTAAAGAGAAAAGGAAAGAAAGAAAGGATTCTAAATGATTTAGGAACAATCCTTAACACCCTCCTCAACCGTGGAGCATATAGGTCAAATGAGTTATATGGTACTTAATCCACGCGCATCAAGTTGTTGACATACAGAATCCAGATGGGGTAGATTAGGGTCGTTTGAAAATTCATCTAATTGACTACACCATGAGTTGATGTGGGATCGGAGGAAACATGATCTATAATATTAACACAAAACTTTCTCCATTTATTTGAATGTTGATCTGCATTAATGCTGATGTGACCCGAAAAGAGGGCTCCCGTAAGTAGATTTAACAGCAGCAGCAAATGACCAACTTTCTTAAAAGTTCTCAAGCTGCAGATTCGTTTTAATATGAGTATCATGCTTCAACACGCTCCTCCCTCACGTGCACATGGCCCCATACTCCATGCACGCGAGAGTCGATTCCATTACGACTTTCAACAAACATGGTGGATTAAATTGCAAGGAGATTTGGAACCAGGATCTCCCGCCACAAACCACAAGCTCGATACCAAGTTAAACGACCAAATCCCCTCTAAAAACTCAAGCTTGTAGATTTGGGTTTTAATATGAATATCATGCTTCAATAGTCGTAAAAGGTCCAACTAGAGAAGATTCATCGAGAAGGTTCATGAGAAGGTTCGACGACAAGGTCCGTCTGAGAGGCTGGTCACCTGAGAAGGTCCGCGAGAAGGGCCTCTTCGTTGAAAAGCAGGGATGTCGCTGGAAAAGTGGGTCATTCTAAAAAGAGGGCCACTAAGAGGTAAAGTGGCTTCCATCATGTGAAGAGAAAATAACTCTTTGATTTTCTCATCGATTAAAAAGTGAGGGAAACATAAGGCGGCTTGAGTACCTTAAGTGTTAGAGGAAAGAAATGAAACAAAATTAGAGTATAATTAGGAAACTAAAGAGAAAAGGAAAGAAAGAAAGGATTCCTAAATGGATTAGGAAACTAATTCTTAATGTTATAGTATGTATCATACATTAACATATTGGTTATAGTATGTATCATACATTAACATATTAGTTTGTATCTTATTAGGATACTTTATTTGTCGGGTTGTAACCATTTAAGTAGAATAGATCATCTTACCTAATGTATAGCCTAACCTTCTTGCACATATATGCATGATGACTCGATGGAAAATACACAAGGAATTCATTCCTCTAACTCTTCTTTTAATTTATGGTATCGTGAGCCTGTGGCTCAAATTGAGAGTTTTCGACCCGCTGAAAGTGCTTCATGCCTGCAAGAGATTTGTGAGGGTAGTGCTTTTTGAAACACCTAGTTTGAGGAGTGGGATTTCACCAAACAGAAGCTTATAGTCGCCGCCAACGAGCCTCGGTAAAATCCAACTACCGAAACCACACAAAGCAGCCCACCCTCTACCCGCCGCCACTATTGGCTGGGACCACACGTGCCGCACGGTGGGCAATACTGGGACTGGTTCGCCTCGGGGTCTCCTCCTCCTCCGTGTCGTTCTGGCACGGGACAAGACTTTTGGTCTACTTGGTTTCTTTGTTTGGTACCTGGATTTGTTGTTTTTGGTGATTTTTGTGTCCGACAAAATTTCACTGCGGCCTAGTTTTTTGGCGAAGTTTTTTGAATCTCTGCCTTTTGAAGGTACTTTTTGGCCCTAATCTACTTTCCTTGGCTTCCTAATGAGTGAGTCAGCATATAAGAAGCTTGTTTTGGCACCCGAAGTGGTCCCGATGATGTCCAAGATCACGAAGGACAAACTGATTGGTCCCATTACTTGGATTGGAGTAAAACAGTTCTTATTGCTCTGAGAAACAAGATCGGTCGCTTACGAAATTTTTCATGGACTATAAAAAGACATATGAGGAACCGAATGTGCTCTTACCCTTTAGTCTAGATGTTAAGGTCTAGCAAGATCAGCGGGAAAAGATGGCAGTGACGGGCTTCCTAGCGTCCTCCCTTCTGAGTATGATTCTGTTAAGACGCAAATTCTGTCAAGTCCTAAAGTTTCTTTTTTTCCGAGAAACGTTCAATCGAATACTCTGCACATAAATATCCCCGCCTGCTCTACCATCTACCTAGATGAGCAATGCTCTTATTGGTCGAAACAGTGGTGAGTTATTACTGTTATTACAGAAATAGTGGCCTAGGAGATAACACTAGAGGGCCTAATTCTAATGGTTGTGTGTTATTACTACCGTAAGCCTGGACATGTGATACGAGGCCGGTGAAGAAACTCCGGCAGACCTAATCAGAGAGTTCTGTTTCATATAGCCTCCCTCTATCGAGGTATTTGATCAGCCAACCCACCTTCTCGCAGACAAACTCACCAGTTCCACCTCAGCCACGTAAATCTATCATAGCCTTTCATCTACTTCTGCCTTCATTTATCGCCGAATTAGGTAACCTAAACATGCTCTAGTCTCTTCTTCGGCCTTCCCGAATGTAATAATGATTTTGGTACCACAGATCACATGACAAGTAATTCTAGTTTATTTTCTACCTTTCGGCCATACCTTTCACCCTCCACCACATCGTATGCATGGGCTCAAGGCCTGTTCTTAGTTCAAGTACCGTTTTTTCCACTCCTTTTATTCCCTTATCATTTGTCTTGAGTTTACCTAATTTTTCTTTTAATTTGGTATCTGTGACCAAACTAACTCAGCTTCAAATGCTTGTGGTTCATTCTTTCACTATCGGTTTCTTTGTGATCTTACGACGAAGAAATTATCATGAGAGACTGGTGTCCTAGTCTCAAGATTCAATCCTACACAAGATCAAGATCTATTGCATCATCTGTGCTATCACATCCGTCACGAGATCAGATATGGATTCAAGTCCCCCATCTTCCAGAATGTCAAAGAATCAACCCGTGGTCATGAGTTTCCACGCCTGGATTGTGAGTTTTGTCAATTTGCAAAACATCATCGTCTTAGTTCTCATCTTAGAGTCAATGAACAAGCTGGTGCTCCTTTTGAGATAGTTCATTCGGATGTATGGGGTCCATGTCCAATTGTGTCCCCAATTGGGTTTTGTTATTTTGTTATGTTTGTCGATGATTATTCATGAACAACTTGGTTATATTTATGAAAAACCGCCTCTATTAGTCAGTCCTAGTTCAGTAAGGTATAGTGTTATCGTTTCTTAGCCTTCTAAGCACCCCAAGTAGTTTCATTGATCACATTTCTTGAGAATACTCATTTTTCTCTAGACCCGATCCACACTAGTTAGGGAGAGGATGATGATTTGCTCGTTTATACTCTTGCCTCGCCAACCCCTGCTTCCGTTCCACCTCTGACAAAGCCTCCTATCATTTAGGTCTATGCTCGACGCCTACACCCCCCGATCTTGAGCCCTCCACCGGTTGCTTCAACATCGGATCCAGTTCTTAGTGATCGTCTTCCTATCGCTCTACGTAAAGGTAAACGTCAGTGTAGTTATCCAATCTCATCCTTTTGCTCTTATAACCATTTGTTATCCCATTCTTGTTCATTTATTGCATCCTTACTCTATTTCATTGCATAACAAGGTTTATGAAGCCTTCACTCATCACCTAAAGGTAAATGTCAGTGTACTTATCCAATCTCATCCTTCTGCTCTTATAACCATTTGTTATCCCATTCTTGTTCATTTATTGCATCCTTACTCTATTTCATTGCATAACAAGGTTTATGAAGCCTTCGCTCATCCTGGTTGGCGTAGTGCTATGATAAAAGAAATGGATGCCTTGACCGGGATAATGGCATTGACTTAAAAGGCGCATTCGGCTGAAAAAGCCATTGCTTGTTAATGGGCGTTTACAATGAAGGTTAATCCCGATGTATCAATTACTAGGCTAAAGGCCCGTCTTGATGCTAAAGGGTATGCCTAGACCTATGGGGTGGGATTATTCCGATGCTCCTTTTCCCGGTTGCTGCGTCAATCTTTTTATATTCGATCAACAGATATCCCTAAGAGCTACCATATTGGGATTTGATCAACTGATATGTAACTCCTTTCTCTCTTCATTGGGATCTTGCAAGAGAGGTTTATATGAGCCTGTGGGGAGATTGGTAGAGTTTATTAGCCCCTCCTCGAAAATCATTATATATGGCTTAAAACAAAGTCCCCTTGCATGGTTTGGCAAGTTCGATGAAGTGATTGAGAAATTTGGCATGCAAAAGAGCAAATTCAATCATTCTGTATTTTATAAAAACTCTCAAGCAAGTCTCATCTTGTTAGTTGTGTATGTTGATGATATTATCATTAATGGAAATGATATGGTAGGTATATCTTCACTCAAGTCCTTTCTTCATGGCCAATTTCACACAAAGAACTTAGGCATGCTAAAATAGTTAGGTGTTAAGGTTATGAGGAGCAAACGTGGAATCTTCTTATCTCAAAGGAAATGTGTTGAATTTATTGTCTAAAACAGGAAAATTGGCAACAATGCCACGCCAGTCCCCTATGGCACAAGGCCTATATCTTACTAGAGAAGACAAATTATTTAAAGACCCTGAGAGATATTAGAAGGTTGGCTGTAAGCCGAATCCCACTTCACAAGAACACACCTTGATATCGCATACTTGTTAACATATTAGGAACTCATCACACGCCTTTTTGCAAACAGCTAATCATTGAGCTGCTGTGGTAACATTCTTATGTTACTTGAAAGTAGCCATGGGATGTGGTATTTTATATAGTAATCATGGGCATAATAGACTTCATTGTTTCACGGATGTAGATTGAGTAGGATCTAAGGAAGACAAAGTCCACTTTTGCCATCAGGTGTTTGTTTGAGGGAAACTAGTTTCATAAGAGGAAACAAAGCGTTGTCTCTCGATCTTGTACGAGAATCGAGTATAGAGCAGCCTTGATCTGCAGTGTGAGATTATGTGGCTCCATCAACTTTGTGCAGTAGGTATTAAAGAAACTGATTAAGTAAACTCTTTGTGTGACAAGTAGAAATTTCTTAGCCCGTATTAATACAATCTTGTTTTCCATGGAATGAAGCCCAGACACGCCAAGATAGATTGCCATTTAGTTCATTAGAAAAATGCAACTCAGTTTGATTTTATAGGATGGTATTGAGAAAACGATTAGGTGATATCTTTCTGAGAACACAAGTGGAGGCAGGGTTGATTCTGTATCTAGCAGTTGGCGTGATTAACGTGTCTTGGCAGGAGGGTATGTTATAGTATGTCATGCGTTAACATATTGGTTATAGTATGTATCATACATTAACATATTGGTTTATATCTTCTTAGGATACTTTACTTATAGGGTTGTAACCATTTAGTTAGAATGGATCATCTTACCTAATGTATAGCCTAACTTTCTTGTATATATATGTATGATAACTCAATGAAAAATACACAAGGAATTCATTCCTCCAACTCTTCTTCTCTTAGTTTCTACACTTAACAATGCTGACAATGTTGTGGCATTGACATGACCAATTGCAAACATCATATTCTTCCCTTTATGACGAATCTTTGCTTCTTGGTGTTGCTTCTCCTTTCTCCATTTCTATAGCGTTTGTGGTAGTGTGTCACCATGGGTGTATGGTGGAGGAGGCTCTTTTGCTTTTGTAAACTAGGTATAACCTTTCTCTCATGGTAAGGGTTAGTGGCGTGGGTGTGTGGGAAAGGAAGTTCTTTGTTTGTGAAAACTGGGTACCCCCACTCTCTTGTGGTGATATTTAGTGGTGTTTGGGATTAATTGGGAATTGGAGGATAAGGGCTTATGATTTATTGGCTTTTTATCAATTTGCCTTATCAATGAGGTGTGTAAGGCTTGGAGTTTGAAAATTATTATTTTACATGTTAAGTATGATATGAATTGCTCTAATTTTTAGGTATGTATTATTTTATATGATAATGGTACTATACATGGTGTATTATTCAATATGCTAATTTATTGTCAATAATTAATGAAACCATTCATTTATTGTTATGTTATTGTATAGTTAAGTTTCTTAGTTTTTTAATTTATTCAATTATAATATTTTTTATAACTTTCTTGAACTTCTTAACTTTCTTATTTCGTGTGTATCACCTAATACTAAGCTGAGATGCTAAGATTGATGTGCTTTGAAAATATGAGTCAACAAATATATATATATATATATAAAGAGAGAGAGAGAGGAGCCATCCGAGGGTTGATGGTGTGTGTGAGAGAGAGGAACTTCTTTCTTCCCTTTGTAGTTTTCTATGACCTTCATTTTTTTGACTTACATGGGCTCTACTTCATAAGATTAGCATTGTTTCCCTGTCATTTTAAGAATATTGCACATTTCTTTTACTTCATGGACCCATAGCTTGCTGCACATTATTCAAATCGAGTGAATTTATATGCCTTTGATCATCATCACCTTGCATATTAGTTATTGGAGATCTGATTTGTCTTGTTTGGGATACCAAAGATTTGACTTTTTTTGGGGAAGTAGATTATTGTACAGAATTGTTTGGAAACTAAAGTTGTTCTGCTTGTTACAGGAATACTGCAAAAACCTTCTATGCTGCAAGCATTTTCTTTGAGATTCTTAATCAGTTTGGTGAACTTCAGCCTGATGTGAGTTCTGGACCATGTTATTTATTTACTAATAATATCCCACTTATTCAAAAAGCTTTATGTTTATGGCATCTGATGTTGAATGATTTTGGCAGTCCGTGGTTTTTTTTTTTTTTTTTTGGTTATTTTAATTTGAATATTGATTTAGAGATTGATATATTTTTGGTCCCCTTTCACAGCTTGAACAGAAACAGAAGTATGCAGCATGGAAGGCAGCTGATATTAGGAAAGCTTTGAAAGAGGGAAGGAAACCTGTACCAGGACCTCCTGTTGATGAAAATGATCTATCACTACCAAATAGCACCACAAGTGGTGCATACGTATGATTCTAAACTCTGAAGTCACTTTCTTTTCAGTTTTTTTTTAATGAACTACATTATGCTAAATAAGCATGATGGAAAAAAAATAGGATTCTATTTTCCTAATTGTTGAGAGTGAAACCTTTCCCATGCCCAACAAAAATAAGATTTCAAAACAGAATCCTTTTAGCTTCTCTTTGTCCTCGTGATCTCAAAATTTGACTCAGTGTAAATGATATAATCTCTTATCTTAGTTGCTTGCAAGTAATTTTCAATTGTTGCCCTTTGCAGGATCTTGGGCCAAGCCAAACAGGTACATCTTTCAATCCAGGACCGGAATCTGATCCATCACCTCAATTTCATGATAGTTTGAGCCGCCATAATTCCTCAGATCTTCTGCCACCACCTCCCCCTTCAAATTTTATGCCACCACCTCCCCCTTCAAATTTTACGCCACCACCTCCCCCGACAAATATCACACCATCACCACCTCCTACAAGTATTCCTCCATCGCATCCTACAAATATTCCACCACCTCCCTCTTACCATAGTGCCGATTATCCTTCCCATGAATTTCATGTGCCACCTCCAACAAACAGATCTGAAAATTCTAGTTATTCTCAGCCATACCACCATCAACAGTACCCACAAGAACCACCACAGCCACAAAATTATCCTTCTCATGAAACACCCTCACTTTTTTCTTGTCCTAATTTCCAGTCTTACTCGAGTTTTACTGAGAGCAGCCTTCCAGCTGCCCCATCCCATTATCCTTCTTATTATCAAGGCTCGGATGCTTCATACCCTCCCCAGTCACCTCCTGTTTCAAGTTATCCATCAACTGCTCAACACAATTCAAGTAGTGGAAATGGGGTCATCTCAGAGCCTGCACGAACTTCTTCCCAAACATATCAATATGACAGCAATTACCAGCCAGCACCTGAGAAAATCGCTGAGGCACACAAGGCTGCGAGGTTTGCCGTTGGGGCTTTGGCATTTGATGATGTATCAGTTGCAGTGGACTTCCTTAAAAAATCCCTTGAATTGCTGACAAATCCATCTGCAGGCCAGTAAGTTTGTTACGTTTTAGTGGGCCTTGATTCTGTTTGTTCTTTTTGTTTGTTTGGGTTTTAGCTTTGTAAAGGTATCATATTACTGGCTGCATAAACCATGAAACAGTTTCCGATGTTGACACATTTATGTGAATGAAAGTTATTGACTCGTTTACGTTTACATGTAGAGTGGAATCTGTCTTTTAGAAATGTATAACAGTTAACAGACAAAAGGGGGTTTGTAAACAAAATATTAGGCTAAAAGAAGCACCGAAAACAATTAGGGCATGCGTCAAATGCCTTGACCCAGTTAAATAAGAAAAAAGCCAGTAAAGAGACAACCAATAGAGCAATATAGTAATGAACATATTTTTCACTTTAAGCAACCTATTATTTCTTGTTATTTGGAAACCTCACAAGTCACAGGGTTAATCCTTTTTATTTGGTCTTTTCCAGCTTTGGAAAGTTGTGCTTATGGGTTGTATAATTTTTTTAGAGTTCTAGGTGTAGTTATTCTCTGCAATCTCCTTTCATCAGTCTTCTGCTATTCATGGAGTATGAGGTTGCATCCTGTTTCCTTTGTGTCCCCAAGCACCATGCTGTGATGTTGGCTGAGGGTGCGAAAAGCGTTTATTAGAAGTCTCAAAGTGACATCATCCTAAAGAACACATCATCATCTGTTTGGAAGCCAAATTATTTGGTGTTCTCTGAAAACTCTTGTTCATTTAAATTTAGTGTTTTTTGTGTTGTGTTTGTCATAATAATAATAAAAAAATTTAAAAAAAAAAACTAAGAACCAAACGTGTTCTCCATGTTTTCCTTGTTCTCCTCTTATATTTTGAGAACAAAAAATAGTTTTCAAAAATAGAAACCAAACACATCCTTATTTTCTATGTTTACTGAGTTTGGGACCGTTCACATGTAGTTTACCCATTGAAGATGGGCAGAATGTGCCTCCAAATTGAGAGATAATAAAATTAAGGATATGTTTGATTAGATTAAAAATGTTAATCTTTCATAAGAAGCAAAAGAAAAAACATGGAATCACATTTGATATATATATATATATATATATATATATATATATATATATATTTTTTCAGAAAACGGATAACATGAAAGCGTTGGGATTGAGAAGCAAATACAGTGTTTTAAGGAGTGTTTTGAGAATAGTTTAAAAACATGAGCCAAAAGCTGAATTTGTTTTGTTTACATGTATTATCAGTCTCATTTCATGCATATGTATTTGGAAATAGTTGACCTGAAAAATTATTAAAGTATAGAAAACTCTATTTGTGCCGCTTTTTCTCCATTGTTGATTTACCTTGGCTTGATGGTGAATTTCTCCATAAGCATAGGCCTCTCTGATTTGTAAATATTGAAGAGGTGGGTCTATCACCCCAAGGATGATATTTGTCAATTAATACAGGGGTTTTAAGAGACTCTAATTTAGAAGACTGCACAACCCTTATGAGAAAAAGTGTAGTTGGGACACCAATCCCAAAACAAAGGGTTGTTCAAAAAGAAGGATAAACATTTTTTTTCTTCTTGAAAGTATAGTATAACTGAACTAACTGCCATTGTCTACCTCCTCCCCACCTTTCCAATAAAAAAAAAAACAGAAAAGAAAACCTAAAAAATCAAGTGACCTCTGAATAAATGTTGGTAGATAAGGGGACCCTTTCATTCATTCTTGCAATTTCACATATAGAGACACAATGATGAGCAATAAAGGTAGTGAAATGAAGAAGGCTTACTTACTTTTTATTTACCATGGAAACAAACAAGTCACAAGCACACAGAAAAGTGAGAGAACAAAAGTCTCTTCTTTTACACTCCCCTCCCCCCATTTACCCTTTTTTTTCTTCTTCTCTCTTTTGGGTGTGCTTGTTTCTTCTTTCTAAGCATTGGAAATGATTCAAAGGGAAGAAGAAAAAAAAAAAGAGTTACAACCCCACCTCTTTTCTCCCTTTTCTTGTATACATACATGCCTTTTTCTTTTCTTTTTTTCTGGACTTTTAGGCAAAGGAGAGAGATGCAACTATGTGAAAGAACTGAGTTTGCTCTAGTACTTCCTTTGCATGGATTGTCCCTTTATGCTCAACCTTTAAAAACAGCTCCTTGCTTAGCTCCTCCCCTATATGGGCATCGACTAGGACCCCAGCCACACTCCTGCAACTATTGGCTAGGGCTCGACCCACCTCGGGTTCATCGTCTGGTTGGTTGACCACCAATGGAGACCCTCCCTTGAATACTTCAAGCTTGTCAATGGTGAATGATCCGTTGGCTTCAACCACCTCCTTGAAGTCTTGTATGCTTGGCGCGTATACTGGTATATTGAAACTGTCACGCTGCTCGCTAGTAATCAGCCCCTGTTGGTCATTAATTACAATTATTCAAAAACACAATTCAACGTTAATGCTTTCAAGTAAATGTACTACCTTAATCACTTGAGATATTACCTTAATCAATGGTTTAAGATAGTACTTATAATTGATTAAGGTTGGCCCAATAGTACTTTCAAATTGGAAAAGAATGTATTAAGCTATTAATTTTAAAATAAAAGCAAAGAAGACATGAAGAATTGAGAAATACATTATTCAAAACATAGCTTTCAGGTAAAGGTACTATCTTAATCACTTGAGACACTACCTTAACCAATGGTTAAATAATTGGTTAAGGTAGTATCTCTAGTGATTAAGATAGTATCTTTATTTGAAAGCTAATTATTTTTTTTTAACAAGTTTTTGAACCGTGTATCATTTATTTCCATATCGGTAATCTGATCTAACTTTTCTCCCTCCAAATTTGATGGGTTAGAGCAATGTGTTGACCATAATTGGGTACTATCCTACGTAAAATGCAATGCATTGAATATATCCATCATTGTCTGATCAATCTTGATCTGATGGTTAGAAACGAATATCATGTCCCTTTACAAGGAGTGTGGGTCAAAGACTTCGGCCACCCACCTCCCCATGATACATTGCCGACAGCCAAACGGACAAGTGGATGGCCCAGATGGAGCCAGTGACCACAATCCAACGGCGGGGAAATGATTACTCCATTCTAAGGGTGTGAGCTGTTGACACTCGACATACAAGTTGAAAGTTATGAGAGAAGAATAGAATGAATGAATGAATGTGCATAATAATTATTACCTCCAAGACAAGATCATTCCAAGAGTCCTGAAAGTGGGTTCCAAAGAGTAGGCCGGCCCCACCTTGGTCAGTTGGGTCCACTGAGGTCCGACCCAAACACACCAAGAACATGGACCCACCACTCATCATCTCTTGGGCCCTTGATCTCAAAAACCCAGATAGATCAGTTTGAAACTGTTTCTTGTATGCATTTGTTGTGTCTTCATTTGCACCATGGATGAACACCCTCCCTTTGTTGTATGCCGTTGATTTTTTATCCACCACGCTATCCGGGATCTGTAGTATAAAATTAACACTATATTTATGCATATACTAATTAATTTTACTGGGGCTTTTCTTTTCTTTCCTTTCCTTTCCTTTCCTTTCCTTTCCTTTCCTTGGCGTGATTTAAAACAGTAACAGTAGGTGGGGACATTCATCCTCGGGAACAAGAATAAGAACAAGAACAAGAACAAGAACAAAGTAGGATCATGATTCTATTAGTTGATACATACCTGAGAGAGCCAATGCAAGGAAAAGGCAGAGTGGAAGAGATTGATTGATCGAGAAGGGAAGAGTCTTTTATGGAAAGAGCCAGGAACTGCAGCTGCAAAATATGATCTATGGCCTTTGGCTGCTAGATATTCTTCCATGCTCACTCCAGGGTCTGCTAGAGGTGGGAGGAGGTGGAAGAGAGTGTTGAAGTCATTGGAAGGGAGGTCGGAGAAGAATGCAGAGAACTCCGGCGCCTCGTACCCGGCCGCCTCGTACCGCTTGCTCATGTGTTTGATGATTGTCTCAATGGTGAAGATTGTGTTGTTTCCGCAGGAACACCCTAAGTCCACTACAGTGAAGGGCACTTGTGGGGATGTTAGTTGCACTCTCTCTAGGGTTTCCTTCAGAAGATGAAGCATGGATCTAGCATGCCGGGCCTGCATTTATATTATTATTATTATTATTATTATTATTATTATTATTAATTACGCTCTAATCTTACAATTAATTCAAATAAAAACAAACATGGATAATTAATTAAAATGATGGAAGGATGGAGTCAAGAACAGTATAGTAGTACATGCCTGGTTTGCAGATGTTTTTGAAAACTCTTTTTTGGTTCTGAAACAAACATAAGGAGAAGAGCTCCTTCTTTTGGTTCCCATATTTTTGTTGCAAAAAACACATAAAACACATAAAACAAACACTAAACTCAGATAACAAATTGGAGAACACCAAAACGGTGTTCTTCCTATTCTCAAGACCAGTTTTCAAAAACAAAAACCTAGCTAACAAATCTTTTATGTTCTAGTTGGTGGATGAAATCGAAGAACCCATTTACAAAAAAAAACAAAAAAAACTAGAAAATCCAGGAAAAAAGGCAAGAAAGTGAGGTGAAAGAAAGGAACCTGAGCTTGAGAATTATTTGCATAACTGGCCTCTCCATTTCCGCCCTTCATGCTGAAAACTCTCTCGAGCTTCATGTTGGGAACTACAACGATGTTATTAATGTCACCTCTACGAGCCATTTTATATATGGATATGGTGGCCAGGTGATATGATCAGAAGTGAGAAAGAGAAGAGAGAAGGTTATAAGTAAACTACTGTATGGGGGGTTATGGCTGTGGGGGTGGAGAAAAAGCAAGACAAGAGTTGAATATATATATAGAAGCTTTTGAAAACTTTGCGTTTGTCTTCTGCTCATACTAACTACTAACCACAAAAAGTATATTACGTAATTGGTTTCTTCCCCAACTAATAATTACCACAAAAATAAACTTAAATCAATATAACCGATGCCTCTAATAATTACCAAAAAGATAAACTACGTATTTTTTTTTAGTCGAAAAAAGATAAGTATGTTATTACCTTACATGTCTTATACATACACACATATGTAAGATATTATATTTTTTTTTTGGAATTTATTATTACAAACAAAGCAAAAGCAAAATAGATTCTAATTAATTATGTGTATAGCTAGATATATGGATATATATTTAATGTCTCCTTATAATTATTTTTAAATTAGTATTTACTTCGATTACTTGGTTGTATTATTATGTTTTCAATTCCACTCTCTTACCACTTGAGCCGATCTTTGGTAATCTCGCCCCACCATTTTTCCATTTAAACTACGTTTTAAGGACATGTTTCTTTAAAATTATATATTTCATGTAAAGTTAATTAAGAAAAGAAAAGTAATTGCATGAAAATCCTCACATATGAGCTTCACATGCAGCAACAATTAACTTCCCAAGATTGACGGCGGATTTTCATGTTTTTCTTCGGAGGAAACTGTACTGAAATCAAAATTAATTGTGAGCAAAATATAAAAATATTAACTTCTTGTTTGCTAAGACTAAAGGCTATGTTTGATTACTAAAAATGCAGGAAAATATAGGGAATGCAAATAGATAAAAAAGAAAAAGAGAAAAAAAAAAAATCCAAGGTAATAAATTATTTTTATACAAAACTTTTAACTAATTTTACTTATTTCATAAATTATTTTTATTTTTGGATTCCGGAAAATTACATTTGAAACGTCAAACTTGAATGGTAAATTTTGAAAATTGGATTTTGGTTTAAAGAACTCAAAAAAAAAAAAAAAAAAAAGATTGAATTGTGATTTAGGAAATCTGAAATTTTGGACTTTGGATTTGAGAAATTTGGAAAATTGAATCTTAATTTTTAAAATTTGAGAAATTAAATTTTGAATTGAAAATCAGAAATTGAGAACTTGAATTAAAAGTTTAAGAATTCTCTCTTTGTAAAAATAAAGTATTAGTATTAAATTAAAAAAAAATGATTCAATTAAGTACAGGGAATAATTCAAAAAATGATTCTAGTGAAATTTGAGAAAATTTTGAAAGCGAAAAAATGTGATTTGAAATGGCTATTGAATATGTTAAAAGGTAGGAGGTTGTTTGATGATCACGATTAGGTTAAATAAATTTAATTAGTAAATAGATTCAAACAATAATTTAAAAAAAAAATAGACTAAATAAAAACAACAACTATATATTAAAAAAAAACAAAAACAATAATAATATAAATAAGTTAAACAAGTTAAAAGATAAAGAAAGCTTACCTCATAAAAGGAAGTCCAAACCATAATTTTTTTTTTTTTTTTAACAATTTAGGAAAGTGACCTCTTTTTATAGAGAAAGGGAACTGTGAGAATGGAAAGAGACACCCCCGTAAAGACGGGGTCTCCAACATTATCTTTCCATAATATCATAATTATTTTTTGAAACCTTCAAATTAATAATTTTACCAAAGAAAACTTCAAATTAATGCCTGTCCTACCAATATTTGTTAGAGGATGAAATTTTCAACAATTCATGCATGCATCATCATGTGTATGCAAAAAGTTAGAATGTATATATATGTATATAAAAACACATTTAGCAGAGTTATGAATATGAAAATAGATTATGGTGATTAGGTTCTAATTAAACATTATATAATTACCTCTGTCTGCTGATAATTTTAAAAAATACAAATAAGTAGAGAATCATTAACTGCTGATCCAAATAAAAAAACTAAGCATACACACATACAAACCCTAAAGAGGCCAATCATAAACCCCAAAGATTTATGTTTCTCTAATTAGGGTTTAGTGATGATGATGACGATGAAAGAGGTCATGTTGAAACAGTTTCAACTTTCAACAAAAACTAAAGTATATGGAGAAAGGAGAAGGAAGAGATATCCATTAAAAGCCAACAATTGATGATTTAATTATATATTCTGTAATTTTAAACTCCATCCCCCCAGAAATCAAGGTATGGTTTGTAGCTAAACCCCACATTTTAAACAAGTAATTAGCTTCTAGCGTTTGTTGGGTTAGTGTAGCTAGTAAAGGAAACCCCATAAAAGGCTTTCCCCACTCGCAGTCTTCATTGTTCTATAATCACTCTCTCCATCACATATTATCATGCATTGTCTAATTGATCGCATTGGGTCAAATGGTAAAAGGATGGGATGAGTTTAAGTGAGATTCGGGTTTAAATTCAATTAAAGAGAAAGAGTACTATAATGATATAATACTCTTTATAGTGAACATGGGTTTTACTTTGATTAGTTTTTAAGATCACCTTTTTAAATTGGTTTACTAATTAGAGGATGCATTATTACTTTCAAAAAATAAAATAAATAAAGGATGCATTATTAATTCTTTAAAACGAAATCAAGAATGCTTATTTTAACAAGTCACTGTATTTTGATTCTAGAAAACTTGGGAAAGAAAAAAAAATTTTGATTAGAAGAATTAAAATGATCTAAAATTTGTAAATATAATATTCCTCATGTTTTTTTCTTAATAAATGACCTATTTTGTATAAAAATAGCATTTTCTATTTCATATATTTTTTAAAAGAAATGTTATTTCTTGTAAAATCAGGCCAAAAAGTGACGGATGATTGGATTTCTGAAACTGGGTTTTGTTTTTTTTTTATCAAATCATCTAAAGAAAAATAAATAAAATTTTCTTTAATTTTAAATAGTATTTATTTTATATTTTTCAAAATAAAATTAAGTATTTTAGGAACTTTTTTTTTTTTTTCTTTTGAAGTGGTGTCTTATCAGAATATATCAAATCATTTGGATTTTTTCTCAAATGGACTGACTACATAAGTACTTATAATTTTGCCAAACTACATGGGATACTTTCATAATTGTTGATGAAAAGCAAATTCATGATGTATTTATCTGTTGAAGTGTTTTTTTCCAAAAGCTTAGCAAAGTACTTCTCTTTTGCTAGACCACTAATAAATCATTTTATCAAAAACTCTGGTCTCCTTCACCAAACATACTGAAGAAACAAACCATATTTTCATGAGTTAAAAAATAAATAAATAAATAAAAGAGAGTGATGGAAAACAAGAATTAATGGAGTCCATGATAGTCACCATAAAAAAAGTGGGGGGGGACTTAGTCACATGCAATAGTGTGAGAAGAGAGAGAGAGAGAGAGATATTAAGGAGAGTGAGAATATGAGGGTGGGAATGAGGTTTGATGACCTATGGGGAACCCTTTTTTTTTTTTTTCTTCTAAAGACCCGGAATCTTGTTTCTCATCTTTCCACCCTCACCTTCTCTCAAAAGTCCACCACATAGCCGTGATAATCGCCGGTTCACGTGAACCCATGCCCTTTCTTTTCCTTTTTTTTTTTTTTTTTTTTAACTTTTTGCACCTACCCTCTAGCCCGATATTGTAAAAATGAGATTGATTGAATTGGAAAAGTTATTCGATATGTAAGGGTTGAATTTGTAGTCAAATTGTGATCAATTCGCTTTAGAGCCAGACTATAAAGGTAAAGTCATTGATCGATGACTTGTTCGATTCGATTTTTAAAACATTTCTCTAACCTCCTTTCTTATTATTACTATTCTAATGTATAATTCTCTACTCTTCTCTCATTTTTTTAAGACCATGACCAAAAAGATTATCGATTCGATGATGTAACTAATCGAATCTTATTGAATCGGTTTGATTTTTAAAACATTCCTCAAACCTCCTTCCTTTCTATTACTATTCTAATATATAAATCAATCCCCAAAGATATTGTCTCCTCTTCTCCCATTCTCTCTAAGTAGTGGGTTAGGCCCCACTTTTGGGTGGGACCATGACCGTCTGATATGGCATCGAAAAGTGGGAAAGCTTAGCAAGAGTGAAAAGACAAATGGTGGAATGGTCAAAAAAGTGATGCGTGGTAGTTATTCTTCTAGCCTTCTACACCCCAATTTTTGTTGACCCAATTGGAGTTATATTCTGGTCTTTTATTGTATGTAAATTAGGTGCCCTTGTACTCTAGAAAAGACACCCACCTTTAGAATGACGATAAATGTTCAAAAGGGTATGTGAATGGCACTTTTGAGTTTCAATTTCATCATTCATCACAGTCAAAAACTTTGAAGGTACAAAAGCCTTTGAAATGTTAAAAAGGAAGGTCCCACCATGCTAGCCAATGAATATTTACCCAAAAAATAAAGAAAAGAAAAAAAAGGCAAAATCAATCACATGCATAATTTAATCTCACTCCTTTATTTGATAATCATCATCCATATTCAATGATCAAAATTAGAAGGTTAATAGATATTAAATCCATGCCCATGCCCTTATGCACATGATGTAAAATGAAGGGCGCGTGCAATATACATAAACATGAATGCAGGTATACTATGGTTTTGGCATTGGTATTTACACCATAATCTTGACCTTTTGATTTGAATGTAGATTTTCCAATATGGACACTTTATCCAAAGCATGGTTTTGTAATGCTTGAAAGGAGCAGTCTTCCCTCAATCATTCAGGAATATAGTAATGGGCTTGTTCTGGATTTATAAGGCAAAATCAGACATGGCCTAGGTTCGGTTCTACACAACTTAAAGAAATAAACCTTAATTTGTTGGATTCTTCCACCCTCTACGTATCTTTCACTCATTTTAATAATCACCCTCTTAACAAAAAATTAAAAAAGAAAAAAAAACTCATTGGCACTTATAATCCCGATTAACGGGTTTACGGGATCAAAGAAAATGGAATGTTAATAACATGGTCACAATCACAATGTGCTTACCTAGATTGAGATTGTGTTAAGTATAAGCAATCCGATCAATTTTGAGGTGTTAGTACTAGTAAGATCCAAGGGTGTAATCGAGTTGAGTCGATACAAAGCCAGAGCCAAGCTCGACTCGAGCTCAATAAAGCTCGAATCAATTAAAATTTAATAAATAATTATACTTAAAAACGACTCGATTAACAATATAGTAAAGTTCAATTAAGCTCGCAAACAACTTGAGTCGAGTATTGTGATACTTGAACTCAACTCAACAAGCTATTCGAGCTCGATTTGATTAACTCCAAATAGCTCTCGAGTAGCTGAACTTGTTTACACCCAAGATCTATATGAAAGAATTGGAAGAGAAAAAACTATGGGCCCTAAAGGTATAGAGTAAGTTTAAGTTGTATGGGCATTGGGAATAGTAGAGGCATGGAAGTTAAGGCTATAGATTATTCAAATACAAGGAAGTGAATGGAACCAGCACATGAGAGGAATTTTATTCTATGCTTGGCAAACTATAGGTGTCTAAACAATACTTTGGTAGAGAAAAAGTGGACAATACCAATCCAATCTGTTGAATTTTAAACACTACGACTTCACATGTAGTGTTTGTTTTCTTCTATAGATATCTATGGAGATTGAACATCTCCCACTATGAAATTGGAAGGGAAAACAATGACAGGAACATTTTTCCTTGTCTGCTTACCTTAAAACTGAAGCCTGAGGCATCACAGATTCTTGAGTAGTATTGATGCTAGTTGAACTGCCAGCTAAAGTAGAATGTGTTTTGGTTCCCGAAATCAGAGACTGCAAAAAGAACTAATAGAGATGGATATATGCAAGATGAAGAAAACAGTCCATGATTTAGCACACTACAGAGGGTACCAACAGCTGCTTTCCTGATCCTCCCCCCCTATTGAGAAATGATCATCTCCATAAGCATGCAGTTCAAATATCCAACTGATAAAAAAGATAATTACCAGGCAAAGTAATGATTTTGTAGCACAAGCATGCAATTCCAGATATTGATTTCACAAAAAGATAACAGAAAGTTGAGTAATGATTTCGTAAGTCAGCCTTGGTATGCTGTCTCTGTCATGCTGGTTGCCAAACATGCTTCTTACAGTTTAGCCAAGATGAGAATGCTGATGAGGGTGGCGAGACAAAGACAAGATAACAAGTTAAAACATTAACACTCAGAGATATTACATATGTTGTAGCTGAGAATCAATCAGATGAAATCAAATATTATAATTTGTTCTGCACAATAAAGACCTGAGGGAGGAGTGACCCAAAAAGAAAGAACGCAAAAATGAGTTGCAATTGTGAGAAGACAGGGCAGCCAACAATTTCATAGAAACATGGTCCAAAATAAGTAGAGAGATAAAAAGGCATTCATAGATTGGCAATAAAGAAATAGTGTACTAATGGGCAGAGCCAATCAACGGTGTGTGCCTATATACACATATATATAAATATATATCCATATATATAAATATATATCATAGTAGGAGCAACAGCCTGCAAAAAATACCTAATGAAGATGGTCTCAGAAGCTTGAGTATTGAAGAGGTAAAAAGAAATATTCCAAAATTTTGGAGAAGGAAGCAGCAATTTTAGGCTTTAAGGCTGAAATAAAGAACATACTCCATTCTAAGCCTGTGTAGACAAGTGAGAAACAGTAACAGATGTTTGATCTGTTTGAATCTAGGAATGTGTGAGTGAGATCTTTTGTATTAAAGTTAGAATTAAATTTAAAAATCAATCTTATCAAAATGAAGATAGCAATGGAAGGGGAAAAAAACACATTCAATGTTCCTAACCAAGAACTCAACCCCAAAAACTAAAGAACAAAACATGTTGACACCTTAGGCAGGCAAGCAAAATTTTACATAAATGCGCAAGGGTGATGCACATCACAGTAAGTTATCTTCCATTAAATATTTTAAGTTGTGGAGCTAATGTACTATTCATTCACATGAATCGATAGAATGTAGTTGCATGTTCATACAAGTTTTAGCATTTCAAAATAACTAGTGATCAACAAGCATGCTACTCCTTGTCTGCAATCAATAATCAGAAGAAACTACAAATAAATCTATTGCTGTATTTAGAAAGTCGGACATGTCCAAGAGTATAATGGTACATAATTTTTGCTGGCTATGTGCCAGGAAATGTGGTCCACTTTTACCATACAGTTGCATATCAAATGCATTCCAAGAAAGAAACAAATTTCATTAATCTGTAGCTAATGTGACTGTTGGTATTGAAATTGAAACCATAGTATTTTGAGAAAAAGAAAATTAACTTTTCAAATCAATGGAATAGATCATTCAGAACATTCACAAATAGAGCAAAAGATATTCCATTTATATTTCACTTGCTGGAAATGTGATGGAGGCATCTAAGTACCAAAAAATGGGCATGAACTGATTCAATTTGAATTACTTTTGGAAGATGATACAAACTGGGACTAGTGCTACATATTGTACAAGACATGGGTATTAAAACTCCCTGACTAATCGTCTGAAAGCCCCATCCGCAATATACTACCTGTTATGAAAAAATAACTATGTAAAGATCTTTGACAGATACTTGACAAAGAAACATCAATGTAATGAAAATAATAATAATAATAATAATCATAATAACAATAATAATTTGGATAATAAAACAGGATATCTTTAAAAAATGCCAACAAAAAAAGGGGCACACACTACATGCATATGGGGTATAGGAGAGGCACCACAGTAGGGCCACAGACAAAAAAGCTACACCTGGACAAAAACAACATAATAAGAGTCGCTGACCATAGTTCAGGTTTCCTACAAAATTCAACAATGAAATAATTCTCCTTTTCCCTACAGGCCTTTAGACCATATCCCAATGGGATTTAATAAGGTTCCCCTTGCACTTCAGGTTAGAAAGTTCCTTCTCAATGAAATCATTGTACTATACTACTATGGTTTCATCACATGCACCAAAACAAGGAGAGAGATACCCCAGACCAGCCACCACCTTATCTCCAAACCTTGTACGTTTGATCTAAATAAGAAACTTTTTCACTGATTTGGGAAACACCCACTGCAATCCAATAATTGTTAATAAAATGTCCCATGACCATATACCTCCATCACAATGGACTAAGGTGGTGTTTGTTTTTTTACTTAATGCTAAATATAACTTTTTTTAGCTTAAAATTGAATAGTACTTAATAGCATTAAGTATTAAGTTGTTTGTTTTTTTAACATTGGGTACTAAGTAGGGATGGTAATAGAGCCCCAGTTATTTCGAGTTAGCCCTTCTCTTAATGGAGCAGTTTGAATTTAAGCATGTCGGGTTTTTGGCGGGTTTGGATTTATTTTCTCAAATCCAAGACGAGTTCGGGGCGGGTTCAGTTATCATTACTCCCGCCTTGCCTCGATTATATTTTTAATTTTTTTTAAAATTATTTTATTTTATACTTTAATATAAATAATAATAATAATAATAATAATTAGAATGTTTTTAATAAATAATTTATAAAAATTCATTATTTTTTTATTTTTATTAAATATATTAATTTTAATATAATAAAATAAAAGCGAATATAAAAATAAAAATAAAAATAAAAAATAAAAGCAATCGAATGTAAGCGGGATGGGTTTGGAAATTTCTATGCTCTTGCAAGCATTAATTTTTAAAATGAGACGTGTTTGAGGAATTAAAATAAATAAGCGAGCCGATGGAGACCACCCAGCACAGAGAAAGCTGCTTTTGTTGTCGTCATGTAGTAGTGAGTGTTACTTCGCCTTTCTCTTTGTTGGAATTTAATGGTAAAGTTTTAACACATTTTGATGAAAAATGAAACACTTACAGATAGAAAAGTCAAATATTCCTTTTATTCAGAACTTTTTTAAAATTTAATGATAAGTGGTAAAAAGGAATTTTAAACAACAAGCTTATGTTGTAAGGTATTCAGTTTTCAGCAGTAAGTCAAAAAACAAACAAACCCTAAGTTGTAATCTGCAGATTTCTCACTAACTTTACAAAGACCCCACCTGTATATCATTGACCATCCATTCCTTATGAAACTATCCATGGTTAGAATCTTCCCCCATATTGCCACCCAAGCAAAAGAGAACAGGCTCTCTCAATGGGGCACAGGTGGCCCAAATTTCTTTGGCAGGGAAAATCTCCAAACTCTCAGCATATGATGAGTAGAAAAAAAATTGACATGGAAGAATTACTTCTCTTCCTTCCAAAGTAAACCATTCCCTGCTGCTTCTTGCAGTCTCGCATTAAGGATGATCAATCTCTGCACTTTATATTGTCTAATCCCTCAACTAAACTGCTTGTGATAAATCAGTAGGCAGAGAGAGATGGCAAGCCTGATCTCAAGTTCTGCATTTTAAAAACTAGAATCTAAGATCTCTATCAATAGTAATTGACCAAATAGAAATCTTATACCACACTAATTACTCTAAGAACTATGATGATATTAATCTATACAGACTACAATTATTAATCAATTAGCGTCTGGTAAAAATAAACCATTTGTCTCCCAGGTGCAGACAATGCCACCAGAAAAAAAAAAAAAAAAAAAACAGAAACACCAGTTTCTATAATGAGAAAAGTCTGTCTAACACAATATCTATCATGGCCACCCACCCTCAACACAAACAGTGCCCAATCCCAAACGAACAAAAAAGAGAATTCAAAGTATCTTCCATATCATATGTGTGAGTATCTATCTATATATATATGTATATATATATATATAGAGAGAGAGAGAGAGAGATCAGAGATAACCAGTACATTATCACCCTTTTAACTTCAGAGAACTATTTAATAGTGGTAATTAACCTAGTAAAAAAAGAAGAAAGAAAGCTTACTACTAAGCCAACTCAGCCCTGATAATAATAATAATAAATGTAACCATGTTTAAAAATTGGCCATTCAAAAATGCTGTGAGTTTAAGAAATGCCATTTAAGTGTTCAGTAAAACTGGACTATTAAATTATTGTGAACATATGTGATGACAAAAAGGAAGCACCACAAAGGAAGAATATATAAAAAGGTAGTGCCAAAAAGGCATCCTAAGGTATACTGGATGCAACTAAGGGAGGGGAGAAACACCAAAACATCCCTGCCCTCACTTACAACCAAGCCAATCCATGGAGCTAAAAAATGGCATTGAACCTTCATTAACAAACACCTAGACGAAGACCACAAATCATAGACAAAAGAGTTTTTCATCCTTTGGATCGGAATTCCCCACATTGTCAAATGCAACCATGATCCTTTCTTTCCAAACCATCCAAAAGATGCAGAAGGAGACACTCTTTCACACCTTTTGGCATTCTTGCCTGAAAAGACCTCCATGCCACCCAAGGAGGGTCTGTCTAACCGGAGTAAAGATCCAAGTTACACCAAAGAGAATAAAAAGCAGCTGCAATAGAACTCTTGTCTTCACACAGTAGACAAGGATGTGATTGATGTATTCTTCTTTATCAAGGAAATAAAACATCTGTTAACCAGAGAATACTGCCTCCTTTGGACCTGATCCAAAATTAAGGGTTTCCTCAACGATACCTCCCAACATGAACAAAGCCACCTTAGGTGGCACACACACTCCAAATAATGCTCCTTGGGAACAAGATAAGGCCACTGAGCTCCAAAGCAACTTGTAGGGATTTGATCAAGAATATACCACTCCTTGACTCGATCCAAATCGCCTTGTCATCCACACAAAAAGACACTCCCACTTTTCACCTTTAATCTTTTTTTTGGATAGGTAAAGAAGCGATGCATTGAAAAAAGGGGAAGAACCCCAAGTATACAGGAAGTATACTACAGGCTCAAAGGAGCTAAAAAAGCAAAAACAAAAAAAAAAAAAACAAGGGAGGAAACACAGCAAACCAGCCCCAAGAGCACCCCTATACAGTCCCCAAAAATCAGTTTCACTACAAGAATCAAAATCAGTTTGAACTCTAGCCCAAGACCAAATAGCATAAGTAAAAGACTGCTTCAGTCATTGAGCAGTAACTTCCCAATCTTCAAACACTACCCTATTCCTTCCTCTCCAAATCATCCAAAAAAGGCAAATAGGTGTTGCCATCTAGATCTTCTTGCAATGCTTTCTTGCAAAGGAGCCTCTCCAACCAATTAGTGTCTCCCTAGCTGTGCAAGGACCCAAGAAATTCCAAAAAGGGTAAACAAAAAGTCCACAAGTCTCTAGTCTTCTTACAATGGAGCAACAAATGATCAATAACCTATTCACCTCTAATCATTAAAAGGTCAAGAAAAGCACATAAGCATAACCCCTGAACCTAGGTGCGCCTTGCACCTTTTAAAACTATGAGAGTACCATGCTATCTTGACATGAAACTTTTATGGAGAATCATAGGAAGGTCAAGAGCACAACAATATTGTAATTTTGTGTGTGTATCTGGAAGGAAAGAAATTGGAAGGTGATTTAAGAAGTAGCTTTCTCCATAATGAAGTTTAAAGGCTATTTCTCTACACATGGGTGAATCAGGAAGGAAACAAATAGGAAGAAGTTTTGACATTCATAGTTAGGAAGTGTTTTCATATTCATGATCTTTGGACCCTCAAAGTAAAGAAATATACTCCTCTTGAAGTTGGTTGGCTCTTGCTTGCCTCATTATCCTTTTAGCTTTGTTCAGATCTCCTCATATATGTCCTGGTATATTAGGGCTTGCCTATAACTAGCTTCCCTCATCTCTGCTCTTTACCCAATCCCATCCATTCTCCCTATGCCACGTGTTATACATGACTAGCATCGAATAATCTAACAATAACCTTCCAATTTTCTCATATAAATATTCAATAATATCTTCTCTCCATTTAATCAAATGTAAAGAACTAAGAATGACATAGTATGTTTCTTTATATCAAACAATACCCATCAATGTCTATCATTATAAGGGGATTATTAAGTACCAAACTTTTTCCTTTGTGTAAAGGCTTAAGGCTAGATGGTAAAAGTGCACACATACATGTAGATGACAAGTTCTACCTGCTTAGACCACTAAAATCTAAAACCCCCCAATTCTGAATGAGCAGCTATCATTAACATAAGAATAGTGCTTGGAAAGGAAACGAGGCAGATTCAACAGGTATGGGGTACCTGATCAAAAGGAGCACCATGGAGCTGCTGCAACAAAAGCCAAAGGACAATATAATTTCAACTAAAGAAAAATCCAATTCTGGGTCAACTGGAAATAGGTTGGAAAAGCCCGTTGAATTTATCATAGAACCATCTGCAAAACAAAGTTGTTATCTCATGAGAAAAATTCAAGTTTGGATCATTCATGCTCCAGTTAAATAAAAGCAAAAACCATATAAGTAAACAAACTCTAAATTGTGTTTGCTAGCATTGTAGAGCAACTAAATTAGTCAACACAACCACAGGTAGCCAATTCTAATAGACAAGTCGGAAGCATTTTCCTAATCAGCATAAGAAGTCATGGTAAGAACAATTATTTAAGGTTGGATAACTGGTATTCATGCAATGTTAGTATACACACTTCCACAAACCTAAATTTTCTGCAGCCTTTTTACCATTTATTAGGTGGTAATGCCAAATTACCAATCAGTTAAGCATGAATTGAATTTATTTAGAATTTACAAGAAAGAGAGATCAAACTAGAGATAACAATCGACACAAAAAGGTTTTTGGGGTGAATGCTTAAAAGTCTCTGGTTGTGTATGGATAAATGAGCTTATAATTCGATAGGATACCGTTCTGTATCTAAATTAATCATGGCTGATTTTAATCTAAAACTTCCTTCTCATGCTTGCCAATTTTTAGGCATTCAAATTAAAGTATTATTAGAGCTAGTCACGGGCTAGCCAACCCATTTCGGGCTAGCCCATTCAAGCTATGGGCCAAAACGGGCTAAGCTAATATGACCCATTATATTGAAATTTAGCTTTGATATTCGGCTATCTTGGGTTGCAAGCCAAAACATTAAAATCTTTAAAAAAAATTAATTTCTTAATTCGATTATTTCATGCAAATAAAAAATAAAAAAATATAAATATATAATAATAATTAATATATAAAATAATTGAGTCTAAACAATATAATAATATTAAACAAAATTAAATAAATAAATAATGCTAGAACACTATTATATCTTAAGTATCAAACTAAGTAGCTAAATAGTACCAAAACAATAAAGTAACAACTTAATAATATCTTTGAAAAATAAAACTCCAAAGTATCAAATGAAGTTTCATATGCCTCTAATCTTCATCCTCGTCCTCATTATATCCAATAATAATGTATATCCTCGATGCTAGTTGAGTAATCATAATCATCTATTAATTAAATTTTTAGAATGTTAACAATATAAATATAATTTATATTTGGAATAATAATAAAAATGTTTTCCAAAATGCATTTCAGCTAGTATAATAATAAAAAATATCATATTTGTTTTGAATTAAAAACTCTTGCTAGAAGATATAATCATATTGAAAGAAATAAGTGTACATTTTTTGTTAATTAATTTAAAAATAACAATATTTTGTTATTAACACTAGTTTAAGTAATAAAATTATTTAAAATATATTGATAATTTAGTTATTAAATTTAATTTAATTTATAAACTAGTACAACTTCATTTTTATCAAAAAAAACATATATGATTAAATTAAATTTATAGGATAAATACAAAAAAAATAAAATTATAAATATTTAAAATAGGATTAACGAGATAAATGAAAATATATTCAATATTAAAACTATAATTTATTTAATTCAAATGCATTTTGTAATTTTCCATAAAAGATTTTTTAAATATTAAATTATCATATAAATTATATTAAAAAGTTAAATTTAAAAATTGAAAATAAAATAGTTAAAAAACAAAGTTTAATATATTATAATAATTATTATTATTATTAAAACCTCTATGTTACAAAAGCAGAGATTTGACTTCATGTTAAAAGCCAAAATATCGAATTTTATTGATGAAACCTTAAAAATCTTGATTCTTAATTTGAGATTCTTAAAAAAAATTAAATAAAGATTTGGCCAAATAGAAATTTAATCGGGCCAGCAAACAAAACCACATGGGCCTGAACCAATTTAAAAATTTAGATTTTTATTTCAGGTTTTTAAATTTCTCTTGACATAAAAGAGTCGGGTTAAAGTGGGCTGGCCCATCGAGCTCAACCCATATTGCTAGCTCTAAGTATTACTACTGTGATAGTATCTTACTATGAAAGTTCTTGTCGTTGACTTTGTCATATTACACACATCTGACATAAAGGCATCACATAGTCTGTTTGATGCGTAGTTGGGTGATTGAGTAAGCCACTATGTAATAACATGAAAGTTCCTATCTATATCTTTTTTAGGATTGAGTTAGATTGTACATTGGGGATGGTTTTATGTCGATGCTAGACTTTGTGGATTGGTTAGGTTCACCATAGGGCATGGTTGCTACTCTCTGTGTATTTGCACCTTTTTTCTTATTGATTGATTCATATACATCATGTACACCTTGTATTCTTCAATACAATCGCTCTTGCCTATGAAAATAAAAATCCCTATGTAATGACAGGAAAATTGCATAGATGCATCCTAAATACTTCATTATGAGTTACTTCAAAACATAAGACTGTGTGTGACACCCCGAATCCGGTCGAAATTTGTACTTTTTTTACGGTGCCCATAGACATTGTTCATGAGCGATTACAAGAGCACTATAGTTCAAACAATTGCCTGAACGGTCACGGCGTGCCCGCAGACAACCTTGTCTTGTTGCATGCCTTGATCAGCGTGCGTTGGGCAAGCGCTTCGGTCGAGACATACGCAACTAGCTCGGCCTATCGCGGCCTTAAGCGGAGTGCCGACCACATCGATGAGAAAAACTCTATCGCGGCAAACTTGAGTTTCCTGCTGAAGTGTCATCCGACACAAAAACCCCGGACCCACAATCACGGCTTCCACGGTCGCGACACCGGTTGTGTCGCGACACCAAATCAAGCGCGAAACCACTATCGCAGCACCAAAACGCATGGCGACGAGGTTGCGAATTTCAAGTCGCGTGAGGAAGGGTGTGCCGTAATAGAGAACCCGAGGAAGTGCATTGCGACGGGCCTTCAGCTTGCGCTCGTGCGCGCCGAGTCCTCAATCGATGCGTGCCCTGGCCCTCTATCGCGACACCCTTTGCGATTAACCGACACAAACTAGAGAAGTGGCGTGGCCCACCCCATTAATCCACCTTTTTTTTTTTAACACACTCTAATATCAACATAAATTAGCCTTATTACTACAAAGGCCATTGGAACCTAGAAAACTCGCCAAAATGTATTTATTATACAAAAACGAGTTTAGTTACAATTTGTCTTTCATTACAATTACAGAGATTAGGTCTTCTACCTAGAATTTACAAAATATTAAAACAAGACCATATTTGGCCTTTTCTTCGCCACTAAGTCCTCGGATGCGTTCCATCCCCAGGCGTACCTTCAGTACCTAAAAAAATTTTTCACGACGGGATGAGCAATGCCTAGTAGTTGAATTTTCTCCTACATTAGTTTGCCTCACCTAAGTCTTCCATGCAATGCAACGCACACATTCAAGTAAAATTATCTGCATTCACTGCCAGATATGCAAATATCACGCCTCATCTTGCCTCGAGTCCTCAGGATTCCTTGTGTGCATTTCATAGGAATGGAAAAAGCATTTTCAAAACAAAGATGTTTGTTTTTAGAAAGCTCGATGGACAATCTCAGATATTGAAATTTATTGGTCAACTCTTACGATATATATTAGTGGACATGTTTCAGATAAATAGTTTGTGGACAATACTCAGATATAATCACAGTGAATGTCTCGATAAATATTTGGACAACCCTCAGATGTAATTTACTCCATACATGTCATTGCACTCCACACACCTAGTACTCTACGGTGTCCCCGTGCATATGAAATGCAAATGCCATTTTCATGCCAATTTATGTTAATATCTCATACATGCATATACTAACATAACTCACACAACCTACATGTTATTCATCATTAGCAATAACACAAAAGCTGGCACCATGGGCTGATCAAAATCCGGCCAAATAAGTGGAACCGCCCCGAACAATCTGGCTCGGCTCTGACGCTGAAGGCAGTCCATATATTCGGTCGGTTGTTGAAAAGCAGTCCGAAATTCGGCCGCAGCGTTCCCAGTCTTGGAATTTGAAATGTCTAACCATTTAGGCTCCAAATACCCCAGTATTAAAGGCTCTTAAACGAGAGTTAAACCAGTAGGAGAAAAAACCCCACCTCTTGGTTTTGTCAAAACTCCCCAGATTCTAATCTTGATGTGAAGCTCTTGCCGCGGGGATAAGACTTTCCCTCTTATAGCTGAAGCAGCACAATCAATCAGAAAATTTAGAGAGAAGGTAGAGCTTCTCTCTCTAAGCTCTCTCTTTCTTTCCCTCTCCTCTCTCTCTCTTTTTCCCCCTCTCTCCCCATCCCACCGGTAGGTCCAAGATGGGTCAAGTGGAATGTCCTCTCATGCCACGTGTCATCGTAATGGCTCCTTGGATTACCCTTATCATAAGCGTAAATCGCGGATTTCTCCGATCATGTGTTGCCACATATCTCCTATGGCCAGCCAGGCTCTTTGTTTGAGATATTACGCACTTGACATGTGGCGCAACATGAGCCCAGCCATCACGTCTTAAAGTAATAAATTCTTTCGATGCCTCAAAAACATGAAATTAGGCCGTCTCGAAATTCGCGAAATTTAACGTGGTAACTAGATTTGTGAGACGATTTCAACGATAGAAAATAGTTTAGGTAAGTAGGGATTTAGAAAAATTTCGGATTTTTAACCGAATTCACCTTTTACCCTTCTTCAGAAAGTTTGGATTTTCTCGGGTTTTACAATTAATTTAAACCTTCTCACTTACAAATCGAGCAACTTTATTCAACTAAATAAAATATTTTTTGATAAGTAAATTGGACAATATATTAACAAACCAAGGCCAAGCCCTAGAGCAACTTTATTCAACTAAATAAATAAAATGGTCTTTGGGATATACCATTTATTAGGAAGCTTTTTTGTTCTTTTGATAAATAAACAAATGAATGGTGATATATTAATAGAAAAAGGATGCCCATAAAACAACCCAAAGCATACAGAGGGTAAGAACCATAGCACCTCACCTGCCCTCATTTTTTTTTTCGATAAATTCAGTCGTCCTCATCTTGGACTCAACCAATCCAAAAATTGAAATAAAGAAAAGAGTATCAGTATCTGTATTTATTTATTTTGGTAAGTAAAGAAAGAGTATTTGTATTCATATGCAACTTCTTTTTAGTAGATATATGCAACTTGTCCAAGACTATAAACTAGACACAAAAGAATTTTTCAATTTTTGAATGGAAATGACCCCTTTCTCAAAAATAATTCTATTTGGATTATTGCTCCTAAAAGGCAGAAGTGCAATATAAAAAGTATATACAGTGATCTTTTGTGAAGATATTATAAGAAATGTTATTTTTTTATAACCATGGCTGTCTGGGCAGCTTATGCCCACCTCGATTAATCCCAAGGGGCCCTGAAGAGATTATAAGCAAATGTTGCAAGTATTACTACTTTTTTTATAACCATGGGTGTTTGGGCCAGCTTACGCGCACCTTGACCAATCCCAAGGAGTCTTGAAGTTAACAGTTAGGTAAATCCTCCAGTGGCCCTAAAGGGACTCAAACTAATGACCCTTAGGGAGTTAACCCAAGGCCGGACCAACTAAGCTACCCCTCATGATTAGGTATTACCATATTATGCAATATATATAACCAAGTCTCATGAATCAACATCCACCCTATCCTTGGTAATAAACCTTCTATCTTTTTTCGCCCATAGACTTTTCCCCTTCACCCCCCTTTAATTTCTTAGCTACAAAAGGTGGTATGCGCAATAATTCCCTTACATTCTATCAGATTTTTAGAAAATAAATTAGAATTTTATATGAAATTACCATTTCAGATTTGATTAGCTATCAATTTCCAAATTTATAGCGTGGAGATTGGTTGATTACTATTTCAGATTTGATTAGCAATCAATTTACGGATTTCTAGCTTGGAGATTGATTTATTGGGGTTTTTTTACTTGCTGTTTTTCCCAATATGGGATATTCCCTACTATTTATTTGTACTAGTTTCTGATGAAAAATAAGAAAAATATGATTGAGAGTGTTTTCATCTGAAAAACTTTCATGGTATCAAAGCCAACGCATTTTTTCTCTTTTCCTCTTACTAATAATGAGTCATGCAATTGACAAGACACTCGAGCAAATCTGCTCCCTTATGGTTCTTTTAAACCTATTTACATTAATCCTGCTCTACTATTTCTACCACATCATATAGTGATTATTTATTCATAATTCGGCCCTTTATCTCAACTGCTAGCGATGTTTTAAAGGTGTAAATGAGCGCCTGGGGTGAAACGACAACGCCCCTAAGGCATTCCAAAAAATGCGAACTACATGGAAGGCGTACACCTTCTACACCGAAGCGTTCTAAAGGCGCAGAGGCATACACTTTCTCTGCATCATGCAAAGATGCGTATGCCTCACAAGTGAAGTTTTGGCGCTTAAAAACAGAAAAAACAAAACCAAAAAAAACTATAACAACTTGAGTTTCTAATTTAAGAACAAAATTAGAGGAACAAAAGCACTTTGACTTCAAGATTTCTCTTCCTCACTGTCGTCCGTCAAGAACCCATCTTTCCTCTCCTCTACTGTCGGCCCTTAGAGAACAAGTAAGATTTCTCTTTCTCTCATTTCTGTTTTCATTCTTCCCTAACCCTAACACTATTTCCCCCTTTGTCGGCCATGAGAGAGTAGAATGCGTGGGCTTTCCTCTTCTTTAAAGAAAACATTGGTATGGCAAACATGAATCTCGACCCTTTTATTTAAAAAAAAGAAAGAATCTAGCTCTTTTTTTCTTTTATATAAAATAATTTTTAAAATTATATGAGACATTTTCTGATTCTCCAAATTATTCTTGGTGTTATTAAAATCTTAGCTTTATTATTGCATATAAAATAATTCTCGGTGCTCTTTTTTCTATATAAAATAATTTTTATTATTGGATAATCCCTACAAGATATTTAATGGATTTTTTTGTTTTTTTTGATCGGTAAAAAGAAAATTTATATAGATAACAAAAAAACCCTAGAGTACAGTGCGTGAACAAAGAAAGGGAACCAAAGCAAACTGACAAAAGAAAACAAAATCCACCAAAAAACTACCTACTCTGACCATGTAAAGTCTATAGCAATTTGTATTATCAACACTATACAAATTAGCTCAAGTCCACAAATTGGTTACAAAATTAGCTTTAATTCTTTGAGCGGAGGGGACCTCGTTCTCAAACACGAGCTTATTCCTTGCTCGCCAGAGATTCCAGGCAGGCACGGAGAGGCGTGAGAGCCAAATTTTTTTTGCGCTTTTACCTGTGGCTCTTGCCAAGCTAGAAGATTAATGGATATATTTTTTTTTTTTTTTGATCGGTAAAACGATTATATAAGATTGAAAGAGCCTGAGGTTATCCAAAGAGAACAAGAAGGATACAAAGAAAGCGAGCTTCCTCACCTATACCCCATCCAAGACAAAAAACCCACCAACGAATTTAAGTTATCAACACTATACACCTTAGCCCACGACCACAAGGATAACACAAAAAAAGTTTTCATCCTATGAGCAGAGAGGACCTCGTTCTCGAAAACCACCCTATTCCTTTCCATCCACAGCGTCCAGAATATACAAAGAGGAGCCGCCCTCCACACTCTCTTCCGTTTTTAGGCTTTCGCGCTGCGAGAAGGGGTAGGTGACAAGCAGTACTAGGGAACGCAGTTAAAACGTGTGGCAGCGGATTTCATAACATCTTGGCTCGAAGACGATGGATGAGCAAGTGGTCTGCTGAACACTAATTCTCTTCACATAAACCCAACACTGTGCTTAGGGATCCACTTCCTCTTTAATTTGGTCAGTAAGCACATGAAGCTTAGAAGCGAAAAATCCCGATTTAGAGAACAATTGGGTTCCAAATAGGCATGAGGGGAATCGAGTAGAGTGCTCATTAGATACATTAGACTAAGCGAAAAACCGAGTTCTAGAGCTCCTTGATAGCAGTCGGTCCTCTTGATCGAGACTAATTTTTTTGTTGACCCGAGTAGGAACCTTTCCACCTACACCATCTCACGATCGTTCTAAAGGTCTAAGAAAGAAGTGGGGACCATCCCCTCCTCCCTTGAGAGTCGAACATCTACCCTTTCATCTTTATAAAGCGCCAAGTGAACAAATTAGAGAATTCATTGCATGACACAATATCATTGCACAGGGTCCTTCCAAAAATGACCTCCTACCATTTCTGGAAATGGAGTTTGAGAAAAGAGACAAGACCATTCTTTACCCCGATGTCTTTCCATAGCCGATTACCATAGCCTGATGTCCACAGTGTTCCAACCTGAGCTTCCTCTCCAAATTTGGTACTGATCACCAGTCTCCAAAGAGAGTCCCTCTCATTAGCAAACCGCCAACACCACTTGCACAGCAAAGCTTGGTTCATCGTGGCGAGACCTCGCACCCCTAACCCACCTCTGCGTTTCTCTTGACAAACAGTATTCCAGTTAACCAGGTGAGGTTTACGCTCTAAATTACCACCACCCCAAAGAAAGTCTCCTGCAAGATCTTATAGAGCTTGGACGAAGAACGTGCTTGGGCATTCTAAACGAGAGAGAGGGAGTAGATGGGGAGAGAATTTAGACCAGGTCTTCGAATAAGGGTAAGTCTCCACCCTTTGAGATGTATTGTCTTTTCGGGAGGACAATCTATTCCACAAATCTTTCTTGATAGAATCCCATACTCCGAAGCCACAGTGAGGAGCACGAGGAAGATTGAATGCAGTGGGGAGGGGATCAGACGCCCACGACTGACTCATTTGCTAACTCCTCCCGTTCACCACACCCATAGGGATAACCTCGCTTTTATGCGAGATTAATTTTCAAACTGAAACTTCAAACCATTAAGGTCCATCTCGAAATACATCATACGCTCGGCATTGGCATCCACGAGAAAATGATAGTGTCATCGGCGCTATAATAGATGAGATATGACCATCTCCTACCATCTCTACCCCGAGCACACTTTTGAGAGATAAAATTGCCTTCCTACAGCTCTCTTTATTAGACAAGCAGAACGAATTCAGATAACAAATAAATGAGGCGATAGAGGATCCTTGTCTCGAGGCCTCTAGAGACTCAGAAGAACCGGAGGAAGAACCATTAGTAGTGAGCAGAGCGGTGGAATGCACGGTTAATCCATCAATCGGCCCCGAGCCCCATTCTCTCGAGCATACGCAACAAAGTCCTGATGTGGTCATAAGCATCAATATCTAACTTGCAGGAGGATCCACTTTCTCATTCCACTCTAAGGATCGGAGTCCAGCCTCATTCGCAATTGTACCCAGCATCCGGAATGCTGCCTCCCCCGCCTGACGCGTTACGTCTTTGGGAGATAGCGAGCTCATAACCTTTTAATTACATTGGCTAATACTTTCGATAAAATTTTTGTAAAAATTTCTCGCTAAGGCGAGTGGTCTTAGGTCCTTAAGATCCTCCACGGTTCTTCCACTTAGGAACGGAACCAAAAGTAGCATTCGAGAGGGGTACGAAATTTATAACAAGCTGGGAAGATAGTTGCACAATTCAAATTTAGTAGATATCTGGGGGTAACTGCGGAGGGTTTGAAGAGGTCGAAGCGTGCACAAAATTGAGCGCGAGGTAGCGAATAAGAGGAAGGGGATTGTTTCAGAGACAAGATGCGAAAGGGAGCTCAGGAAGTTGGAATGTACCATAAATTACAGTGGTAAGAACCAGAATAGAACCAGAATTGAATGCTACTTTCTTGGTTTTAAACATTCTGGTTTTTTCAAGGGGGTCTTAGGTCCTTAAGATCCTCCACGGTTCTTCCCTAAGATATTATTGATTAAATATCTTATACCCAATATAAGATATAATTTTTGGATTAGATATGGAAATCAGTTTAGTTTAAATATCTTGTACCAAATATAGGAATATATAATAAAATTATTAAAATTAATAAAATTTATTTTGTAGATAAGAAATAAATTAAATGTTTAAAACATTTCTTTTATTTCATAAATTATATTTTTATAAAATATAAACTTTTTTTTTTTAAATCAAGTTATGGTTTTTTTTTTTTTTGGTGAAAGTTTAAAAGTAGTTTTATGCTATTTTATTGTATTTTTAATATATTATAAAATATTTATTAAATCATATATATGATCCCAAAAAGCTTACGCCTCGACAACCTCGCCTCACAAACAAGAAAACGCCTCGCATTACGCTTTCGCCTTTAAAAACATTAATAGCTGTGAGAGACTAAATGGTATACACCAACTCGGATGCAATTACTTTTACCAAGGGCTTGATTAGAGCACATGTACAAATTAGTACAATCTCAGCTATTGTAGAAGGGGTAATCCTAAATCAACTAACTTTTGAGTGACACAATTCTATTCATTCTTGGATAATTGATTCCTAAACAGCTGATCATATGGTAGTTTGTTCCTAAAAAGTTCTCTCTTATAGTCCTTGTCACGGAGGGCAATAAAGGTCAAACTTGTTGATGGTTCACTCTTGGCAATTGTCGGGATGGGAACTATCAAACTCACTTCATTGATAACCCTTCAAAATGTGCTCCACGTTCCTAATTTGTCTTGCAATCTATTATCCATCAATAAATTTACTTCTGATCATCAATGTCAAGCTAATTTTTACTCTTCTTATTGTGAGTTTCAGAATTTAACCACGAAAAGACTGATTGGCAATGTTAAGGAAAAAGATGGGCTCTATTATTTTCATGATGGACTTGACTTGAGTAGACAATTTCAAAGTACTAGCGTACATTTAGTATTTGAAATACTTGTTTCCAAATTTATTTAAAAATAAAAGTCCATCTTCTTTTTAATGTGAAGTTAGTTAATTTATGAAATATAGTGCATCTTTCCCTGACCTTATAAACCAACACACACCATTCTGTTGATCCATAGTGATATTTAGAAGTCCGTGTAGAACATGGACATCTTATGAAAAAATGGTTTATGACCTTTATTAGTGATCACACAAAGATTAAGTTGGGTTTATTTGATGAGGGAAAAATCTGATGTGGAAACAATTTTCAAAAAATTTTACACCATGGTGCAAACACAATTTCAAAAAAATATTCAAATATTGTGGAGTGATAATGGTTGAGGGTATTTCAAAAATGCTTTAGGCCAATTTTTTCTTGAAAAATGAATTGTTCATCAAAGTTCTTGTATTGACACTCCACAACAAAATGGTTTAGTTGAAAGAAAAAACAAACATTTATTGGAAGTAGCTTGTGCATTACTTTTTACCAATCAAATACCAAAATATCTTTGGGGTGAAGTTGTTCTTATTGCTACATGCCTTAAAAATAGAATGCCTAATAAGGTCTTAAACTTTGAAACACCATTTGATGTTTTCCATAAGTTTTTTTCCTACGAATAGGCTTTCTTCTTCATTACCAATAAAGATATTTGGGTGTACTACATTTGTTCATATTCATAGTCATAATCGAGGGAAACTTGAACCTCGTGCCACAAAATGTGTGTTTGTAGATATGCTCCAACTCAAAAAGGATATAAATGTTTTGAACCCATTTCAAAGAAAATGTTTGTTACCATGGATGTTACATTTTTTGAATTGAGTCCCTATTTCATGGATTCTGTTTCAAGGAGGACAAAGACAAGATTTAGTTTTTTTATGGTTTCAAGAAAATTAGAATAACTACAAAATGATCCTTCCCCAACCTTGATTATTCAACTTGACAATCCAAGCTTTATTATAACCAAGGAAAGTGGTTCAAGTGTTTAAGATACTGAAAACAAGTCTTCTTGCAATGCCATCTCATGATGTTCATGATCCTACAACTCCTAATAAAGGAGAAATAAGGAAAACAACTGCAGCATTGATACCATTTGATATTGTCTACTCGCGACAAAGGACAACTCAAATGAAAGGGTCTTCCAATCCTTTGCACTACCTAGAGTCCACGAACCCTCCAAGTAATGTCCTCATTAATTCTTTGCCACATGTTCAACCTACTTCATCTTCGAGTTCTGAGTCAGCTAGTCTTGAACATGAGTCTTGTTCAAATTCAGAGGTTAATGATTCTAATCTTCCCATTGCCATTTGAAAAGGTGTGAGGTCTTGTACCCAACATCCATTGTCCAAATATGTGTCATATAAGAATCTCTCACCTGTCTTTCACGCATTTACCTCACAATTGTCTTGTATAGAGATTCCTAATACTGTGCAGGATACTCTAAAAGTTCTAGAGTGGAAGAAAGTTGTCTTCGAGGAGATGAAAGCTCTTGAAAAAAATGACAAATGGGAATTAGTTGCTCTACCAAGAGGGAAGACAACTGTAGGTTGCAAATGGGTGTTTACTGTCAAGTATAAATCTAATGGCTCTTTAGAACAGTACAAAGCTCGACTGGTATCTTAGGGATTCACCCGACCCTATGGCATTGATTACTTGGAGACATTTGCCCCAATTGCTAAGCTAAACCCCATAAGAGTTTTTTCGTCTCTTGCGGCTAATCTCGAATGGCCCTTACAACGGTTGGATGTAAAAAATGCATTTCTCAATGGAAATTTGAAAGAAAAAGTGTACATGGATGCACCCCTAAGATTTCGTGAAAATTTTGGCACAAAGGTTTGCAAATTGAAGAAGTCCTTAAATGAGTTGAAACAATCACCAAGAGCCTGACTTGAGAAATTTACTCAATTTGTTAAAAGTCAAGGGTACTCTCATGGGCAAGGTGATTATACAATGTTTTTTAAACATTCACAAGATGGGAAGATTTCCATACTAATTGTGTATGTAGATGACATGATTCTCACTAGAGACGATGTACGTGAGATGAGCAGATTGAAGACTTGCTCCATCTAAATCCCAGCATTTGAGATCAAGGACTTATGACCTTTGAGGCATTTTCTTGGTATGGAGGTTGCTAGGTTGAAAAAAGGGATTGTTGTCTCCCAATGAAAGTATGTTCTTGATCTCCTTAAGGAGACTGGCATAAGTGGTTGTAGTCCAATTGATATTCCAATCAATCCCAATCAAAAACTTGGAGATGACAAGGAAGGTGACATGGTGAATACAACTCGATGCTCGAAAGTTGAGTGGGAAAGTTGGTTACCTATCACATACACGACCAGATATTGCATTTGATGTGAGTTTGGTAAGCTAATTTATGCATTCACCCTCGAGAAATATCTTTGTAGTGTATTAGATTCTTAGATAATTAAAGATTTTTGACGAGGCTTGCTCTTCCGAGAAGACCACCTGACAAAACATAAGGCATATCTTGATCGCAGTTGGGCAAGCTCATTATTGACAAAGATCCACTTGAATCTTGTACTTACGTTTGGGAAATCTAATTCACATGGTAGTAAGAGCAAAATGTAGTAGCAAGGAGCGATTAATAGAGAGCGGAATATAGGGCTATGGCTAATGGAGTTTGTGAGATGCTTTGGTTGAGGAGAATTCTTGAAGAGCTTCAAATGCCAATACATATGCCAATGAAGTTGTATTGTGACAACCAAGGATGAAAATATCAGTTTCGACGGATATATCGGTACTTTGATTTTAAGGATATATCGGATATATATCGGTGGATATTTTTATTTAAATATCGATAAATTAAAATTATTCAAAATTTATATATATATATATATATATATATATATATATATATATATATTTAATTGCTTATAAATTATTTTGAAGTATATGTAATGAAATATCCATTAGTTTGTTAATTTTTTCAGATTAACTATTATATTTATATTTTTATTAAAATAAAATTATTTTTAGTAAAACATATTTAATAACATTTAAGAAATAAATTATTTCTATGATTCATACAAAAATATTTTAATTAAGGAATAATTTCTAAAATTTGATAATTGTAATGAGAATATTTTGATATTAACAATAATTTATAATTAAAATTTATTTCAATAATTTTTTTGAGTAATTTATTAAATAATTATAAATTTATAATTTATAATTTATAATTTATCGTTTATCATTCAATATTTTTTATAAAAATAGTAAATATATTATTAAAGGGAATATTAAATGTATTATTAAAAATTAAATACTTATTTGATAATATCTTTATTCAATATAGTTTTTATATAACTATTTTGATTTTTAGAAATGTTTCCTACATTGTTGGAGAGAGTTTAGGAAATTTGAATATTTAAATATAAAAATTATGTATACTTTTTTTTTTTTTTTTGAAAGAAAAATTATGTATACTTTTTAACTGTATTTGAGTTTTTTTTAAGAGATAATATTTGAGGTGCTTTATTCTCTAACAAAACTACATTAAAAAATCAAAAAAATCAAAAGGAAAAGAAGTTCAGGAAAATCCTCTAACAAAACTGCTTTAAAATAATCAAAGGAAAGTGTGCAGCAATTTTATCGTCGACTTTTGTGATATATCAGCGATCAAATCATTAAAATATCGGTGATATTGATGACCTTTTCCCGATAAATCAACGATTTTTTCGTTTTTTTTCTTCTCTTCCGCACGTGTTGGCACACTCCACACGCTTGACAGAATTTTTAGCCAAAATATCGCCTTCACACTGATATATCGCCGATATTATCCGATTTTTCAATCAAACGATTATCGAAGCCCGATATCATGTCAAGATTGACCGACCGACACCTGATATATAGAAGATGTATCGTCAATATATCCCAGCATTTTAAACGCTGGTGACAACAAAGCTGGGAAAAGTATTGCACAGAATCCAATACAACATGTCGCACAAAGCATGTGGAGATTGACAAACACTTCATAAAGGAGAAGATTGATTGCGGAGCTATTTGCATGCCCTTTGTTCCTTCTACGCAGCAAATAACTGATATCTTCACCAAAGGACTTTTTAGAACTAGTTTTGAAAGCAAGTTGGACATGATAGACATCTATGTTCCAACTTGAGAGAGGAAGGGGGGATGGTGTCAGATTTTTAGGAAATAAATTAGAATTTTATCTGAAATTACCATTTTAAATTTGACTAGCAATCAATTTCCAGATTTCTAGCTAGGAGATTGGTTGATTACTATTTCAGATTTGATTAGCAATCAGTTTCCAGATTTCTAGCTTGTATATTGATTGCTTGGGGTTTTTTTCCTGATATGGGATCTTCCCTACTATTTATTTGTACCAGTTTCTAATGAAAAATAAGAAAAATATGAATGAGAGTATCGTCTTCAATGGATTTTTATGCTCTCCCAGGTTGAAGACATTGGGAAAAGGCCAAAGAATACTTGGAAAGCTACTGCATCTTTATTATTTTAGACTATTAGGGAGGAAAGTTTTTTTTGATAGGACAACTAAGAAGAATAACTCGTTATTACAAAGGAAAAATTAAATCATGGATAATCTATGAAAAGAACGAGAAGGGAGAATTGGAGGAAATAATTCCTTGTATTTTTCATTGATCCATAATAAAATATATACATATATATATATATATATATATATATATAAGTCAATCAACCTTCCAAATAGATTACAATTCTATAAAACAAATTGCCTAATAGGTTACAACTCTATATGTAAAGTAGATATATGTTGTAACACTTTCACTCAATTAGACATAGATAATCATCTTATTTATTATATAGATAAGCCCAAAAACAGTCATAACTTAGAGGCGGCACTGTGAAGATATCGCGTAATTGTTATACGTCTTCCTTATCTGTGAAGTGGTGAGTTGCATTTCTACATGAACAAAATGACGATATCTGTACTTGTAGTTCGTTAAAATGGAACATAGGATTAGAAGCAATATAAAGAGCTTTAGTTTGTCGCATAAAATTTTGCTAGGATTAATGTCTCAATGTCGACTTCTATCAAGAGTTGATGAAGACACATGATCTCACATACGGACTGTGTCATCACTCGATATTTAGACTCTGCACTAGATCGAGAGACAACATTTTGTTTCTAACTCTTCCATGAGACTAGATTCCCTCCAACAAACACACAGTACTCGAAGTGAACCTTCTATCTTCCTTAGATCCTGCGATACGCATCAGGAAAAGTACTGATTAAATTTATGCCCAAGATTCTTGTATAAAATACCGTAATCCTGAGGCTCCTTTCCAAGTAACATAGAATACATTTCAATAGTTGCCCAGTGGTGGAGCCGTTGGAGGCGGGCATTATGCTTCACAACGTTAAGCGGTGGGCAATATCGGGAGCGAGTTACTATAAGGTGATTCGAACACGACTAAGTCGTATGTCGCCGAATGTTTCGCATTCTCTAGTAAGGTGTACGCTTGGGCAATGGAAGAGCGCATGGCTCACCTGACTCCCGTCTCAAACAATAGATCAAGCACATATTTCCTTTGAGAGATAAGAAGATTCCATGTTTTCTTCGCATAACTTCAATGCCCAAGAAGTATCTTAGCATCCATAAGTCCTTTGTATGGAATTGGCTCTGAAGAAAGGACTTAAGAGATGAGATACCTTTAGAGTCAACTCCCAAAGATGACAATATCGTCGCCATGCAACTCTGCGATATAATGATACTTGGTAGGTTCTGCAATTGAATTAGTTAGGTTTACTGCCTGCTGTCTGAGTCCTCCAACGGCTTGGTGAATTTATAAACCACGTCTGGGGACTCTGTTTTCAAACCATACAAAAAGACTTGAAGACGAAAAACCTTCTATACTCTCCACAAGCAACAAACCACAGAGAGGTTGCTCCATATCTTCACTCCTTTGAAGGTCGTGGCCAAAGAAAGGCGTTACTTATGTCAATTTGGTGGAGATCCTAATGATAAGTGGTAGCAAGGAAATAAAAAGAATTAAACATTAATCTTAACGGGGAAAAAGTGTCGAAATAAGTCACGTCCTTTAATTTGCGTACCATAGCCTGAAGTCATTCTTTCAATCGAGTAATCGAACCATCAGAATTAACTTTGACTGCAAACACCCAACGCCATCCAATGGCTTTCTTCCCAGCAAGTAACTGTACCAAGTTCCAAGTATCATTGTCATCTTAAGCCTACATTTCTTCCACCTTGCTGCTGACCCGGGGTGAGATAAAGCCTCACAGACAGTTTTAGGAAGAGATAGAATCCAGGGATGCAATAAAAGAACATGAATGTGATGACAAACGATTATAAGAACAAAATGAGGAAATTTGGTGCACACAATTATGTTTACCTTTATGAAGAGCAATAGGAAGATCATCATTGAAGACCGGATCTAATGTCGAAGCAACTAGTGTTGGACTCGAGATTGGGGGATTTTGGAGTCAAGAGTATACTTGAGTAATGAGAGGTTTAATAGGAATGGGAGCACGAGTAGGAACCGATAAGGAAACATAATAAACCAATAAATCATCATCCTCCTCTAGACTCGTAACAGTAGACGAAAGGGAAAACGGAATAGTCTCAAAGAAAGTAACATCAGTAGACACAAAGTAACGTCGAAGAGTGGGACAATAACACCTACACCCTTTTTGAACATAAAAATATCCAATAAAGATGCACTTTAAGGACTTCAGATCAAGTTTAGAAACTTGAGGAAGGACATCCCGAATAAAGCATGTGCATCCAAATACCTTGGGATCAATAGGAAACAACGGTTGTTAGAGCAGCGATGGTAAGGGAGTAGCCCAATTAAAATGATGAGGCATCTGTTAATAAAACAACTTGTAGGCTGCGTGAAATAAAGTATTTAGGAACACATTCATTTGGAATAAAAATTAGAGACAATCTCAAGAAGATCTCTATTCTTTCTCTCGGCTACCCCATTATGAGAGGGTGTATAAACACACAAGGTCCGATGGAGAATCCCATTTTGTAACACGAATGACTAAAAAGGTTCCGACAAATATTCCTTAGCATTATCACTTCTCAACGTTGAACAAAGACATGAAATTGTGTTTGAATTTCAGCACAAAAGACACTAAAATGATAAAAAAGCTCAGAAAGACTTTTCATTAGATAAAGCCAAGTGACACGAGAGAAATCATCCACAAAGGTAACGAAATATTTAAACTCAGTCACAAACAAAACTAGACAAGAACCCCAAACATGATAATGAACTAATTCAAAAGGAGCGGAAGTTCGTTTATTGACCCTAAGACTCAAATGCACACGATGGAGCTTAGCATATTGGCTTGTGACTCCTGATTCAATGAGGATAGGCTAGCTGGCGGGGATTATAAGCTTCTTGACAAGGAGAAGGATGACCCAATGGCTGATGAGATTCAAATCAGGGTAACAACTCCCGAACAAGCAACGGGGTGTTGGCGCCGGTTTCGAGGATGTAAAGACCGAGCTCGCGTCTAAACCAATAGCAGAAAGCTTCGTCGAAGATCACAGGAATCAAACAATAATCAAGAAAAATAAGATCTTTGCAATTAAGTATGTCTGGTGAGTTTACTCACATAAATTAAATTAAAAGTGAATTATGGTAAACTCATAATAGAAGTCAAAGTGATTAAAGGAGTCGGATGAATTGTCCTTGACCCATGGACACAAGATGTTGACCCATTTGCAAGGGTAACAATAGAATTACTTGAGGAATTAAAGGCGGGAAATATAGTAAATAGCTTTGGAATTGCATGTCATATGGTGGAGTGGCTCGAGGAGTCGATGACCCATGTGGAGGGAAGATGAAAGAAAACATGTGTTTGTTTGCGACTCGGCTAGTGAGATAGGAGTAGATGCAGACTTAAGTGATTTCTGATAAAGAACAGACTAAAATCTTCGATTTTTATTCTGCAACTTCCTACAATTCTAGCGTATATGTCTTGGATTATGGTAATAATGGCACACAACTCCTCCTAAGGGTTTCTTGTTAGTCATTGAAGCAGATCTAACTCAAACAAGCCTCTAAAAATCCGAAAAATACCATAAAAATATGATCTTGCAATGAAGGGAACCACCTTTCTACGAAAAATACTGCACTTGAATAGAACTTGGCCTTACAATCCACAGAACACCTCTGGACCCTAAAGAAATCAAGGAAGACAAGCAAAAACCCCAGAAAAGCAAGCTGTCGAACAAAAAAATGTTTGAAAAACATTGTTGCAGGGCTCGAATGTCAAATACAAGATGCTAATTGGGTTTGTCGGCGGTCGGCGACACCGGAGGTGAAATCCGATGGCTGGAGTGCCACCCAAGCGCCGCCATGCACTCTCCATGCATGGTGGTTGTCACCGGAGAAAGAACTAGCACGTGGAGGTGCGTGGTTTGCTTGCCAGAGTTGGGGTTCTGTCCAAAGGTAGATCGGGAGACGGTGCACCTTATGGTGGGGTCGTCGGTCGAGAAGTTAGTGGCAGCTAGAATCTTATTTGGAAAATTTTAGAAGTGAAGGTGATGATGAAGGTGGAAGATTTCTATAATGAAGGTGGGATAGCATAAAAGGGAGCCAGACACTAGATGGGTTGCTAGAAAAGGAAACACGGCAAAGTCCTATCCCAAACCTTCCCTGGCTCTGAACCCATGAAAAGAACAAGGGAGAATTTGAGGAAATAATTCCTTATATTTTTCATTGATCCATTATGAATATATATATACAAAAGTCAATCTAACCTTCCTAATAGATTGCAACTCTATAAGACAAGTTTCCTAATAGGTTACAACTCTATATGTAAAGTAGATAAATTTTATAACAATCTGAAAGTGTGGAGCTGACAGATAAAGCACACACATATTTGTTTCTTTGTACTCTGAGGACATGAAGTGAAAAATATAGCAGAAAAAATTACTTCAATGTTCATCACTTTCTATACTCCTTGCATACTTGATGACCTCAAGATGGAAAGCACAATTAACTTATGGCATGGATCATGATAGGAATAGCAATGTGGCAGATATGGGAATGGCCATTTTCATCCCAACATTATCCTGGAGGAAAAGTGCTCATCCAAACCTGCCACAACCCTAACAAGGGACGGTCATGTGCCTGGTTTTGGAAGATCTTGCATGACAAAGACTAACTGGCACACTTCAAAGAACGTACGTTTTCAAGATTCTTCATGAAAGTGTAGAACTGATCTAACTTCTACTGCCATTGATCCCAAGTTACACAAATACATGACACACCTTCAACCAGGAAATTTTAGCAAAGAAACACAACTGACTTGCACATGCATTCAGCAGATTCATATCATTTTTTTTTTGATAAGTAAAGAGCAGGCTGTATATCTATTTGACAAGTGTAAGTATCAATAGAGTACTGTGTAAGTATCAACAGAGCATTCCGCAGATTCATATCATGCATCGATCTATCAGACAAGTGTAAGAATCAATAGAGTATTTGGATCAAATAAAAGAGGTGAGAACACATACTTGCATTGGAAGATTGGCCGTAATCCATTATTTGCCTCAGTCCCTAAAAATGTTCTATCAGTTTCTTCCTTAAACTTATCTGGAGGAAGTACTTCACACGGACCTTGAATCAAGCCGGCCATTATGGTGCCACCATGATTAGATTCATAGACCTAAAAAAAAGGACGAGGAATACACATGAACTTTAATGTGGACAACACAAACTCTCTGCTAAAAGGTCAATCTAAATGCCAATCCAAGGGGACAAAATTCCACGACATCGACAATGTTCGCTAAATTGCATGTGAACAAAAGGTGTACAAAGGTCAATATCTGTGTGTTTATCAGTCCAACTCACATCCTAGTTTAAATTGCCTTTTTAGAGCATCTCCAAGAGGCTAGCTAAACCCCTCCCCTTAGCTATTTTAGCTAGCTTCTTCCTAAAAATCCACTCCAAGAGGTTAGCTATTTGGCTATCTATTTCCCATAGCTCTCATTTGGCTATCTATTTTCCAAAGCCATCATTTGGCTATCTATTTCCCATGACCCTCATTTCTCTCCCTAAAAATATAAAGCAAATTATGAAACAATTAGAACAAAACATTTCAAACAACTTTGAAAAAAATAGGAAATTTTCAGAAAATTAATGTACAAAACAGGAAAAAATCTGAAAATTAACAAAAGAATAAAAAACAAATTATGAGAAATTATGAAACAATTAGAACACAAATTTAATTGTTATAATATATAATATATTATGTATGTTATAAAAAAATTTAAAAAATTTAAAAATTTGATGACGTGGTGTAACACATCAACACGTGATGTCATCAATATGGTGATGACATGGCATACTAAATAGTATTTTAAATTTTATTACTGAAAGTTAGTTAAAGTTAGTTGGGAAATGGATAGCTAAAATAGATAGCGTTGTTGGAGTGACTTTGAAAAAGTGGTTAGTTAAAATAGATAATACAATATTTTAATATATTTTGAGTAGTTATTTTAGATAGCCTTGTTGGAGATGCTCTTATAGGGATAAGATAAAATCTTGGCCTTTTTGAGAACATTATTTGAAAATAGTTCCCAAAAAACAGTTTCTTAAGAACACTTTTAAATTGCTTTATGGTACAGAATTCTGTTTAGGATATTATATACGAAAAAGAAATTTTCTCAGCTTGTTCCCCATGAAGGTAAAACACACTAATGTAGAATACAAATAATTTTCAAAGCATTCTCCATATTCTTGATTATTACTCAAAATACTAAACAATTGAAAATATTCAAATTTTGTTATTAAAAAAACCTGTTTTCAGTCAAAAGTCTCTAATGTGTTCTTTTCAGTGAGAAAAATTTTCTTGAAAGCAATTTCCAAACAGGGCCTTAAATATTATGATAGTGTTGAGGGATTTTTTTTATAAGTAAAAACGCAGAATATATTAATCACAAGAAAAAGTTGAGTGATTTGACACTATGTCACCCCTTCTTGTACATGATGGATAGTCCACATCATACTTCCATGGCATGCATAAACACAAGGGAAAATAAAGGAGAAAATTTATCACAAAAATTATTCACCTCATTGCTTTCAGGAGCACTTGGATGACCAACAACATCTGGCAAGTCGCTAGGAAAGTAGCATTGATTGGCTATCACCCATTTTGACCTAGTTTTGTTATCCTCCCACATGCCCTGCAGAAAAAAGGTAAAAAGATTTCCCATATCAAAAATCCTGAAAGGAATCACACTTCTAAGGCATCAAATATAGTATACGGTTCCTGTCAGAAACTAATGGAAAATTTACAATGTCTTAATGCTATAGTTGTAACAGAGACAAATTATGTTATTGCTGTTCTAACTCTATGGGAATAAGTTGCTAGAAGAATCATTGAAAGCTTGATAAATGGCTTGCCTGAATCTTAAATGGTATCAATTTGCCATTGCTAGAATGAAAGAGAGCATGATCCAGCACTTTATACGATACCCCATTGATGCAACAAGACTGGTAACATGTCTTCTCGTCCACAATTTTAAGTATGTCACCAGTCCATTCAACATCACGCAATCCATCTGGAGAAAATCCAGTCGGCTCTTTAGCCCCTGCACTAGTCCCGGGAGTTCCAGCAGAACTTGCATGTGCAACATCTTGGTCATCTCGCTTAATATCATATGTCAGGTTACAATTAGAAGTTTCTCTTGTACAAGGTTTTTCTGAGTCTTTAACCATAGTGTTGTTGCCATCATAATTCTTTGATGGAATTTCAGCACAGTTTGTCAGCCTAGTACTGTCAACATCTTGTGGGTTATGTGAGACTTGTAAATGATGGGACATATCACTAAGGGCACCAGATGCTTTTGGGGGCTGTGGATCTGGTTTAGGAACCAGTCTCTCTTCATGTGAGGATGATTCAGCAGTTTGTAAGTGTTGAGTAGACGTCTCATTTGACAAGGCAATAGATTGAGAACCACAAGCTGGCCCCAAGGGCTTGATTGAGTAATTAGGATAAGTTCCAGAAGGCTTGGCATTGGCATCCACATACTTGATACTTGATGAAGAATTATTCACTTGCACTTGACTTACTTTCGATGTCTTTGAATCAGATGCCAACTCCATATGGTTGATTTCTAGGGAACTGCAATGACCCTGTAAATCAGAATTTCCATTTGCAGTTATCCTCTGTTGATTGACCCTCTGATCCAGAATCCCAACCTTCTTCTCTGAAGATAGCTGCACTCCAACTGCACTGATGGGCCCTTTTGAAGTGTTCATATTTCTCATAACACGGCCATATTTAGGGGGCAACGGCTTCCCACCACTCAACGACAAGCACTTTGGGCAATGCCACTCACCTCTAGGAATGCCCTTGTGATTGTATGACTGAAGGCACTTCAAATGAAATCCTCTCTCACATGCATCACAAAGAAGTATGTTTTCCACCTCACTAATGGTGAGCTTGCATATCTGGCAAGTCACAGCCTTATTCATGTAATCCCTAGAAGGGAGATTCCATGTTGGATGCTGAGGAAGCTGTGGATGTAATAACTTCTGAACAAGTTTACCAATTTCATTGTGATTACTGGAAAGGGAAGGTGGTTGAAAGTTGTTGCCCAGCAATGGTTGTTGTGCGCTTTGCAAATGTCCAGGTGTTGTATGAGTAGCAAAGGATCTAGAGTTCTGATCTCTTGTTGATTGAGGAGTCATTCTTGACAAATTAGTATCAGCAGTCCCTTCAACCCTAGCAGCAACATGGTCCTGCACTTTGTTCTCAGGCCCAGCTTTCAATGATGAGGCAGATTGCGGTTGTAAGGACCAAGTTGAAGTTTTTGTCGGAAAGTGATCAACAGAAGGGTTTGCTGCTGACAGTTTATATGAACATATAACAATCAGAAAAAATCAAACAAAGAAAAATGAGTTGAGAAGAAGAAAGGTAATAAGATGGACACAGAAAAGAACTAAATTTATTATATGTATCCTAATTCAAAGATAGTATAAGCTAAGAACAAACTATGGTTAAATATCACCAGTAGCCCAGGACCCTAACCACCCCCCCTCCAGCCCAAAAAATATTCCCCTACCAAGGGAGAAAAAAGAAGAGGAAATAAAGGAAATAAAATTGAATAAACTCAGCTGGATTATCATTGCAATCCTTGAAAGTATAGCTAATGCTATAATAAAATATGTTCAACCAAATAATGGCAATTAGATGTCGGCTTTTTTTAATTATTTTTATTTTTCCTTCTTTGGGAAAGAAATATAGGAAAACCTTAATTCTGAAATACCAGAAAACAAGAGTGAAATATGGAAAACATCATCAGTAAGCTATGGCCCTAGTAGATAAACCAGACCCCCACCCTCCAAAAGCAACTCCTTCACAAAAGAAAAGACTAGAAAACCAAAAAGGAAATTAAAAAGGAAAGGAAAAGGAAAGAAAATTGAAAAAGAAACCATTGGGTATCATTACAATCCTCGTAATATCCAACAACATGTTTCAATCACCAAATATGCCCAGAAGGAATAAGGAAAAAGAAGACGGGAAGAAAACTGAAAGAAAAAGGCCAGGTATTAATGTATTATTAGAATCCTTGTAATTATTGCTAAAGAAACATGTTCAAGCAACAAATAATGAATAATGCCCAAATTTTAGTCAAAAACTCAGAGCTGAGATTTTGTTGGTATGGACAATGAAATCTAAAATCAGCATATAAATCACCTCAACAACAAAGGCATTCCAACATGGAAAAAAAAAAGTATTTGTGTACTTATATTTTTTTATGTTCCTTTTGTTGTTGTTTTTGCTTTTGTTTTTGTTATTTTTATAGGTAATTTTTTTTTCTTTTTTTCTTCTTTTGTCCACGTTGGGACTTGAACTTGAGACCTCCCATATCCCCTCCCTCACCCTTTACCACTTGAGCCAACCCTCAAGTGCCCTTTTGTTGTTGTTGTCATTGCTGTTTTATTTATGTATTTTTTCTGTTATAGTGGATCGATCTTGGCACCTCACCCATCCCCATCCTAACCCCTCAAACAATGTCTTAAGGGCCATTTTGTACTATTATCATCATGGTGTTCCCGAATGCTTCTAATGAATTTTTTTAGATTCTGTAAATAATAACACAATTTCATGTTTTGATTGGGGCAAGAATATGAAACAAAAAGTTATACCTTGTACTTGAGGTGGATAAGGAGACCCATTTGGTCTTCCATCCAATTTGAAATGTGTTCTTTCAACTCTGGGCAATGGTAGAGCAGAAGAATCCCTTCCCAAATTGCTGGTGGCTAATCCACTGGAAACCATAGATGATCTTGCTTCATTGGGGGGCTGATGTGGTAAAGGAGTAGAAGTTGCTGTAGAAACATTCCCTAAAGGGGAAGCAGGTTGAAAACCTCCCGAAGAAATTGGAGCATGAGTGGGTTTATCTGATGGAAACATGCGCATGGTATGTTGGGGCCCACGGGTTTCAGTTGCAGAACCAAAGGTTGATTGCAACCGTTGAGATGAATATGTAGCAGAATGTGCCACAAATTCCTTGGATTCTTCCATCTACAGAAACAGAAAAACAGAAAGAGACACACACACACAACAGCATTAGGGAATACCAGAAAAAAACAAATAGAAAAATAACTAAGCATGTAGCACATCAATCTGTCAAAGCACAGTACACATAGAAGTGCAACCTGATGATCTGAACTAGTTTTAGATCAGAAAAATAAAAGCCTTCACTTAATGAAGCAAGGAACAAGTTGCTCTAGTTACAGACTTGCATGTAGACAATGCATTAATAATATAACAAACTACATACAAACTTCATCATCAAAACTCATTGCCCCACTGTTAGCAAATGAAAGAAAAAATGAAATATATTTAAGGGAAAAAAAGGCTCCCAAGAAATTTTCAACAGGATTAAATTCTAAAAGGATTTATGCTGAATCAAATCCTTACAGAGAGATGCTGTATCTCAACAATCCGTTACAGAGATTTGTCCCTTGTTCAAAGTCTCTTGGATTGGGGCAACAGATGACAGATTTTCTGTGCATGCAGCCTTCAAAGTGCTTCAGCCAAGGATAGATTCTCCTTTCCCCGCTAAGGGTATTTGGGTGGGTGCCAAGAGTCCCAACTAAATCGGCTTTTTTTGCGTGGGAAGAAGCCTGGGGAAAAGTGCTTACTTTGGACAAGCTCCAAAAGAGGGGATGGCAACTCCAAAAGAGGGGGTGGCAGCACCAAAACAGATGCTATCTTTGTGGCTGCGCTGAAGAATCGGTCCACCACATCCTGCTACATTGCCCTATGGTTAGTCTGCTGTTGGAGATTAATTTCGTGCTGATAGGAGTCTCTTGGGTTTTCCCCAAGACGGGTCAAGGAGACTTTGCTTAGCTGGAGGGGTTCCTTTGTGGGCAGAAATAGGAAGATTATTTGGAACTCTATACCTTTGTGTATTTTTTGGACTATTGGGAAGGACCGAAATCGCATAGATTTTAAGGAGGGGAATTTAGTTGTTCAGAGGCTAAACTATTCTTTTGTCTATAATCTATGGAGTTGGAAAAGATCATACTTAGGGGATGAGGTTTATTCCCTTATAGGTTTTTTGGAGTGGTTTGCTTCAAATTGAGGGGCGGTGAGATTTTTTGTTCGCCTTCCTTTTTCCTGGCTACTTGTATACTCCTTGTATGCTTTGTAGCTTTTTTGATAATATATCGTTTATTTATCGAAAAAAAAAAAGATTCGTCCCTCGTTCAAATTGGACACATGAGTGAAACTTTGGTTGATGAATGAAATCCCAAAGCTCCCGATGTCAAGAATAAGTATGTCCAGTCTCACACAGTAATAGAGATCTTATTATACAATAAATGGTCAGTAGAAATTAACTTTTTGGACAGGCAACTTAAATTGTTCTAAAAGCATACAGAGCCCAAAAAAACAAGGTGTAATCAAAGTACACAAGACACGTGCAAAGAGAACGGAATGCCAAAAATAGATAATCATGGTGCAACAGCACCCTAATCCATTCCAAAACAATCATAAAATCTAAAACTAAACAGTGCCAATTCCCTCTGAATTCCCAAAGCAACTAAATAAAGAATACACTGAATTCCCAAAGCAACTAGATAAAGAATAAGGTATCCTTCAGATCTTGTTTTCTGTTTTTTGAAGAACAGAAAATGATATTAACTCCTACATAAAAAGCGAGACTCTTTGAGACATATCTTAAAAAGATAATAACTTTTAAAAACATTTAAAAAAATGTTAAGGTATTAAATAAAATATAATGCGTTAAATTTTAAAAAGTTTACAAGAGATTTTAAGGACTTGATGTAAATTCATATTTTTTTATCCACGAGTTACAATATTTTATATAAAAGTTATTACTATTTTCTGCTTTTCATTTTTTTTTTTTTAAAAGGAAATATATCTAGACAAGCACTAATTAACACATTTTCTATTTTCTCATTTGCACTTTCCACAATTTGAAAAATCTATGATTTTTCATCTCAGCTACACACAACAGCCTAAATATGATTATCTTTTAAATCTTCTTCCAGCTCCTCCCTATTGAGTTGAACAAAGAAAAAAAAAGTGCATATCTCCTCAACCTAAAATACTCATACACCATCTAATAAAATCCAATAATTCTGCATGTAATACAATCTAACAATACAGAAGTTGTGAACAAACTATAAGGTAAACAGCATCGGAATATCAGTATAATCCATCCATGTCAAAGATAAAATATAACCCTTGGTTACCCATAAAAAAAAAATAACAATAATAATCCTTGGTGAACTGTTTTCAATGAAGAATTCATGAAGACACAAAATTTTCCAATTCTCGCATGTGCACTGGAGACACAAACCATGATGCAGGACCAAGGCCAACTACAAACTACCCAAGTTGCTTTATCTAGGGAGCATCAATTTGTAAGAAGGTGAAAGCTCTAATTCAAAACAATAACTCTGCTGTCTTTTACTGTTCCTAATGCTACTACACCATAGCACTTTTTTATACTGTTCCTAATGAAATGTAGCCAAAATTGAGCCGACAAATCAATAGGCAAATTCTTACAGCAAAATTAACCTCAACATGTAATTGGTTTTTGAGAAAACTAAGTAAAAATAAAATGAAATTGAAAGTCTTATGTTTCATTTTGCTTTGATTTATCAGAAACAAAAAGAAGAAGGAAAATCAACCACACCAAATCAGAAAGTGTATCAGGCAAAGTGAAACCAAGTTCCTTGTTTTCTCAGATCCCAATTGCAACAATTAAAAACTTGATATACTTGCTTTTTTTCACCGTACCTCAGGAACCAACAGTCAAAACATAGAATTGTGGTATCAATTCGATATCTCATGTGTCTAGATACATGACGACAAGCGGAGGTCTTTGCTCAAGTTCAAATTACTATAAGTCGAAATGTCCACAACAAAATTAAAACTAGATACCAACCAAAATCACAAAACCCTAACCTCACCTTCCGCTTGGTGAGCTGCAACTTCTCCGCAATCGACATCTTGGGCGGCCGAAACCCTAGCTTCTGATCCCTACCACCGATCCCAAGATCCTCAATCATCCCTCCAATCACCTCCCTAGGCACAATGTCCTTGGGCGCCAACCCCTCGCACATGACCACCACCTTCGCCCTGGCCTCCTCCATCATAGCCCTCTCTTCGACCGTAGGACTCCGGCCTCCGCGGACGGCCGCCATGGCAGAGAGCACCAGCACAATCTCCGCCACTCTCTTAACATCCTCGCTCCTGGCCCTCTTCCTAGCCGTCTCAGTATCGTCCTCCTCCGCCGGGCGCTTGGATCTCGTCTCCACCTCAGAGCTCGCCGTTGGATCCATAGGGAGCGGGAGGTCAGCGAGGGGAGAGCATTGAACGACGCCGTTTACAGAATAGAAGAAACAGAGTCGGTACGAAAAGGGAATGGAAGAGAAGAGAGAAGAAGAAGGAACCCTAGGAAGTGCAAGGGGGAGTTTTTTTAAAATTACGAAAAAAAGATCCGTTAAATTGATAGGTTTTTTGGCGCGTAATTGAGGAGAAAGATGTGAGGGAGTGAGCGTGTGTAAAACTTGTAAGTGATATGTAGAGGGAGACGAGAGATAGAGAGGGCCTGAGCAGAGAGAGAGAGAGAGAGAGAGAAGAAAGAAAGAAAGAGAGGGAAGCAATGGGGGATGTTTATTTGGAGTTTTGGGATTTCCCTAAATAAACCGCTCTTCTCTTGGACCGGGTTCGGAACTCTGACACGCCATCCGACTCGGATAATATAGTCTCTATACGACGTCGTTTCCTAATTTCTGCCTTAGCCATCACTGTAACATCACGCCACGTTACTATAAACAAAAATATTTACTAGTCTCAAAATCTACCTTTTTTTCCTGGCGGGATTCTGTTTGGAACCGGACAGTACCAAGAAAAGAAAAGAAAAATTAGAGGAAAGGAAAAGGTAGCCAAAATAATATAATATTTTTCTCTTATTTGATTATGGATGAAAATTTTAATGGAAAAACATTAAAAAAAAAATCTATATTATAATTTTTCCATCGGCAAATTTAATCATTTTCTCTCTTATTTCTTATTTTTATGTTTTATATGATCGGAGCCTAATATTATATAAATATAGTGCAAAATAATTTTTCTCTTCCCTCTTTTTCTTATTTTCCTCATTCATTTTTAAGGAAATTAGTAGAAATATTACAACATATCCATCAATATTTTCTTTTATATTTTTTCCCTTGCACTTTCCCTGTCACCCAAAAGTGAGAACATGGTTTTTCATAATATTTTTTTTCTTTATTTTAGTTTTTTTTTAGCATCAAATATTGTCTAAATTTTATGCGATTTTATAAAAGTAAAACTGTGGGAACCTGGAAAATAATAGGAAAATAAAAAAAGCTAAGAAAAATAATTTTCTCATATTTAATTTCATCATAAAAATACAAAAAAAAACAAATACAATAAAATTTTCAAAATTTTATATATTTTATAATTTCTTGGTCTTTATATAATTGGGAGAAACATATATAATTAATTTATTAAATTTAAATATATTTTAATTTTCTTTTAATAAATGATAGTTTTTTTTTTAGTAATCATGTCCACAGTACCAAATTTTATTTAGGTCAAAATTATGCCAACATGTTAAAGCTCCGGTTCGCCCTGCAAAACTACCTCGGCTCAAATGAATGGGCTGGGCTATATCACTTTTGGATATTTTGGGGTATCGTGGGGGTGAAAATGGGCTCACAAGGCCCACGTCATGTTCAGTGTATATTGGACTAGGCTTGGACTCTAAAGCTTGGGTTGGCCCGTTACATGGCCCAAGTAAAATTGGATAGCTATAAAGTGTTTCATGAATGATAAATGGAGGGCTTGATAGGAAATTGTGAATATCGTGATCTTTGTTTTATCGAACTCTTGGTGAGAGGCCTAGAGTCAGTGTGTTGTGAAACGATTGAAGCAGGTTCTCGTATTAAAGCAGTGTGGCTATTGTCCAGGGCGTGAAGGAGTCATCAAATCATTTGAGAAAGATTGGGATATCTTAGAATCTTGTTTAGAGCGGCCGTTTGGGATTTTAAATTGCTTTGTCGATTTGTCCTGCGTATATGGGATGTTCGTTATGGATGAGCATATGAAGACGAAAAATACGTAAAATATATATTTATCAGTGGATATTATTTCTAAGCCATATCTCAAATGATTTTATCCTAAAATCGTGAAGTTGTGAATCGAGAATTATAAATTAGAAGGACCCCCGAGATAAGACAAATTGTCTCCATTGTATGAGCTTTTCTTTCTTTCTTAAGTAACTATCTTGACTTGTCATTAAGGAGAGTACGGTCTACACCACTGTCGTAGTCACAGTTTCAGGAGTTTTATATTGCGGCTGGCGATCTTTTCCGAAATCTCGACGATCGAGGTCGCTCAAAAATATGGAATGATACAGTAGAGCCAAAACTACGAATAAAGATGGCAAGTGATGCTTATGTTTGGTTATAGAAAATTGGATGAAAATGCAAATAAAAAAATAGGTGATTGTTGGTTCAAAAGGAAGTGAAAACCCAAAAAACAACTAGATCACAAATCCAATATTGCCTTTAAAAATTCATATTATCCTCCCATAAAATTTGTTGAAGATTTTAGGTGGACACTAGAGAATCTGCACTCCACAATTATACTTAAAAGCTTAATCCAATAAGAAATCAACGGTTTTATTACTTTCTTGAAACACATGTTTCATTCACACTTCCTAATGAGCTAACAACTACTTAAATTCAATCATATTTAGTTTTCTTACATATTTTTTTTTGAATACGAGTCTCAATAAAAATAAGAAATTAATCTATATTTGGTTTTTGAAAATTTTGATGGAAATGTGAAGGAAAGAAAAAGTAGAAGACAATAAAAATGTAGTTGAATTTTAACATATTATTTTTATTTACATACTTCAAACCCATTTTATTTAGACTAACTCATCAATATAAAATTATATAATTTAAAAATAGGTAAGTCCCTAAGTAATTTTTTTATATTTAATTTTATTTGAATTTTTTCATTAGATGACCAAACATAAGAAAATAATTATCCTTAATGTTCTTTTTTTCTTTCTTCACTTTCTCGAAACCAAACGTAACCTAGATGTTCAATAAATATATACTCTCACTCTTAGTTCTTTCTATTCCAAAATGCATAAAGATTAAAGGATGTTATAGTTGGGTTATCCGAAATTTATTCAACCCAATTTAAAAAGTTTTGTAGTGCGACATTATAAATTTTTTTAGGTCTCGCATTTTTTTGGTTACATAATTAAGTAATGACCATACAAAGAATATCATTTGTTTAAAATGAACCAACAATATTCCTTCAGAGTAACTAGGCTTGAATTTTTTGAAGACATGCTCTAAAGGTGTTTAAATATGACCATTTAAACGATCATATAGCATTCAAATATTGCCTTTTTGTTCTCTTTCATGGGGTTTGTTATCTTTGTTTTCTATTTTCAAGGGCATTTTTATAAAATTATAATGGTTCTTTTTTTTTTTCTTTTTTTAAACAAATTATAATGGTTCTTGAGATCTTATTTTCCGGTTGAATGTAATGCACGAGAAATTACTCATTCCTATATCCTATTTTATCAAGGGCGAGTGAATGAATGAAGGGTTCAAGTAGTAAAAACCTCGTTTGCATATGCAAACGAGTTTTTTATAGCTGAAACCATGAATGAATGAATACGGTAACAACATGCTATGATTATGCCTAGCTAGTTGACCATAAACTATAATTTTGAGCTTTTGGGACTCCCTCCACAAAACTTCCATCAAAACATAACAAAATTGTTTTTTTTAAACACTATTTGTTTTTTTTAAAACACTTTAGTTTTAAGGTAGTAAACGATCTCTATTATGACTCGAAACTGACACCCCCCCCCCCCCCACCTTCCTTAATCCCTATGTATGTTTTAACGACAAACATTCTACCATTTGAGGTATACATGATGGACGAACATATCACAATTGTTTGATTGCCAAAAATAATAATTTCTTTGAATTCAGGGCCTCTCTTCAGCATGAGAAGTCACTCTTCCCTTCCTCACAGGAAGTGGCATGATTAGAATATATTTTTTAGACATTTTATATTTGATCTTAACTTTGAGGTTTATCTCAGTTGATCCACCATTGAGTTGGTTTCTTAATAATTACCAATTCGAATCCCTTTATGAGCAGAGATGACAATGGCCAAGTTTAGGACGGGCGACCCCATCCCAAACCACCCTGTTTATTTAATACATCTCTCATACCCGTCTAACCCCGAGTGCATCAGGTATGAAAATTCCCATACATGCCCTGTTTTAGCTTCTATTTTTATTTTAAAATTTTATTTCTTTATCATATTAAAATGAATACATCTCATAAAAAATAAAATATTATACATTTATTGTTATTATATATTAAAATAAGAGCCGATGGTGAACCCAAGAACCCGCTCAATTGTCATTCCTACTTACACCCGTTGTTACGTTGGGTCCATGAGATTAGTCGAATTCAAATTGAAACTTATAGAAGTAAATATAAGCTTTAGCATCCAAAAAATGGGAAAATAAATTGAATGGGATAGTCTTTCCCACTTTAATGTGATTCCAATCCAGAGGCAACAAAAACACATAGCCAACTCTCGTTCTAATAAAGACAACATAAGTATAAAGCTGTATATTCTTATTTTTTTTTTCCTAATGAAACTAAACCTGTGAGTTATAATCATATATATTTTTCTGTGGATACCACATCACTGCAAACCAGAACCTGGGAATTTCTGGAGATGACTTCAGCATTCTCAAGTGTAAAACCAGGAAAAACCGGCAATGGAAATCCATTCGCCAGTTGAAAGTTCAAATATGGCAAGAAGACGGTGTCGATGACAGTTGACACTGCTGCCTGCAAAGATATACAGAAACTTGTAAGTTTCCTGAAGGGGATAGCTCTGCTATTTCAGTTACATGTGTTATATTATATCACAGGAAACATAACAGCACTGTAGAGATAACAAAACAAAGAAAGACAATGTTAAACTTGTATGAAATGTTGTGCAAGATATGAAAGTGTTTTTTTTTTTTTTTTTTTCAAAAAAATGTTCTGAGAAATATTTCAGAGCAATCACTTGACTTCATGTGTGATAAAGTAAATGAGACTCAAACTTGTATGTCCTCTTCACTAATACATCAAGGTGCTCAAGCTTGTATCGGTGGAGTATCGTTGAACCAATTGGCTGAATAACTAAAAAAACTCTGACAAATTGGTTTAATGTTTGGGAATCATGAGAGTTACATGGAATCTGAGTCATTTCCAAATATGAAAACTTGAAAATTTCTATTTAATGAACTTAGAAATAGAAAACAGAAGCAAGACTCAAAAGATGAGACTTGGTAGGCTTAAATTTGAAGAAGAGGCTAATTAAGAAATGATGCAAGCAAAAGTTAGCTCACTGTTTTTCAAAACCACTTTCTTAGATTTTCATTTTTCTTTTCTGTTTCATAATTTCCCCCCCCTAAAAACAAATTTCTTAGTGTCCACCTCTGTTTTCAATGCCATTTTATTGCAGCAAGTGAAGAAGATTGAACTGAGATACCTGAACTTGGTGCATGTCAAAGTCACCAATGTTACTCCATTTCAAGGACATGGTAAAGCCACTCAATCCAAAGCTACCAGTGAGGTTGTTCCTCGAAATTTGTACAGATCCAGTAGCATTAATAATCTGCACCAACCACATACGGGATCTGTCAGAAACATATGAAGTTTGCAATAGGTTTTTGTCCAGGTAGATTAGACCACTTATATGTATTTAAAAAAAGGGAAGCAATAATTTAAGAACAAAGATCGTAGTGCATGTTTTACTGTCGTTCTTGTTAAAGCTTACCAATGAGATGCTTGACACTTGAATTACTTCACTGGCATCCAAAACACCAATTATCATATCTGAATAAACAGTCGTATTGATTTTATCATCTGCAATTTTTAAGATCGGTTGAGAAGAAACAGAAATATTCAGGTTCATGTCATAATCTGGGTACTGGTTGTAGAGTTGAGGAATAATATATTTCCATCCCTCTGTGTTCAACAGAGACTGGTCTGGCATTTTGTCAACGATCCAGTTCATAGAATCGGCCTGAACACAAAAAGAACTATTAGTTCAGATGTCCAAATGCAATTCCATCCTAGAGGATACCAATGTACAACTCATCAAGGGCAAGTCCAATGTGAGCCAACATCAAGAAATGTCCTGAGGGCCAAGACTGCAAAACCTACATACTGAGATACTACCAACCAATCTTGACTAGGTCAAGCATGGATCGGTTTACATGAACACTGGAATTTTCATGTAACAAGAGCCAAAATTTTAGAAAAGACTTACATAGTACACAGAAGTTGCAGAGTTAAAAACATTTTCATCTAATGAAATCCCAATCATCTTGGCTGGAGCTGAGCAGGAAACTGGAGCTTGATGTTCATTATGGAAATTGTTGGATACTATAATGTTATCTCTTGCTGTGAATAAGCCATTAATCTCAAAGTCGATGGACGAATTACTTGACACAGGGTCCTTCACAAAAGTAATGTTCAGGGCAGCGACATTATCTACTGGGATCTCTTTTGGAAAAGACTGTAATAAGGCATTGATATTCAAAATTCCTTCTCTCATTCTGTTTGACACAGAATTTTCAACTGCAGATGCTATTTCCTCTTTAAAAGCATCCAGTAGCCTGGAGAATGGGTAACAAACATTAGTTAACTTTTCGGTTAACAAGATACATGAAGGACATAGAATGTGGCTTCAAGAAAAGTTCTTTTATTTTTATTTTTTATAGGCCATGGCTTCAAGAAAAGCAAAAGAAGAAAACGAGAGTAACCGTCCTTGCAACATATTTTTGTGATGTTGCTTTCTATAGAAAAAGTTGGTGAAGGCGTAAAATTTTGTCCAAGGTTAGCAATTTCATATGCATTTAAAAAAAAAAAAAGAACTCTACTTGTCATACATGGAAAAAAGAAAAGCATTCATTTCTCTAGGAATTGCTAAAAGAGTTGGGTAGTGCCGATACTATGATATAGAGTTAAGTTGTCCAGGATTTTAAAATTCCCAGTAACCAAACAATGTATACAAGTAGCTTTTTAAAAAATATACTTTGTTGTAACTGATAAGGTAATCTAAACTAAATATGCAAGAGGATGACAAAAGAAAGAACACAAAAATCTCGAGGCAAGTCTTTTGTAGTGCTATCTTCAGATCCAATCAACCAAAACAGAAAGAGAAGCCCTCTAGGCTAGATATTGATCCTAGAACCAAACAAAGATACAAACAATTGCTCATCAAACAAAATCAGACTATCTAAGAGAACTGTATACCCTTGATAAAACCAAGTTGCTCCACCGTCCAACTTCACGAAGACATCTTTCACATGACATCCCCACTCCAACAGAGGCAGATTTAGACTTCCATCCTGGCTCTTCAATCCTAGAGTAAGCTCCATTAACATGCCTTCAACCTAAGAAGAAGAAGCAGCCATCAGTTTCCCTTTGATCAAGAGATACATTCAAAATGCCATGCAACTTCTTCAGAAAAGAAAAACAAATCTAGAAAAGAGAAAATGTTATCACAGCATGTCCATCAACCAACAAGCATTAAATTGGTTGAAGAGAATGGAATTCCGATACAAATGCTATATATTTACCACTTGGCATCCAAAAATTCACCACCTAAGGGCGAAAAAATCAATAAATTTTAATTAACTACCGAAATTTATTTTAAAGAATAGTGTATAGTCCATGTTTGTCCAACAATCAAGCATCCCATCTTTGGTTCTGATTTATCTCCAAGCTTTATCTTATTGCTCTATTTCAATCACTTTCTCACAGGCCATCAACTTATTTATCAGCGGGCTGCCAGACATGATATGATCAAACACAGTATCCAACACAGCCCTGCTTTCACCCAAAGTGCATATTTATAACTGACACTTGTAGAACAACTTAAGTGGTTGCCTATAGCCTTACAATCAAATAACAATGTACTAGAGCTTTGGGTTTTTTTGGGTTTATTGTGGAGAAGTATGATACCTTTGGATGAATAAGGATATTTTTATCACGCTTTAAGCTTAATTTGAATTCTGTTAACATATAGAGATGTAACTAGTTAGGAAACTTAACATATAGAGTTGTAACTAGTTAGTGTCAAAATACTAGATAACAGAAAAATACGAAGAGAGATTTTTTGGAAAAGTTCCTCCTTGATTCCATTAGTCTGCCATACATATAGTCTCCCAAATTATCTAGTCTTTAGCATCTATACATGGTAACTAACATATGCCTAATCTTTAACATCTATACATGGTAGATTCCTAGTCTTTAGCATCTATACATGGTAACTAACATATTCCTAATATTTAGCATCTATACATGGTAAGATAATATATACAACTAATAATAGAGTCCCAAATTGCATAAACTCCTAAAATCAGATATGGTAATGCTTAGAATCCTAACATGTAGAGTTGTAACAAGATTAGAAATATAGATTATCCTCCCAGAGTATATACATGTTAAATCAATGAAAAAATATACAAGAATTATTTCCTCCACCCTCTCGGGTTGTCTTATACATGGTATTTGAGCCTGTGGTTCGAGTTTGAAAATTTTTTTCGAGGATTTTTCTAAGAATCTAAAAGACTGGCTCTGAGCTGACTTTCAAACACCCACTCAGAGGAGCGTGAGGGTTCACCGCCGCCGATGAGCTGCTACAAAATCCGGTGGTCGGATTCCAAGCGCGTGAAGCTCACACGCCGCCATGAGTTCGGGTAGCTCCACACGACCGGGCGCTGGGTAACGAGCCAATCTGCCCTCCTCCAAGGCCGTCCGCGCCGACAAGGCCTCCGTACACCTGGCTTCCCCGTTTGGTCCCCCGGATCCGGTCGCTTTAGTGCCTTTTCAGGTCCGACAACCCTCTTTCTGTGGTTTCGCGATTTTCCAAAATTAGCCCCGGGAGTGCTTTCGCTTCTCGATCTTCCTGCCAGATTTACAATGAGTGATTCGGGAGAGAAGAAATCGACACTAAGCTCGGCGGTCCCGATGATGCTCCAAAATCAATAAAGACAAACTCGACCGTCCCCAACTATTCGAATGGAGTAAACAATTCGAATATACGAGCGACGCTGGGCGCCACCTCACTAAGGATCCGCCAACCGATGATTCGAAAGAGCAATGGATGGAGGAGGATGCTTATCTGTTTATCCAAATCCGTAATTCTATCGACATAAAGGTACTGGGTTAAAGAGCTAATGGATTATTTGGAGTTTGTGTTTTCTGGAAAGGGGAATGTTTCTCGTATATTTGATGTGTGTAAAACATTCTATCGATCGGGAGAAATGTAATCGCTACTTCACATAATTTTTAAGGTCACAAAAGGTAAATGAAGAGCTTAATATGCTTATGCCCTTTAGTCCATAAATGTCAAAGTTCAAAGAAAGTCAACGAGAACATGGCGCTTATGAGATTTCCGCCATTCTTCCTTCGAAAGTATGATCATTTAAGGCCCAAATTTTGTCAAGTCTTCGAGGATATCATCTCCAGAGACCCTAAGTAGGATTCTTCACACCGAGGTATCATCCCTTCTTCACTCATTCCTTGTATTCGCTTAGACAAGCAAAGGTTCTTACTGATGCATCATCGAGTCGAGAGGCAACTAAATAGAAACAAGGGTCCAGCGATAACACTAGAGTACTGGGTTCTCGAGGTCATTGTTATTATCGCTTACAAGCCCGCCATGTGATACGTGATTGTAAGAAAAACTACAGAATCAAATCGAAATTTAAGTCTACTTATAGCTCTACTACCGAGGCATCCGATCGCTTTAGTTCTTAACAAGTGAATTACGGTGCTCCAATCAGACGTAGACTCATCGAGATCTCCATCTACTTCGGACATCGCTTTATCACGAATGTGCAACCCGAATAAATGCCTCAGATCTTTTCATCTTCGTAATGGGTCATCGACCCGAGCCACACACCATATGACAACAGTAACCTAGTCTTTCACTACCTTTAGTCACAACCTTCACCTTCCACTGCCACTCGCAGACGCGATCACATTCACGTGTTCTCGGTCAAGCACAATCGCGTCTACTCCATCTATTCCTTTGACATCGCCTTGAGTTTACCAAATTTCTCTTTTTAATTCATGTCTCGTTAGCAAGTTAACTCGAGCACTTCTAAGTGTTATATCTCATTATTTCGATTATTCTTTCAGGATCTTATGACGGCAGACATTTGCAGAGTGCCATAGCTGGGTTTATACATCCTTGATCCTACAAATTCCAAGACTTATCATTGTTCCGAGTCACTACACCATTTGAAACATATCATTTGCCAGTCATCTTTCTCGCCGCCATTATTAAAGAAATCGTGGTTCTCTCGCCGAGTTTGCTATCCTTAGATTGTGAGTCTTGTCAATTTTCAAAACATCATCGCCTTAGTTATAGTCCTAGAGTCAATAAACGAGCTAATGCTCCTTTTGAGTTAGTCCATTCAGATGTGTGGGGTCCATGCCCAATTGTGTCCTAAACCGGGTTTTGATACTTTGTCACTTTTGTTAGATGATTATTCACGAACCACTTGGTTATATTTAATGAAAAATTCTTTATGATTGTTCTCATTTAAGTCTGCCTGTGTTTGAAATCATACTCGATTCATGTTTATGTTCAAAATGCGAAGTGATAATGCAAAGAATAATTTAGAACAATTTGAATCATTCATCTTTGCATACCGCATTCTTCCATCGGACTTCTTGTGTTGACACTCTGCCTCGAATGGGAGTTCTTTGAGAAAAAAGAATAGACACCTCCTTAGGCCCCATGAAACTCTATTATTTCAAATGCATCAAATGAGCATTCTGAGCCCGATCTTTTTCCTGACTTGTTTTGATTAACGGATCTGCTTCATGATTCTTGAATTGGGACACACCATACCGTCTTTCATAATAAACCTCTGTTCCATATTCCAGGCCTCGAGATATTTGGATGCTACATTTTGTTTCAGGAATGTTAGATCTCAGGTGTCAAACAATATAATCTCTTAAATGTATATCTTTGCTTGGTTATTCACAGTTGGAAGAGGTATGATTATTCTTTAGTCTTCATAGGTACTTGGTTTACTACGTGGATGTGAGTTTTGAGAATGTCCCTTATCTTCACCCAGGCCCTTAGTCGAGGGGAGGCGGATGACACCTGGTATATACTATTGCCTCCCCCATGGCCCCTCTTTGTTCTTGCTCCGATAAAACTAGCCCCTCCCGTTCACCTTTCTGTAAAGCTCCTGTCACTTGATTACACACTCGGCGAGCCATCGGAGTCTCTAATCCTCCGCATTTGTTTCAATTAAGATCCAGTTCTTGATGATGATCTCCCTATTGCTCTTCGTAAAGGTAGACATCAGTGTGTTCATCCAATTTCCTTATTTTGCACCTATAACCAGTTGTCTTTTTAGTCTTGTTCTTTTATTGCTTCTTTGGACTTTATTTCGTTGCCTAACACTGTTCAGGAAGCCTTGTCTCACCACAGTTGGCGTAGTCTTTATGATAGAGGAGATGAATGCTCTGAATGGGAATGGTACATTCCTCGCGGGAAGCCATTGAACATCGCTAGGTCTTTGCGGTCAAAGTAAATCCGGATGGTTCGGTTGCCCGATTGAAAGCACGACTTGTGGCGAAAGTGCGGCCTCGGACCTATGATGTGGTATTCGTACCTTTCCCCGTTGCTAAGATGACATATGTTCGGCTTTTTATTTCCCTGACTGCCACTCATAATTGGGATCTTCATTATCTTGATATTAAGAACACCTTTCTTCATGGCGATCTTCAGGAGGGGGTATATATGGAGCAACCTCCAGGGTTTGTTACTCAAGGGGAGATTGGGAAGGTTTGTTGCCTTCAGAAGTCGTTATATGGCTTGGAGTAGAGTCCCCGTGCTTGGTTCGATAATTTAAGCAACGGTTAAGAAATTTGGTTTGCGAAGAGTAAATCTAACCATTAAAAAGTCTTCTAGGAACTCCGGTTCAATTATCATTTTGTTAATTGGTGTATGTGGATGATATTATTTTTATCACTGGGAGTGACTTTATGGAATCATCCTTAGTCCTTTCTTCAATGGGTTTCGTACAAGGACCTAGGGATGTAGATATTTGGGTGTTGAAGTTATGCGGAGTAAACATAGAAATCTTCTTATCTCAAAGGAAATATGTGTGATTTATTGTCTGAGGCTGGAAGAAATTGGGAACAAATGCATGTAGTTCCTATGGCTCAGGCGTACGCGCACTAAAGGAACGAGTTGTTTGAGGATCGAGATATAAGAGGCTCGTCACGACATTTGCCTTCGATCCGATGTTGTAAGTTAATACGTGTCTTACATTTGTGATCTGGGTAGTTGTGAAACAGCGTTACATATTCTTGAAAAAAAGCTGGGACGGGTATTCTATATAGTAATCATGGGCGCGATAGGGTTGAATGCTTCATAGATGCGATTGGGCGAGTCGAAGAGATAGGAGATCATGTCCCAGTTCTTGTGTTTTGTTGGTGAAATCTAGTACCGTAGAAAGTAAACAAAGGGGTTGTTTCGTTGAAGTCTTGAGAGTCAAAATATAGAGCAATGACATGGTCGTATTAATGAAATCATGTGGCTTCATCAACTCTTGATGGAAGTCGACGTAAAATATGGTCAGCAAAACTTGGTGTGATAACGAGTTTGCCACTTGTGTGCCTCGAATCTTGTATTCCATGAACGGCATGTGAGTTGACTGCAAAAACCGTTCGTGAGGAAAATACGACACGGTTTGATTTCTATAGGATATGTGACGGGAGAACGAGTTAGGTGATATTTTATGAGAACAAGTGGGGACCGGGTTAGCTATTTATATAACAAGTTGGGCCTTGATTGGCGTTTATCTTCGGCAGGGGGAGTGTTAACATATAGAGTTGTAACAAATTAGGAAATATAGACTATCCCTCCTATATATACACATGTTAATTCAATGAAAAAATACACAAGGAATTCTTTCCTCCGGTTCTCTCTTGGTTGTCTTCTACAAATTCTGCACTAACGAATAAGCTTGTAAGCTGTTTTATTATGATAAATCAACTAATGTATCATATGTGAATTATATTCCCTTTCCATGAATATTTAGTAATGACATGGAATTAAAAAGGAGGAGCTAGGTGAGATTTTTGATAGCAAGCAACAATCATCATGGTTTTTGCACTTGAATGGTGCAGCCTCATGCAGGATACAGTCCGGTTATCCAGGTTAGAAGTCCAGAGATAAATTTGGGGCTGAGAAAGGGTAGGTTGTCAGAAAAATGGACAAAACATAGCACGAAGAAGAAGAAGACAAAGTGATAAACTCAGAACCTCTCTAGATCCTTCTGGTAGTGTCACCTAGAGGAAACATCAATTAAGTCACTATTAAAGAATGCAAAATCTTTAACAAATTTGTATCTATTGGATCAACAAATTATCAGAAAAATTCTTGATAGTGGGGTCATTTTTAACTCTTCTTACTTATTTGATTTGGCATGATTCTTGGTTATTTGATTTGGCATGATTCTTGGAAACTTCCTAATGCCTCATAGAATTGCATCATACTTTTTGAGAAAGTAGGGTGATGAAATATTTCGGTAAGATGTAACTTTCATAAGAAACTGATCTCCTTTTTCTGCAATGTACAATAAAAACAAAAAATCAAACCAGGAGATGCCCTCATGTTGTTCTCCCATTTTTCCTGCTATATTAGTCTTGAAACAAGCATTTGCTAAATCAATAACCTTCAAAAACCTAGATCTCTGCATACATTATGGAAATACCCAAGCCCCCCTCTCAACCATTAATCAAAATCAGAATAAAAATTAGAAAAAAAAAATTAAATGCAGACCAACTTTAAAGCAAAGACCAAAGCTGGAAGCTTAGGCAAATACCTGAACAGAAGCAGCTCCTTTATCTGAAATTGGAAACAACCAAGTATCATAAGAATACTTCCAATTCATGGTCAGATTAGCAGTACCACCAGAAGCAACTATGACCACACCATTTTCTCCAGAACTAACATATGAAGAACCCACACCAACCCTATAAACAGTAATGTCAGAAAGAGCAATATCAACTCGACCAACAAGTGGGATCTTCACAGTCTTCTCAATTGGCTGCAGGTCAAGTGGAGTCATAAAAGAAAGAGCTCCTTGTACTAACAAATCCTTGACAAATCCAAGCCCCTTGCTGGATAAGGACATGGAGATGAACCCTTCATCTTCAAGGGATCTAATGTAAGCATTTGTACGAACAGATAGAAGGCTTAATGCAATGAAGAGAGCAGCAGTTGTTGTAATGGGGTTTGAGGAGAAACCCATTTGAGGAATAGGAATGAATCTTCGCTTACGGGGGATAAAAGGATGGGGCACTGTCATTGATACATATCAAGGAAATTACAGGATAAAGAAACCAGTATGGGAACCATGGCCATTATGAAGTTTGGCTGGATGCCTAGAACACTGTGTTTATGGAAGACCCACATGAGAAATAATCTTCAAATTCGAATTTTGTAACATCTCAGATTCTCGACAGAAAAAAAAAATGATATTCATATCAAAATTTAGTCACTAGACTAAACAGGTTAACTCAAAGTCTCAAACACAACATAGATAATAATTGAACTAATCATTAGATAGATAATACTTGATGTAATCTTTCAGGAATTAGGTGGTGATCGGTTTCCAGGAAAGTGCCAAACGGTAAAGTTGTAAAGGAAAATTATTTTCTCTTGTTTTTTCTTCTATAATTTTTTTAAATTATAATTAGTTAGAAACTTATACATTTTTTCGTCATTTGATCTTCATATTGATGTATCAAATAAAATACAATGAGTATAAATATGTAAATAAAAATAATATATTAATTTGTTATTTTATTTTTATTTTTCTACATTTTTTTCTTTCTTTCTATTTTTCATCTCTATTTTCTTTTATTTACATTTTATTTGGAATTTTCTAAGCATCAAATATATAACCTTAATCATCAGATGAAGCTTATTTCACTTGAGTTTATGAGATTAACTTTGTATGTTTATGGTATAGCTGTAAAGGAGCCAATCTAATCCATTTCGGGCCACAGGTCAAAATAATCTGAGTTAATCTGACTCATTTTTATTCGGATTAGTTTTTTATCAATCAAACTCAGCCTATACGGATTGCAGGCCAAAATGAGTTAAAAATGGCTAAAACCTTAAAAATGCTAAAAAAAATTAATTTTACAATTATTCTACAAATAAAATAAATAATATATAAATATATAATAATAATAATTAATATATAAAATAATCGAGTCTAAAAAATATAATAATATGAAACAAACTTAAATAAATAAATAATGCTAGACATTGTTATATCCAAAGTACCAAATTGATTAACAAAATAGTATCAAAACAATAAAATAACAACTTAATAACATAGTTGAAAAAAAATATTTCAAAGTATCAAATGAAATCTTATATGCTTATAATGTTCATCATTATCCTCATTATATCCAATAATAACATGTGACTTTACATTGAAAGATGTACATCCTCAATATTAGATGAATAATCATCATATATTAATTAAAATTTTAAAATGTTAACAATATAAATTTCATTTATATTTGAAATTAAAAAATATATATTTTTCCAAAAATGCAACTCAACTATATAATAATGAAATATCCTATTTGTTTTGAAATTCATTTTGCTAGAAGATATAATCATACTAAAAAATAAATAAGTGTATAATTTTTGTTAATTATTTTAAAAATAACAATATTTTTTTATTAACACTAGTTTAAGTAATAAAATTATAGTGATAATTTAGTTATTAAATTTAATTTAATTTATAAACTAGTACAACTTCATTTTATCAAAAATCATAAATGATTAAATAAAATTTAAAGAATAAATACAAAAAAATAAATTATAAATATTTAAAATAGGATTAATGAGATAAATGAAAATATATTCAATATTAAAATTGTAATTTTGTACTAATTCAAATGCCTTCCATAATTTTCCATACAAGATTTTAAAAAAATTAAATTATCATATAAATTATATTAAAAAGTTACATTTAAAAATTTAAAATAAAATAGTTAAAAAAACAAAGTTTAATATATTTATCATATATTATAACTATTATTATTTTTTAAACCTCTGTACTATAAAAGTAAAGATTTGACTCTATGTTAAAAGTCAAAATATCGAATTTTATAGATAAATCATTGAAAATCTCAATTACTAAGCTAGTTATTTAAAATAAATAAATAAAGATTTCGGATCAATCGGATTAATCAGGTCGACCCAAAAAAAAAACCCATATGGGCCACAGGCAAAAATGGGTCGAGACAATTTGATTTGGTTTTATTCGGGCCTTAAATTTTACAGCTCAACCCTCAAAAAAGTCGTGCTCCCATTGGGTTCAACCCATATTGCCAGGTCTAGTTTATGGCTATGTCAGAGATATTTTTTATCATAATCTTAGGTAAAAATAAATTGTATGTTTCTAACAGCAGAACCTATTATCAAAGCTCTTGTCGCACAATTTGTTGCATCTTACTATGTGATACAAATTACATTATTCAACCAAATCCATTTTTGAAGCAAATATTCTGGATATCATGAGCTAATATTTCCTGAGATGAATAACGAAGAGTAGAGGGTGATATTGAGCAATAACGGACAGATCAAATCTAGAATATTAGATCCTGTTTGGCGATATGAGAGGCAAACATTCCATTATGATATTTATGGAATGAAATCACGATCTTTGATGAACCAAAATTAAAATATTTGGAGAGATATTTATGGAGATAAAATCTAGATAATAAAGTGATAATTGCCACAGTTAAGGAAACCTTCCATAAAAACATATTGGAGATCATCTTACAAATCAAGGACAATATTGAAAGAGATAATGAAGCACGAGAATAAAAGGGTACTAGAAGACGTTTCATGGTGTTCCTCCGGACCACACCAGAGCTGAGTTGAAGATTCAGAGGTTGAGGAATTTCCATAGCATCGAATGTTATTCATGCAAAGGTTCAAATCCTTTTAATCAGTTATGAACCGTTGGATTTGTCGAAACGAGTTGGCGACTACAGAAGCGGTCGATACGAGCCCCGGCTGTAGCAAGCCATGTGCCTTGAGCCCGACTTTGTTAAGAAGATAAAGGGAAAAACCAGAGGCGGCGATGAGCAATCCTTGACTAGCCAACCCGAATAGTCCGATTTTTCCTCCACGACGATAAGGGGCTAAAAGATCTACAACTTGAATTCCTGTTTCCAAAATAAATAGAGAATTTTGTATCTAACTGTATAAAGGCGAGCACAGATCTATGAATAGGAGATGTTATGTATGCATGAGTTTTTATGGGGAGAATTTGGGCATGTGGGTGTGTACATGGCTTGTTTGAGGGAATGAGTGGATTTTATTCTATGTTTCATTATGAGAGAATTAGGCGAAAAAGAGCATTGGAGAAATGGAGAGTCTTATCTCTGTTATTTCCACATTAAAATTAAGTGGGTGGCCCACTAACTTAGTATTTAGTCAATTAAAAGAATACGATATCTTTAAGCGTATAAAGATATTTTCTGCGATGGAGTGGGTAAATTATAATAAATATAATTTATTACGAGAACGGTTATTTATAATAGAAATATAATTTATTATAAACGGTTATTTATAATAAATATAATTTATTATAAGAACGGTTATTTATAATAAATATAATTTATTATAAGAATAGTTATTCGAATTACACGTTTATAACGGTTTTTTGAACGTGTATTCTTGGCCCTCTTCTCCACATCAATTATTTATATACTAAAAGCCCACTTTTCATATGCGGTTAGAGCAACTCTTATGATTCTGATAATTACATGTATCAAAAGTTTGATAAGGAAGATCAAAGATTTAAGATCTATAAAGCGAAGGGAAATACTCGTGGTTGTGTGTTCTTAACAAAAAGGATTTGAGTTGCATTCTAATTTGAAGACAAAACCACGAGAATCCCGAATAGATTGACCCGATGGAGAATTGGGTATGCTTAAGCTGTATTTGTTTCATATACTTGATGATTTGGTATGAACGGATCACATTCTTAAGAGAAAGATCGAATCACGAGCATGAGCAGATCTTGTTAAATATTCAATTATCAAGTATGTAATCTATATTATTATTATTATTATTTTATTATCAGAGATGAGTTTGAATTCGATGATCTGAAATATTATGTGTTAATTTCCGTATTAAGGTTAACAATTGGTATTAGAGCTAGATTGAATTTAAATATTTAGAATCATTGTTTTATAAATATTAAATTTTGAGATTTATCTTCGATTAATTCGTCTCACTAAAATGAATAAAAAAAAATTTAAATAAAGACCAGCCTCAACGTATAGAAGGAAGATTTTTTATTTTTCCTTCTTGTATTTGTTTGGATCGATGTCGATGAGGGCGGTTTGGCGTCGGTCGGTGAAGCGTTTTGAGGCCATTATTGGCCGTTTAGGGCGCTTCATACACCCGATTAGAGGCTTTGATAAAGAGGCTATAGAATCCGTCTTGGTTAGCCGTTGTCATTATCACTTATTTGAATATGGCCAAAATTCTCTTTTAAGATGTCTATATATCCTGTGATTTGAACCTTTGAGAGATATCGTGAATGTTGATTTCTTTGATTTTATTATGATTGATTATTGAATCAGATGATTATTAAAGATACTATTTCCTTGATTTTTTAACTCAAATAAAAGAATTAATTTCATCTTGTGAAATTTTATTCAAATGACAATTTATAAATGTAAGGTTAACTAATTTAGATAGTTACCAAAGTAACCTAAATTAGTGAGCCTTGTATTTATAAAATTGCATAAAAGGAATAAAGGGAGACTTATAAAATTCTTAATAATTCTCTTTATAATTAGGAGAATGAGACTAACCCAAAGGAGAATCAATTTACGCTGAGTATTAATTAATGATTTTTATTTTGTGTTGCTTAGAAGGTAAAATGGATGCAGGTAACATATAAATGACACAAATAGTAAGGTGTTTTAAGCTCCCTCAGTGAACCTTCGGATATGTTAAATTCACCCCAAGGAGAATCTTAATGATATGATAGTTCATTGCTATTTATTTTATACTTGATGCCTTGAGCATTGTTCTATTTTTGTAAGTTCCTTCATTACACTCTCTTGCATACGGAATATTTGTTTTTTGATGGGTCGAACTTTTGAATGAGCGCAGAAAGGTTTCAATTCTCCCTTTGGCGTGGATCTTGACTGGCTTTAATAATGGATAAACCTCCTGACTACGGATGGTACTTTCAAGACAGAGTGGAGCCGATCAAAAGCACAGGCGAGATCGGCGGACTGATGCGATGTTTATGAGGAATGACTATTACTTGATAATATCAAGACCTCTCTCCTGAGCAGGTTTGCCTCGAATTTACGAATGTTGAGGCGCTTCAAGCGGCCGATGGTCCTTGCGGGCACATTGATGGCTGGATGACCTTGTGAAATATGATGGTCGAGAGAAGGTATTCAATGACATATTTTAAACATGTGTTGAAAGGAATTGCAAGCTTAAGGCACTAGGCATGGGTATGGATGAGTCCTTCTTAGTACAGTTTGTCCTTAACTCACTTCCATCGCGGTTGCTCCATTCAAAATCCACTATAATACTAACGAGTCGATTGGAACTTGAATGAGCTCACCGATAAAAGTATCTGAGGAAGTGAAGTTAAGACGAAGGACATAATAATCTTTGCTCTTCTTTGTAACTCATGGAGTCATGAAAGAAAAAAAAGGAAAGAACTTTCCACCTAAGAAAAGTGGACCTGGGGAAGGTAGCGGATTATGATGGAAAATTCCGCGGTAAGTTGCTACTTTTGTAGTGGCAGAAAGGGCATGTGAAGAATTTGCATCAGCCTTGAGCTTGGTTCGAAAGAGAGGTATAAATATTTATTTTTGTATGTTATGAATCGATCTTGCGAAGTTCCTTCAAATACACGGTGGATTGATTATAGACCACAACTCATGTGACTAATTTAATGAAGGGATTCCTTACAGCGACGAAGGAAAGTGAAAAGTTCCTTTATATAGGAAAGCGAGTCTCGAGGTTGGAGTGATAGGCTGTTGGTACCTGCTTTCGGCTACTTATTGAGGCGGGTCATAGGATGGATCTTTTAAACACTTTTGGACAATTAAGTTTGATGTTAAATTTTGTTCTGATTGGATTGCAGTATTTTTATGTGATGGTTTATATAAATTTCCTTGAATAAATGAATTTGCACAAGCTTTAATAACCACGCATTCAAATGTTGGTTCAAGCATTGGCTTAGTGTGAAAGATTGTGTCGGGTGCCACAGTAATAGGCTCCCTTGAGATAATTCATACAGATATTTGTGGACCACTCTCTGTTCCATGTTTTACAGGAGAGAAATATTTTATCACCTTTATATATGATCTATCTTGTTATGGTTATGTTTATCTAATGCATGAAAAGTCTCAGGCCATTGACATCTTCGAGATGTTCATAAAAGAGGTTGAGAGACAATTAGATAAAAAGATTAAAATTGTGAGATCAGATCGGCGGTGAAAATATTATGGCGAGATATGATGAATCGGGACAAAATCACGGTCCTTTTGCCAAATTCAGCAGAAAAACTTATGGCATTCGTGCTCAATACACAATGCACAGTCACCATGTGTGAATGAATTATTCTTGAAAAGCGTGTCGCATATTAATGGAAATGGTTAGGAGTATGATGAATTACTCTTCTATACTATTTAAATTATTGAGGTGAAACCTTAAAAACATGATGTATATCTTGAACGAGTTCCTAGTAAGAATGGTTCCAAAACCCCTTTCGAGTTATGGTAGTAGGAAACCTAGCTTGAGACATATACATATGGGGTTGTCCAGTGAGGAGGCGAAGAATCTATAACCCACATGAGAAAGAAGCAGTTGAAGCGATATTTGGATATTTCATTGGCTATCCGGTTCATCGAAAGGGTACATATTTTATTATCCCTGGCTCACGGTGTGAGAATGGTTGAAAGCCAGGTAATCTGGGATTTTTTTAGGGAATGGCGAAATTAGTGGGAGTAATGAGACGAGAAGATTAGATGTTGAAGAGATAAGAATTGGATATCCCACACTCTTTTTACCTCGAAATTATTTGTCCCTCGACTGTTGGAGCAGGTTGAGGGAAAGCAACTAACATAATAGGATGGTTCATTACCACCAGAAATATTGCCATTGAAAATCTTAGAGCCACCTGCCGGCACCTTTGAGGAGATCTCAAAGAAAGGAGGCTGCCATTCTGAGATGATTATGTGGTGTATTTACAGGATCTGATTTTGATATTGGGACGGGAAAGGATCGGTTTCGTTTTCCTGACCATGGAAAGTGATGATTCTATTAAATGGATGGAAGAAGTATGAATGAAGTTGAAATCTATGGCCCATGCTTGATTATGCAGGATCTCATCAGAATTGCCTAATAGTTGTAAACGGGTTGGTACGTAAATGGGTCTTTAAGACAAAGCGCGACCTTCAAAGCGATATCGAGCGGTTGGAAGGCCAAACTTGTGGCGAAGGTTTCACTGAAAGGTATTGATTACGAATGCATTCTCTCCGAGTTTCCAGAAAGATTCTCTTAGAATCATCATGGCACTTAGTAGCTCATTTTGATTTAGAAGTTATCAAATGGATGTAGCGCATTCTTAAATGGGAATTTGGATGAAAGATATCACATGGAGACGACCCAGAAGGGTCCGAAAAGGAAATGAACTTTGGTTGCAAATTAAAGATTCCATTTACAGGTCTTAAGCGAAGCTTCCGGACAATGGTATATTAGTTTAATAATACCATTACATCTTCAGTTTAAAGAACATTGTTGATCGGTGTATATATCACGAAAGTTAGTGGGAAGCGGTTATATTTACGATCTTGTATGTGGATGATATTTTGCTTGCTAAGCGTGATCTTGGTTTATTAGGGTGAAACCAAAGAATATCTCTCTAAAAACTTCCTTTATGGTTGATATGGGTAGAGCAAACTATGTTATTGGCATGTCGAGATCTTTAGGGATCGATCTCGAGGAAGTGCTAGGTTTATCTCGGAAAGGATATATTGATCAGTTTTAGAGAGATTTAATATGGAGTCATGTTGCTCGTTGTTGCACCTATATTGAAAGGTGACAAATTAAAGTAAATGCGATTGCCCGAATAACATGGAAAGGGAGCAAATGAAGAAAATTCCTTATGCATCAGCTGTGGGAAGTTTGATGTATGCTCACATATAAAAGATCTGAACAATTAGAGGTTGTTGGTTACTCGGATTCTGATTATGGTGGTTGTCTCGATAGCTTAAAGTCAACTTCAGGATTTGTCTTTATGCTAGCAAGTAAATCTCGTGGAAGGAAGTGAAAAACAATAGATTCTTGCTTCATCCACGATGGTGGCTAGAGTTTGTTGCTTGTTTGAAGCTTCAAGTCATGCTTTATAGTTAAATTTTGTCTCGGGGCTTGGTGTTGTCGACTACATTGCTAAACCCTTGAGAATATATTGTGATAACTTTGCAAGCTGTTTTCTTCTCCCAGAATGGCAGAATTTTCTAGTGGATCGAAACACACATGGATTTAAAGTATTTGATTGTTAAAGAAAGAGTCAGAGAGCAACAAGTGTCGATTGAGAAATATTAAGGCGAGGAGAAGAAGAGTCGGATTTAAGATCTACATAAAGCGAAATCTCTCATGGCTGCGTGTTCTTCAAACAAGGATTTGAGAGTTGCATTCTAATTTGGAAGACAAAACCACAAGAATCCAAAGATAGATTGACCAATGGAGAATTCAAGTATGCTCCTGCTATTATTTGTTTCATATACTTGATGATCTGGTATGAACAGATCTTGTTCTTAAGAGATCAAGATCTGGTATGAACAGATCTTGTTTCTAAGATATTCAATTATCAAGTATGTAATCTATATTATTATTATTTTATTATCAGAGATGAGTTTGAATTCGATGATCTGAAATATTATGTGTTAATTTCCGTATTAAGGTTAACAATCTCATGTAAGGTTAAAGCAACCTAATTGATATATAGTGGAATCCTTTGCATATGGGCATAGCCTCGTGGATGTAGGCTTGGCCGAATTGCGTAACCAATCTTTGTGTCCTCTTGTGTGTATGAGCTTATGCATATATATTTTTTAAATTACATTATTTCTATAGAAATTAACTCAGCATGTTGTATAACATAATATAGTTGGCTGCAACACTTATGACAGTGTCACACCATTTGGTGCAACATCTCTCAAATCACTGTCATAACAAACAGTTTTTCTTTTTCAAGCTCAATTGGTTTATTTATTCAAAATTAAATTTTAAATGACTCGATGTGAATTGAATACATTGTGGGGATTGACAAGTGTAGGTGAAATGAAATGGTAGAAATATAAATAAGATCGTTTAGGTCAAATTTGTCTCATAAAAAATGAATCAGAAAAATTGTTTGTTTAATGGTTAACTCACACAAATGCGATAAAATGCAATTAGATCCAATGAGTCAAATTATAGCAATTTCTGTCATCTTAAAGTTAAAGAAAATTTTGGTTTGTTGGTTTTGTTTTTTGAGTAATAATTCATTAGAGAATTTTAACATAATTTTGTCTGGATAGACAAGCTAAATCCAACAAAAATAAGAGCTATTTTGGTTATATTTAATGTCTTTTTGTTGATGAAATTTTTTGTAATTCATGATAAATTCATTCTTATCCAAAATTTAAGTGGATGAGGTAATTTGATTTAGGCCCTTGGTTCAGTTGATAGCTAGTGCTGGTAGCTGATAGCTAATAGCTTATAAATTATTGCTTGGTAAAGTAGCTGATAACTGATAGTTAATTAAAGATAAATTTACTTATATAGATATGATAGAGAGATATAAAAATAATGCACATATAAACAAAACCATGCAATTACACAAACAAAAATCAAAATGGGATTCTCTAATTTTGTTGGAAAAAAATAACGCAACACTATACCCTATATAGGTCAAAATAATATTTATTTTCCTATCTATAACCTTAAACTTTGTTAACCTTTATTTGATTTCAGATCCACTATATTTTCATCATATCTATTATTACATTTTTTTAATATGATGATATAGATTAATAATCACGTCAAGCTAAACACAGTTTATTAAATATATAACTTATGATGAATAAAATTAATTGTAATATTTAAGTTTTTCATATTCATTTTTTTATTTCTTTTTGTTTGTATGTCAATATATTCATAAATTATGTCATAAAAAATTTATTTTGAAGTAGAATTTATTTTGATTTATGATTTTATTATATTAAATAAATAAAAATAAAAATTAAAAAATTAATATCAAATTAACTTTTTTTTTGAATTTGTATAATTATTACAAATAAATTAAGATAGATTTTTATTTAAAATATTTATCTGTATACAAATAAATTAAGACAATTTATTTTATCTAAAATATTTATATGAAATTTTAATTTAAAAAAAATAAACTTCTAGATAAAATTATTCAATTAAAATATTATCTCAAAATTTATAGGATAAAAATAAAAAATGTAAAATTTTATAGGAGAATTTATATGATTTGTAGCTTTTTTCATCAGCTCCTCTTGATGAGTGATAATGATCTATCACGAGTTGATTATGTGTCTTTTCAAGAGCTGATTGGGGGTGAATCAGTTATCGATTCCTGATACTTCCTCCAGTCTGCTCAACCAAGCAGGGCCTTATTTTAAAAATTAAATTAAATCTTATTTATGTTAGAAATTAGGCTTAAGTATTTTTTGGCTAAATTATATAAATGATTCCTCAACTTCATTTTTGCTCAATTAAGTGCTTTTTGACCAATCACTTTTAATACAATGTAGTAATATGTCCCTAATGAGACTCTAACCTCTCCCTTTCCTATGTCTTGACTTTAAGCATTGAACGCTTTGACCAACCGAGCTAGGTATGTGGATCAATCAAAACTTGTTAGGACATTTAAATAAGCAAAAAATGCATCCAAATAACTTTCTTATCATATAAAAATGATAAAATTACTTAACTGATCTTTAGCAAAGTGAAAGAACAATATTATCTTTTCCACATTAGGGTTTTTGTTATCTATTCATTATAATTCAAAAGAAATTGATGAAATTGACTGTTATGGATAAAAATAAATATTTTAATTATTTTAAAAATAATTTTAATATATAATATTTTATTTTTAATTATTCATATATAATTTTTTCACATAATACTTAGAAAACAAGTAAAAATAATAGAAGATAATTAAAAGTTTTTTTCTAAATTGTTTTTTTTTAAGAAAAATTTTAATTTCTATCTCAATTCTATAATAGCCAAATTTATCGATTTTTTTTATTGTAACAATAGATAATAATTGTACCCTAGTGTAGAAAGGAAAATATTGTCATTTCACTTCATTAAATGTTCTTTAAGTAATTTCATTATTTTATATGACGCGAAATGTCATTTGAATTCAATTTTTCCTAAAAGCTAAAACACTCTATTGACTAAAAATAAAGTTGAAACTTTAAAATAGAAAAAATAAAAAAGTTTAGAGAACAAAAATAAAGTTGAGATACTAACATAGAAAAATAAAAAAAGTTTAGATACTTAATTGAACAAAAATAAAGTTGATACAAAAAAAAAATAAATTTAGACATTTAATTGAATAAAAACAAAGTTGAGACACTGATGAGTAAAAAACTTATTGAATTTTTAGTCTATTTTTCTGATCTTTATTACGATGTAATTGCTTGTTTTTATGCAGAAACATGTACTATTTACTAAATTTATATTTTGCAGAAATTTACAACATAAATGAAAATTCCAACAAGGATCAGAAGTGAAAGCAGTTGAATGGCCAAGGTGAGGTCATGTGAGGAGAATCGAAGGTCGCGACGAGGAAGTCATACTATCTTGAATGAAGGCACATTTGCGTGAAAGAGGATTCTTAGGAGCGGAAAAAGGGAGGCTGAGGAAGGATTTATTCTGTACCATGCGGGGTTGCGACACCAAAGGAAGACAACTTTGGTTGCAACAGAGAATTGAGGTTGTGACTACGAAAGGTTGATGACTAAGCTTACAAGGTCTATACCAGGCAATTTAAGGTTGCAACAAAAATATAAGTTGGAGACCCCAATCGAGGTCGCGACCAGGAATTCATGTCGCAAATACATTTAAGTAATTGGGATAAGAGCATAGATAAGAAAAGCCACCATTAATGTCGTGACACCATTTCGAGGTCGCGACACAGAAACAAGACATTGTTGGTAACCTTGAGAAAATTGATGTTCCTGGCAAAATGCTGAATAGGACACCAATCAGTCGCGACCGGGAATTCATCGCGACATAAAAATGAGTTAACAAGTTAAAACATGTTGCGACTAAGTTTGAGCCACGACAAAACAAAATGGAAGGCGACTACTCGATTGCGACACACTTTCTAAGTCTTAGCCGGAAAAGAAGATTTGAGGCCAAGGGATCAAAATGGCTAACAACATAAAGGGTGTCGCGACATAAAAATGAGGTCGCGACACATAAAGGCAACCATTCAGTCGCGACACACTTTTTAAGTCACGACCAATGAAAGAAGTTGAATGGAGAAAAAAGCCCATTTGGCGGCCAAAGAATGAGGTAAATTCCCCGATGGGAAGAAGCGATTAGGTGGTGACCTAAATCCCCGTAACCGTGACAAGATGTGAAAAGACAACGATTTTAAGTCACAACATGAAAGAGAATTTGTGACTAAGAATGAAGCGTGATAATAGAAATGATGTCGCGACGGTATGAATCGAAGTCGCGACACGAATCTGATACCACGTGAGCAATTATGTTTGCGACATAAGGAACAGAGATCGCGACATATATTTCATCAAAGGGAAGAATAGTCAGGTCGCGACCATAAATAGGAAATTGAATGGAAACTGTTGAGACTGAGAAATGAGGTTGCGACTGGATGGGAAGGAAAAAATGGTAGTGACATACATTTGAGGTCGGGATAGGAATTGCAGTGATTAAAGCTACTTGGTGTGACTAATGTCGATTCTGTGAGAAACAAAGCGGACTAAGCATTTTGGTCGCGACTTGAAGGCTCAGACCAGCGAGATGATGTCGCTGACACAAAGAAGAAGTGGCCAAAGCGGGCGACAAGCGAGTGATGTCGCGACATCGAATCGAGTCGCGACACATAGAAATGTAGTAAGCGAAGGCGGGTTGAGACATCGGGTGAAGTCGCTTTTGATTCTTGGAAGCGAGAAGGGAGAATTACATGGCGAGTCTTCGCTGGCGTCAGTAACATAATCCTGACGAAGAATTCATATCGGTGACCACTAATCAAATACTGTGAAGAAACAGAGTCGCAGCGAGAAAACATCAGGTCATAGCTCAGCAATTGCAGAACAAAGTGAAGAGCGTTGACCGGTTCCACCGAGATCGCGGCGGACTTGACGGGCGGACCGGGATTTCATGTCGCGACATCGTTCTCGGTCGCGACTAAGCGAGAGAATTTGGGCCATTTATTTTAGGAAATCCACTTGGAGCCTTGAATCGAGGCGATTTAAGAAGGTTATAAATAGGCGTACATGGTTTAGTAAAGCGACTTAGTTTTACGAAACCCGTTTAATGCGGGAGGCGAGGAAGACTCACTGTATATTATATAATAGACTTTTCTTTTCTTTTATTTTCTTTTCTTTTTCTGGATCTGAATCAGTAATCTATTAGAATGTAGAAGCTGGATTTAAATTTTTATTCTCTTTTCCAATTACGACATGGAATCAATGAAGTTCAGACAATTTTTGGAACTCGTTTCTTCTAGGGAATTATAGTTATAGTGGATGTTCTTGATCAATGTGGGTGTGATTCTATAGTGAGAAGGCGACTGTAGATTGGATTTATTGTTAACTCTGAGTCTTTTACGCGCCAGATTAGAGAAGGAATTACATGGATTGGAATTTATTTGGTTGATGTGTTATTGAATGGACATGTTCCCAATAGTAGTATCGAATACCCTTCCAAGGTATGTATCCTGCTTTGATTTTCAGGAGATCATCTGAGTGACACAGAGATGAAGATTCTTGAGAGTTTGGAACATTCATTTGGTGGGTATGTTATACTACCATTGAAGAACTATTGAGCTCTGAGAGTTCACTTGATAAATTCGATTCTCATAATTAATGTTGGAGGGAATATTTATCAATTTAAATAATTAAATTTCACCTTAATACATTGACTCCACAGGAACTGTGTTAGTTGAGATTTAATCAAGGGAATGGAAATATCCACTAAATTTAAAAGATGAGTCATCAATCAAGTTGTATAAATTTTGTAACAACCTTTACTTGGGAAGCAAGAAATCTGCAGTCTCAAGAAATGAGTATGAAGTATTGAGAAAGAAAAATACCCAGATCTTGTTAAGATTGTGCGGAGCACAAGTAACTAGTTAGACCCTTGTCTTCGAGAGAAGCAGGGACCTCTAGTCAGTGAATTATGGAGAAATCCAACCGCATTGCTAGGCATCTTAGACAATTCCAAATCTAGCACAAAACATAGTAACAATGCATGATGGTGCAGAATTTGGTACATTTCCACCGATACTTCTTTGATGTATTCATTTCTGCATAGAACTAATACGATCAGGGTATATTTTATTTTGTTATTTGTTTTATTATCATAAATTCAACTTTCTTTTACCTTTAGGTTTAATCTCTAGAACAATTATTTTTCTAGTCAAGTTGAGAAACTGTCACATAGAGTTTCAAATAGTATGGATCTTGAGTAGTTAGGGTAGTTGAACTTCAAATTCTTGTCAATATATGTGGGAATGACATTTGGACTTACATTCAATTTTTACTACTTGAATGACCTGTGCACATAAAATCAGTTTTATTCATTTTCAAACAACTCTATTCAACTTTGACATAGATCTTTGGAGAGTGTAAGGCTTGTAAGTGTTAATTTGAATTATTGGTTTTTAGTGCATCTTCACGAGACAGACAAGTTTTATAGCAGTTCTTGAGGATTGAAAATATTTGAATACATCGATATTCGGCAAAAGAGAGAAGTGCTAATTTGGACATTTTTTCTTTATTTTAGCAAAAATGCCAACAGTTTGATAGCATTGATTGCATAAGCTGCGATCTTATAAGTGCTTAAAGGATATATGATTTGACGATACCACTTGTTTTCCCGATTAATCTCTCAATATGTCTCATTTGAAGGTTCATTAATGCCGCGAGGAAGCCATAATCGAATGTGGCTTCCTATAGGTACAGTGGAAAGAGCACTAGAAGCAGAAAGTAGCGACGGCTTGACCATGGTAGATGAAAAAGTGATTAAGGCGGTTGAGCAACGAGCGGCGAAAGGCCTCGATTGAAGATGTCTGATGGAGGATTTTGGAGGCACCGTAATCAATGGCTTCGGCCGGTTAGGCGACCCTCTTTGTAGAGGCTAACAACTAAGCTAAACGGCATTGATCACCATGGTTGTGAGAATCGGTTTACTAACTTCATCCCATTTGAGAAGATCCTAATGAACACCTTGTGAGATTCCTCGGGATGCTTAAACAGTTAAAGTTGAATAGTGTGAGACCCGGTGATAAAGCTACACCTCTTCCCTTTTCCTTAAAAGATATTCTGACCCACATGGTATGAATTATTACCCATATGGCTCGGTTGATACATGGGAAGAGTTGGTGGAAGCATTCCTGGCGATTTTTCCCCATCCTTCTGAAATGAAGAAGAAGGGAAATCATAGTGTTCAATGAGGGGAGGATGAAAGCTTGTATCTTGCATGGGAGGGGGGAAGGTACAAAAGACTCTTGAAGAGATGTCCTATGCATGGCATAGATGCGAAGACACAAATGGATATTATCTATCACTCTACGAATGATACTTCTAAAGGGTATCATAGATGTTTCGTGTTGTGGGGCATTGAGAGGAAAAGTCTGGGAGGCGAGGTTTGATGGCAATGCGACATGACTCCATCTTAATTCTGAGGAGTTCTGACAAGCGAGAGGAGTGGGGTCATTGAGCTTAACAAGATGATTGCCATGAAAAAAAAGAAAAGACGAAGTTAGATGCTCAATATGCCTGAGATTGATAAACAGAACAAAAAACTGCATTCTGCCCATGAGATTAGAGCAGTAGAGAGAGGTGGAATTAGGAGAAGTGTTGAGGGATCAGCTGATGAAGTTCCTTATTTAGTTGAGGAGGCGGTGCACGAATGAGCAGGAGAAGTTATCATTTCAAGCGAATCGACTTTCCCACACATTACAATCTAACGTTGAGGAACCATGAGAACTTCTCATATGGTGGAGGAGCATCCTGAGGCTAAAGATAGGAGCGAGAATTTCAGTGGTATCATGCCTAGGTTCTAGCAATGTGAGGAGAAGCGAAGAAATGAATATCAGGTCGAGAGAAGAGGACCCGATCGTTTGAGGAAGCGAGATCTTTACTTGCGGAGTTCATGGGGGATAACAAAAAGCTGCTTCACACCCATGAATAGAAATTTGCTGAGTTGGAAGCTCTTAAATCCAACTCACAAATGTTTCAATCAAACACCAATGATTCCCTGAAGAACTTGGAAACATAGGTTGGGCGGCGACGCCCGGCGCGCGGAACTAGAACAGAATGCATTCCCTAGTGACACTCAGAAAAAATCCAAAGGACTGTATGGCGGTCCTAGGCCGAGAGTGCGGGGAAATGAGTAGCTGAAGGAAAGAGAAGAAGACTAATAAAAAAGAAGAAGGCGTTTGGAGAGATCATGGAAAGAGCATGAGAGAGGACTATAGAAAGCAGAGAAGTAGGTGCTGGCGGCTGAGAAGCGGTGAGTAGAAGCGAAGGAAGATTAAAGCTTACACACCTGCAGTCCCATTTCCATAGAGGATTCAGAAGGCAAAGAAGGAAGAATAACTTTCTAAATTCTTGGAAATTTTCAAGAAGATAGAAATCAATATTCCTTTTGCAGAGGCATTGACTCCAGGCTGCTGATTATCTGAAAATTCTGAAAGATATCTTGAGCGGGAAGAAGATTGCGAGGAAGGAATAGTAGATAGCTTGCCCTTGCGATGCGGTTATTTAGAGAGAATCTACGGTAAAATGAAAGGACCTGACGGCTTCACCATTCCACTGCTCAATAGAGTATGAGTTCGAGAAAGCCTTATGTATTTCAGGGAGCGACATCAAACTTGATGCCTATCAGTAGTCTGAGAGATTGAGGTTGGGGAACTTACCTTAATAATTACACTACAGAATGGCTGATAGATCCATGGCTCGACGAGAAGGTGTTCTTGAAGATGTGCTAGTCAAGGTAGGAAATTTATCTTCCACATGGACTTTAATGGTTATGAAAATGGAAGAAAACGATCGAGGTCCTACATTAGGAAGACCCCTTCTTAGCAATTGGAAAAATTTGCCTTGATTGATGTGCGAAAGGTGAGTTATTTGAGGGTAGGAAATGAAGCAGTGCATTTCAATCTCGACAAAAGTTTGACACATCTAATGTTGATGCGAAAATTGTATCTTGTAGATAGCAGTGAATCTGCTCCAGTTTGACTTGATCTTTGATTGTAACCTTGACGTCTATCGTGAAAATGAGATGAATTTCCAATATCTTGAGTGTTGATTATGAATTCTTTGCATTCGGTTCAAAATATGAAACTTGATCTTGAGTTTGAATGAAAATAGTCGAAAATTCAAGTAGCCATGAAAGAAAGTTACTAAACGAGAAGACTAGTGCAGAGGGTTAGTTTTGAAAAGGTACTTGATCATTTGAAATATGCTTTCTTAGAACTAGAAAGAAACGATTATCATATCAAGCGAATTATTTGCAAATGAAGAACAAAAACCTTTGGAATTCTAGGAAATCTGGTTGTGCACAGGAATTGATTGAAGAGATCTAAAGGGTATCAATCCTTCCAATTTGCATGCCTGAAAATCTGGCCCGAATGATGATCTGAAAGCATTAGTTGAACACGAGGAGGAATTTGAACCACATGATGAAAGATGTTGTAAGAAAGAAATGCGAAATGGCTAAATGTAGGATTTATTTATGCAATATCAAACGGCCCTTGGGTGAGCACAGTTCATGTGGTTCCTAAGAGGAATTGGATTCACTTTGTGATTAGAAATGAAAGATGGCCGGATTCCCTACAGGGTATGATAGGATGGAGAGGTGTGTATAGATTCTGAAGAGTGAATACTACAACCCGGGAAAGATCATTTCCCTTGCCTTTCATTGATCGAATGTTGGACGAGGTTAGCGGGGATATCCTCAGCCACGTTTTCTTGATGGATATTACGGATATAACCAAATTGCTATTGCACACGAGGACGAGGAAAAGCGCTTTCACATGCCCTTACTTGATACTTTGCTTTTAGAAGAGATACCATTTGGGTTACATCTGATGCTCTGCTACTTTCAGATGCCTGATGTCAATGTTCTCGGTTTAGCGAGAGGAGGTTATGGAGATATTCATGGATGACTTCACGAGTTTATGGATCGGTTTGAACATTTACTGCGGAAATTTGAGCCGATTACTTCCACAGTTCTAGGATAAGGTATAGCTTTGAATTGGGAAAATGTCATTTCATGGTGACGTAAGGCATCAGAGATTGGGGCATAGAATTTCAAGTAAAGAAAGTTGGAAGTGGACCAAGCAAGGTTTCCATTATAAAGACTCTTTGCCACCAACAACAAATAAGGGAATAAGAAGTTTCGGGACATGCCGGTTTTATAAGATTTATTGTAGACTTCTCAAAAAAAAGACCATTATGTAGATTACTGGAGAAGGATGCCAAGTTTAATTTTGATGAGTCCTGCTAATATTCATTTGAGGAGATCAAATCCAGATTAGTTGAAGCTCCTATCATGGCCAAACCAGACTGGAACAAAGAATTTGAGATTATGTGCAATGCCAGTGACTATGCAATGGAGCCGTGACGTGACGTAGTGTTCGACAGTTATTTAGTGGCCATATACTATTCCGCAAAGAAAATCTTCAATGAAGCTCAAGAGAATTACCAACTAAGAAAGGAGATCTTTGGCTATGGTATTTGCATGTGAAAATTTCAGGCCATATATATTGGGGTCCCATGTCATCATCCATACTGATTATGCTGCAATCAAATATTTGATGGCCAAGAAAGAAGCTAAGCTATGATTGATCACATGGGTGTTGTTACCATAGGAATTTGATATGGAGATCAAGAATAAGAAAGGTTGTGACAATGTGATGGCTGATCACTTGTCAAGAGTTGAAAAGACTACAGTGAAAGAAGAAGAAATGGACGTAGCATAAAATTTTCCAGATGAGCAGTTATTTCAGTTGTCATTCAAATTACCTTGGTATGTTGATATTGTGAACTTTCTAGCTTATGGAGTGATGCCACCAGAATTCAGCTACCAGCAGAGGAAGAAATTGAGGACTGACAATAGGTTTTACATCTAGGATGACCCTCTATTATTCAAAAGATGAGCTGATATGATCATCAGAAGATGTGTACTAGAAGGTGAGCAGTAATTACAAGAATGTCATGCGTCACCTTATGGAGGACACTGCGGGAGGCAAGCGATACAAATTTCTCCAATCAGGTTTTATTAGCCTACTATTTTTCAAGGATTGTTTTGGTGGATGAAACTTTGTGATCAGTGTCAAAGAATGGGAAATATCAATAAAGGCATGAAATGCTGCATGTATCACAGTCTTTGCAATTATTTGATGTATGGGAAATGGAGCACCATGGGGCCTTTTCCATCTTCTTTTGGAAATATATACATACTCTAGGTTTGTGGATTATGTATCCAAATGGGTGGAAGCAACAACTTGTCCCAAGAATGATGCTAATATAGTTGTGGGATTCTTACAAAAAAATATCTTGAGCAGATTTGGGACACCCAGGACTATTATTAGTGATGGAGGGAGCCATTTTGCAAACAAGGTGTTTGAGAAACTCATGGTGTATGGAATAAAACACATAATGAGTTTGGCTTATCATCCTCAAACAAATGGGCAAGCTGAAATTTCCAACAGGGAGATAAAGAAAATTCTTGAAAAGACTATGAGTTCCAGCATAAGAGATTGGTCTTTAAAGCTTGATGATGCATTGTGGGCCTACACGACTACATATAAAACTCCCATTGGAATGTCCCCATACAGAATTGTCTTTGGTAAACCTTGTCACCTACCTCATGAATTGGAATACAAAGCAATGTGGGCCATCAAGAAGTTGAATTTTGAATTCAAAGTTGCTAAGGAAGAAAGACTACTTCAGCTGAATGAATTGGAAGAACTGAGAAATGAAGCTTATGATAATGCCAGAACTTACAAGGATAAGACAAAGAAATGACATGATCAGAAGATTTATAGGAGGAATTTAAAGGCGGATATCGGGTCACGTTATTTGTGCTTGAGACTAAAAGCTTTCGAAGCTGAAATCAAAATGGAGTGGACCTTATACAGTAGTGGGAATTACAACCTTTGGGGCAATGACATTAAAAACTAGTAATGGAGAAGAGTTTAAAATGAATGGTCAGCGATTAAAGTAGTATCTTGGAAGAAATATGATTGATTCCTAGTTCTGAGTAGAAGAAAATTGCTAAAACAAGAATTTCATAGCAGCAAGTCTAACTGAGGACTCAAAACTGAGCAGCTTTATGGGAGGCAACCCATATCACAATTTCTTTCTAAGTTTTATTAGTCAATTTATATATTTTAAGTTTTCTAGCTAAGCTTTTGTTTATAGTTACTTATTTATGTTTTCTCTTGCTTTGTGCTTCTGGGTCAATAAAGGCATGAATAAGTAGTGTGTATTTATATGCTTCTAATATGCACATAAGACCACAAGGGGGAGTAATTCTGATTGCCTAAGCTTGTCTTTAATAAGAATGCATGAATGAAGTTTGGGGGAATTGGATTTCCAAATTCATTGTTGAATCTAGTGCTTCATGAGTTGATTTGTTGCATATTTGAATGCTGAAGGTTGATTGTTTTTGTTTGTTTGAATTAAGTTTATTGATTCAGTTTTGTATGAATTTGAACTGTTCCTGAAGACCAGAAAATTTTCTAGGTCGCGACATGCTTTTGAGGTCGCTACTCGGGTTTGAATTGAGAATAAGAAATTTTGATTAATGACGTCGATTTATTGGTCACGACCAATTTAGTGCGACAATTATTGTTAGAAATTAATTAGAAATTAGTGTGTGACTCGGGAATTTGGAGTAGTAACAAGACCAAAAGAAGGTCATAACATTAATCTCGGGTCATGACAAAATGAGTGAGTTTTAAAAGACTGAGATAAGGCACAATGTCATGACATTGAGATTTAGGTCGCGACCAGGAAAAACTAAAGAAAGAGAGAAATAGGTCTCGACTTCAATTTATTGATGTGACACTTAGGTCGCGACAAACCTAAGTAGGTCGCTACTAGAATTGTCTAAAATGTAATAAATTGAGGTTTTAACCCTTCTAATTTGGGCGTCGCAACTTTAAATGGGACATTAAGTGTTAGAAATTAGTGTTGTAATGTAGGCATTAATGTCGCGACATTCCATAAGACAATGATGACATTGAGCCCATCCATCATAAAGACTGAAACTGAATAGCCAATTTTATCCAGAACTCCAATCCAATTACATCTTCACTAGCTTTCATTCTCCGCTTCTCTCTTGACTACCAAAACCACTAAAACCGATTGCACAATTCCAAATTCTCACCATGGCGAGAATGTAAATCACACAATTAGGATCTTAACGGAATAGATGAGCTCATGAGTGAATATTGCCAAGGAGTGGAGGAGGTTCATCTGGAACCTCAGTTTGAGACTATGACGAATGCAGAACTAGAAAACCAATAGGAAATGGAGGGACCGGTTGGGAAGAAGGCGCAGACGGAGAATTTGGGAAGCGGCGAAGAAGGAGCGAGAAGAAGACAAAGACTTTGTGCATGGGGCCCCACCTGGCCCTCCCGGCGAAGGGGTGGTCCCTCACCCAGGCTATCCCCTAGCTCACGGGGGGTTTCTTTAGCCTCTGTGGGCTCGGGCACGGGACCATGAGCTTAGATACCCGTTCGAGTGGTTCAGCTGCCAAGCTGGGCTATTAGCCCGGTTGGTAGTGAGACCTCGGGTGGTATCTGTCCCAGTGCACGGAGGCGGACCTGTGAGCTGGGGATAACGTGGTCAGTACCTCGTCGGAAGTGGGCAGTGGGCCAAGGCGCCTTATATCACGAGGTCCTCACCTGGCCCCTTTCAGACGGAGGGGTTGGTGTCAAATTCCACGGGCTATCCCCTAGCTCACGGGGGTTTCTTTCGCCTCAGTGAACCGACACGGGACCATGAGCTTGGGTACCCGTCGAAGTGATTCCACTACCAGGCGGGTACTAGCTCGGTTGGTAGTGGGATTCCCCACTCGAGTGGTACTGCTTCATGGTTCAGGACCACAGCCATGGAGCTACGTGACTGGGCCTGCTGTGGTGGACACCAACCTCGGTCGGTGGCCGAGAGTGAAAGGCTTTGGCTGACCTGGCGCTTTTGTAAGGGCCCCACCCTGGCCCGCTCAGGGGTGGTCCCTCCTGAGGCTATCCCACAGCTCACGGGGACTGGCCGAGTTGAGTAGTGAGGACTACCTCAGTGGGTATCTAGGCTCATGGTCCCATAGTCGGGCCCACGGAGCGAAAGAGCCCACAATGAGCTAGGGGATGCTTTGTGAGTGGGACCACCTGAGTCGGAGTGGGCCAGGGGGTGGGGCCCTTACATTGTCTCTATAGAAGCTAAGGATATATGGACTAAGGTGGTGGATGACAAGGGTTTCGTCAGCGAAAGAGGTTTTGGGAAGCTAATCTCCCATTTTTGCAGGAATGTCGAAAAGAGAGGTTGGGGCTTACGAAAATTGCATACGGCTCTGGATTCTTTGCTCTGGCCAGGGAATTCTATGCGAATATAGTGGGGATGAAAGAAGACCACGGTTTCATGCGGGGAATGCAGGTACCTTTGGAGCCTGAAGAATCAATGAGATGTTCAAATTAAAGGAACTCAAACACGGTTCCAAATTTAGAAAGCGGTAGAAAGCCAGATCATGAGAAGATTATCGACCTCTGTGGCTGAGGCGGAAGTGAGGAAGCCACAAGGAAGAACCCTCACTATGCTATCAACAGAGGATCCCTCACTTAGGAAGCTATGGTTTGGTTCTACTTCCTATCTTCAGTAATCCTCCCAACTAAACATCTCTGTGCAGTGAGAGAGAGCAGGGAAGCGATCATTACGTATGCCTTTTGAAGAGTTTATAAGTCAGATATTGGGGGTTTAATTGAGGGTTGATCAAGAGGATACCACTTAAGCAACAAGAGGACTAATCTACGCCAATGACAATCGAAGGGATGGTGGAAGTAGAAGTAGAGCCCGTTGAGGAGAATGGCAATAGGGAAGTAGACGTCTAAGAAAATTTCCTCCAGTAGAAGAGGAAGAGGTGCATTTCAGAATGAGCCCACTGAGCCATTCCTACCTTGAAATGACAGAGAATTTCCCTGAGCAAGCAGAAGGCTCCAGAAGAGGAGAAGGGAACACTAAGATCATGGAAATGCTGAGGACAATGAAGAAAGATATGGAAGAAAGGGAACAAAAATGGGAAAAACAGCAGCAATTCAGAGAAGAGTTCTTAGAAGCTGAATTCAGGAGGAAAGAACAATTATTTGAGCAAACTCTAAGACAGAGAGAGGAAGAATGGAGAGAAGAGATGAAAAGGAGAGAGGAAGAACAAGGAGAAAAGATGAAGGCCAGTTTGGAAGCCTTCTACAATAACCAGTTTAGAAGAGATGAAGAATAGCTTACCATTATGAGGAAAAGAGAAGCTGAGATGGAGGGTAACATGCTAAAGAAGATTCAAGCCTTCAAAACAAGGAGCTTGGGAAGTTGATGAAGGATAGAGATAAAGAATTGGAAGATAATGATGTTTATAGAAGAAAAATCAGCATGAGGTTTTGGTTGGTCAAATAAAAATTTATCAGACATGCTGGGTTGTATCTCTGAGCTGGAAAGAACAGTGAATCAGATGGGCTTAAAATAAGACACCTTGATCAGTCTTGTGAATTTAACAAATGATTTAATCTCGGTAATGAGTAGAACCCACACCTCGAAAAAGATAAACATAACCTTATCCAAATTTCCCAGTATTTAGCAAGCGGCCGTCCTCAACATCATACTAAAAAAATTTGATAAGAGAAGGGAGGAGTGAGATAGCAAAATTATACTTTTCTTTTTCCCATTGTATTTCTTCAACATCATTAATATAGTTCAGAAAAGTTCATTAAAAAGTGTATTGTGAATTGTTTTGTTAATTGGATGATTTGGTTTGTTACTTTCAATAATGTTGCAACCAGAACTTATACATTGTTGAAATGCTTGATTGGAATCTGATTGCTGAAATAGTGATTTGTTTTGGATGCATGGATGCGATTAAAGTGGTGTGTTGTTTGTGTCATTCATTGTTTTGTCTACTTGAGAAAAGACCTATGTATTCAAGCCTTATTTGTACAATGACCATTGTTTAAATCCAGACAGCACTATAAGAGGAGTAAGTGAGCTCCTGGTGAAGTAGTAAGAAGTTGTAGTTTTAGTTTGAATCAGGTTTAAATTGTAGAATTTGGAAAAAGTATACAATTGAAAGAACAAATAAGATGATTGAAGCTGTATGTGTAAACAGTAAGTCAATACAAATCTTAGAAAAACAATACACATGGTCAAGAAAATTCTTAAAACTTTGAGAGGTATTAGGAACATCTTCTAGGATGATTCACAATCAAAGGGTGGAGTCACAGACATTAGATTGTTAATTGGTGAAATCCTAGCTAAAACTTGATAACAAGAAGTGATAGAGGCCATCTTTGGAAGTTTAGACAGCACTCAAACCTCTCCTCGTATATGCGAAAGGCATACACTCTAGTCCATGCTTTGAGCCAAAATGACTACTTTCTTCAAATAGCAGCAATTAGAAACCTGAAATCCCTCCCTTCTGATAATCCTTGACAAAAAGACCCTAAATTACTTAGTTTTTAGAATAAGAATATTTACTGTGCATAAAGGAACAAGTTTGGGGGAATGTAGTTGTTTTGGATTACAAGGATGGATGATGAAAAATAAATTGAAGAACAAGAGAAAAAGAAGAAGAAGTTGAAAAAGGAATAAGTTTTGTCTTGTGGCCTATCTCTCTTGAACAATTAAGCTCGTAGGGGTGTTTAACACCTAGTACCCTAATGCCAACTGGTATGGGAGTTGGTAGCCCAAAGTTCTCTAAGAGTGATAGAAAGCCTAAAAAGACAAAAAACATTGCACTATTCAATTCACGACAATAAAGAGAAACGAAAGAGTTCAGTAAGGAATTGAGGTGATAAGTTGAAAGTGGCTGACAAAGGAGCCCTGACATCGAGATGATGTAAAGTAAGTTTAGGGAGTTTGCATTACAAGGAAGGAAAAAGATGAAAGATGAAGGGCATTATACAGAAAGGAAGAGTGGAATTTGGGTAATTTGCAGCCTAAAATATTTTCCAGGTGTCCGCAATTACCAACTTGACTTTATAAGCCTAAAAGACCTCTTTGATCTTGAAGGTTGAATTTACCTACATTAGTGGAGATCAATATGAAAAACAAGCCTATGAGACTTTGACTAGTTTTCTAAGGAGATCCCCAGAAGATTAACTAATTCAATAAGAAGATGGGACTAGCCTACACACACTCGCGAAGAGCGAATCTATTGACTTACTTTGTTTTCATCTCTGAGTATTGCAGTTTATTTGTAATGAGGTTGAAAGCATTCCTTTTATCGGTTAAAACTAAAGTTTAGTAATCTTTGCAATCTTCTTGTTGACTCGAAAGGGTGGAATAAGAAAAGATTGTACTGTAGAACAAAAAAATGTCCTCCAAAATAAAGTTCAATTGTTTGAGGACAAACAAATCTTTCTTTTCTTTGCTTGGGGACAAGCAAATTTTAAATTTAGAAATTTGATGATAAAAAAACTCATTGAATTTTTAGTCCATTCGATCTTTATTACGATGTAATTGCTTGTTTTATGCGAAATGTACTATTATGAAATTTATATTTCTTGAGAAATTCTGATTGAAATGAAAATTCAAGCGAGATCGAAGTACAGCAGTTCAATGGCCTAGGTGAGGTCGCAATAGAGAATCGAGGTCATGACTTGAAGTCATACTATCTTTGAATGAAAATTGTTGCGACAAAAGGATTCTTTGAGGCAGAAGGAGACTCAAGGAAGGATTTATGTCGCGACACCGATACGGTCGCGACACCAAGGAACAACTCTGGTTGCAACGAGAGAGTGAGGTCGCGACTCTGAAGGGCTGATGACTAAGCACAAGATGCATACTTTAGCGATTTAAGGTTGCGATAAAAATATAAGTTGGAGACTCCAATCGAGGTCGCGACCACGAATTCATGTTGCGACATACATTTAAGCAAATGGGACAAGAGCATAGATAAGAAAAGCCACCATTAGTGTTGCGACACCGTTTCGAGGTCACGACACAGAAAGAAGACATTGTTGGTAACAACAGAAAATTGATGTTGCAACAAAAATGTGAGTTAAGGACACTAATCGAGGTCGCGACCAGGAATTCATGTCGCAACATAAAAATGAGTTGAACAATTAAAACATGTTGTGACTAAGTTTGAGCCACCGCGACAAAAACAAAGTAAGAAGGACCACTACTCGATTAAAACACACTTTCTAAGTCGCCCAACCTGAAAAAAAAAGAGAAAAATTTGAACTAGGGATCAAATGTTAACAATAGAAAGGGTGTCGTGACATAAAAATGAGGTCGTGACACATAAAGGCAACCATTCAGTCGCGACACACTTTTTAAGTCAAGACCAATAAAGAAGCTGAATGGAGAAAAAACTGTTGTGACTAAGAAATGAGGTTGTGAATGGATGGGGAGAAATGATGTCGCGACATGCTTTTAAGGTCGCGACATAAATTTCAGCAAGGAGAAGAAACGATTGGATTTGACCTGGAAATCCCATGTCACGATAGTTATTGAAAAGACAAACAATTTTAAGTCGCAACATGAAAAGGGTAGTTGTTACCAAGAATGATCGGTTGACAACATTAATGATGTTGCGACAGCGAATTGAGGTCGCGACACAAAAATGTAGTACACAACAAACAAAAATATGTCATGACATGAAATTGAGGTCGCGACATATATTTTATCAAAGGGAAGAATAGTCAGGTCGCGACTAGAAATAGGAAATTGAATGGAAACTGTTGAGACTGAGAAATGAGGTTGCGACTGGATGGGAAGGAAAAAATGGTCACGACATACATTTGAGGTCACGATAGGAATTGCAATGATTAAAGAAACTACTTGGTCGCAACCTAATGTCCACATCGCAACAAGAAAACAAGCAGACCAACAATTTTGAGTCGCGACCTGCTTGAAGGCTCAAGACAACTGAATAATGTCGCAACTTAAAAGAGAAGCTGTGACCAAGAAGCAAAGAGGTTGACAATAGAAACAGGTCGCTGACATCGGTCAGAGGTCGCATACGTAAATGTAGTAGCGCGCAGAGAGCTCCTATCGCGACATCAAATTAAGGTCGCGACACCAATTCCTGGAAACAAGAAAAGGGAGGTCGCAACTAGAGTATCACTGGTGTCAACTAACATAATCACGACAAAGAATTCATGTCGCGACCACTAATCAAATGCAATTGAAGAAACAAGTCACAAAAGAAAACATCAGGTCGTAGCTCAACAATTTCAAGAACAAAGTGAAAGAACGTTGCGACGAGTTCCCTGAGGTCACGGCTAAACCTTGATAAAGCCGTGATCAGGATTTCATGTCGCGATTATCTGGGCTTTTTTAGGTCGCGACCTAAATAGAGGGCTGGGCCATTTATTTTTGGGAAATCCACCTGGAGCCTTGGAATCAGGCCTAATTTATGAAGGTTATAAATAGGCGCATTACAATTCTTAGTGTGCGCCCCATTTTTCCCCTCGAAACCCATTTGTCCGGGGCGGACGAGGAAGACTCATCAGATATTATAGAATATACTTTTCTTTCTTTTCTTTCTTTTCTTTTTATGGATCTCGAACCAAGAATTTGTTAGAATGGGTGCAGTTCGGATTTAAATTTTTATTCTATTTTCCACTACATTGAATCAATGAAGCAGATACTTTAAATTGCTGGCCCAGAATTATAGTTATAGCGGATGTTCTTGATCATACTCCATCAGATCGTGATTCTCGTAATCGAGAAGCACAACTTCACTAGATTGGATTTATTGTTAGCTACAAAGATTTTCTCGCATGAATTAGAGAATTGCATGGATTGGAATTTATTTTATTAATGTGTTACTGAACGACATGTCTCTAATAGTAGTATCACCTGATACCCTTCCAAGGTATGTATCCCGTCCGATTTTCGTGAGACCGTCTGAAAGTGACACAAAGATGGAGATTCTCGAGCCTGAATATTCATCAGGGTACAGTTAGATCACCATCAAGAACTACTGGAATCAGAGTTCACTGATAAATTCCCGCTCACCGCTAATCGATGTCGGGAGGGGAATATTTATCAATTTAAATAATTAGAGATTTCACCTTAATTGTTGGAAAGCTCCTGAACCTGTGTTAGTTGAGATCTAATCAAGGGAATGGAAATATCCACTAAATTTAAAGGATGAGTCATCAATTAAGTTGTAGAAATTTTGCAACAACCTTTACTTGGGAAGCAAGAAATCTGCAGTCTCAAGAAATGAGTATGAAGTATTAAGAAAGAAAATACCCGTATCTGCTAAGATCAAGAGCACGGTGAACTGTTAGACTTTATCTCTCGAGAGGCAGGACCTCTAGTCGCTGAATTATAGAGAAATCCAACTCGCACAGCCAGCATCTGATAACCCAAACTAAAGACAAAACAAAGTAACAATGCACATATGCGTAAATCGGGTCAGTTTCACAAAGACTTCTTCGATAAAGTTCATTTCTCAGAGAACCTGATTCATCTTAAAGATATTTTATTTTGTTATTTGTTTTATTAATAAATTCAACTTTCGTTTACCTTTAGGTGTAATCTCTAGAACAATTATTTTTCTAGTCGTCGAGAAACTGTCACATGTGAAGTTTCAAATAGTATGGATCTCGATGTAGTCAGTAGTTGAACTTCAAATTCTATCAATATTTAGAATGATTATACTTACATTTCAATTTTTTACTACTTGAATCCAGATTGCAAGTGTCATGTATCAAATCCATTATTAATTCCATAACATAAAATTAGTTTTATTCATTTTCAAACAACTCTATTCAACTTTGACATAGATATTGGAGAATTGTAAGGCTCCTATATAAGTGTTAATTTGAGTGGTTTAGTCTATATCTTCACAGACAAACAGACACCAAAGTAGAAAAAATGGAAAAATTGAAACACCATTAATTTAATTAACCTTTTTTTTACATATATTCAAGCAGTATTCTATTCTCATTGAGACTCGGTTTCTTCCCTATATCCCGCCCAACCCTTAGTCACTAAGTCATGACTCATTGACATAAATTAGGTTTAAGTATTAAAAAGTTTGTTTAGTATAAAGTACTACAAATGGCTTTTTTCTACATAATGTTTACCAAAAGTAACATGTTTGTAGGTAAATAATTTTAAAATTGTTTTTTTAGTTGGTGTTTGGTAAATTAACTTAACAACTTAAATTAATTTAATAATTTAATTTAAGTTATTTAGTAAATCCAATATATTTGTTAAAATAATCATTGGATATGATGTAAAGCCAAAAAAAAAAAAAAAACTTTAAGTAATAAATAAATAAAAAATCAACTTATTTTTGCATTTATATTTTAATTTCACATTTTGACTCTCATTTGCACTAATGACCTCCACTTTTAATTAACCCCATTTATCCTAACTATAATTTAAAAGGACAAATAAGTTTTTTAAATAATCTTAAAACTTAAAATAAGAATCAAATAATAATTAGAACCCGAAAAGTATTAAGAAAATTTTACTAAGGAAAATGATATTTTTTTATGTTTGGTTTTATCATGAAAAATATAAAAAAAAATCAAATATAATCAAAACTTCTCTAATTTGTACATATTTTTTTAATTTCTTCGTCTTTATATAATAAAGATAATCAAATAAAATAAGTTTAAACAAATCATATAGAATTAATTTATTAAGTTTAAATCTATTTTTTTTTCTTTAATTTTTTTTATTTAGATTACTGAGTCTCGTGTCACACTCACATCCAAAAGGTTTTCCTAATGCACGCCCCTAAAAATACCATAACAGCTTTATAATGATATTCAGTGTAAATAAAATAAATTATATTTTTCCTCGGAGTTTAAATACGAAATGAAACGATACAACCAAATTTACAGATAAAATAAATTGGCAAATGTCAAATGAGGACTCTGAAATGTTTGCGAATGAAAGTGAGTAAATGTTAAATGAAATGAAATGAATTAAGTGAAAATGAAAGTGAAATGAAGCTTTAAATAGAAAAAATAAGAATTAGTGTATAGCCAAACAAGGCTTAGTGAAGGATTTACCAAAAGACCAAAGATTTGTCTTGGAGAGACATTTCCACCTCTCATTCTTCCTCATATCAACTCTCTTCACGCACGACTCCCTCTCTCAAACCTCATCTCCCACACATTCCATTTGAGAACCGAAATCAATGGAAATCGCCTCATTCTTCCAAATTGCTCATCTCTCTTGCCTAAGCTCCTATCCGGATTGCACCTAAACCGACAAAATGTAAAGCCAATCTATGGTAAAGTTGCCGGCCAGGTCAAGCAAAACTGGGTTTTCTGGCCCTTCTTGTAAGGTAAGTGTAACTCTAGTCTAAATGGCCGGAAAAGCTGTATATCAAGTAAATCAACCCTAATCGGAAACCTGTGAATGGCCGATCGATATTTCCTCGTTACATATGTTTGTGGCTGAATAGAGTTAGAGAAGATAAAGCCTGAGTTAAGATCAAGATCAAATGAAAATGTACTTAACCAACTCTTTTTGGTTTGTTCTTTTTACTTCTCTCCTCATTTCAAGTTTTATGTTGTTCCAAAAACAAATCTTCATTGTTTTGTATGAACATGAATGTGTGCTTTGTTTGGAACAAAAAATGAGATGTTTTGAGTGGTGTAAAGTGATTTCGAATGCATTATCAAGAAAATTGCATGTGTGTTCTATTAAGAACTGCAAATGGACTGATTTAGTGTCAGCTATAACTATTTTCAAGAGGATTAAACATGAAAAGAGGAAAAGAAAACGAAACAGAGAATGTAGAAATTAAGAAACATACCTAAAATTTTTCTTAAGGGTTGCGTAAATTCGCAAAGGCTTTGCTTTTGGAATTTGAAACCAACCTTCAACTGTCGGCAATTTCGTCCAAACTAACACCCGTATGCTTCGAGTCCATGAAAAAGATATTGGAGTCTAATATAACCATTCCATTTGAACATTGTCCAACTCACATCTTTGCTTAAAAATTTCCAGATCACTTCACAAAGTACTAATTACTTGGTCGTGTTGGTGCTAAGTCGGGTTTTCTTTTCCCCGAATCATCCTAAGTGTAAGTGAATCGTAGGGCGCCGTGATGCCCCATAACAGATTAAAATAAGGCATAACAATGCTTAAAACAAATGTTAAGGATTTTCTAAGGAGGAGGAATTAGGGAAAAAGAAAGGAAAAATGTATGGAAAAGGGTAGTCGGGTAGAAAGTAAACCTGAATATAACGCCTAGAATACTTGACTAATTATATGATTGTTAATTGTATTGGAATAGGGGCTGACAAGGAGGAAGCCTGAATTGATCGAGATTCCGAGGATTGGAATGAAGTGTAGCAAGCTTTTGGTTGTCAACTCTTTCTTTCTTTGCTTCTCTATTTCTGGAGTTTACCTCCCACTTCTCTCTCTAATTCCAAAGTGTTTAAATGATTACAAAATGATTTGAATTGTTGAAATGATTTATAAGAAAGAGCATATTGATTTGTTTTAGAATTGGATGGAGGCAATTGACAGAAATGATTCGCGATAATGAAAATCGCACGTGCATTAAAATGAATCTGCCAGGTAAAATGTACATACTATAACGTATTTGCTATGAATGATTTGAACCGCGAGAATGTTAACCGCTAAATCAGTCAAGATAGATTTGGTATACTAATAAGGGTCAAATAAGAAGTATTGCGAACGAATGGTCGATGTCACTCCGATCCAGAGCTCCAACAGGACAAATAAAGACGGTGAAGGTTCTCACGAATTGATTTTAATAACCGCCATGTTCTAGCTGACCTATCGTGTTATAAACAAATGTTTTTATAACATCATGTCACCACGGACCGTGCTGGTGATTCCAAGTATCCATGCACCAAAAAATAATATGTTAAATCTCGTTTAAGGGCAAATTAAATGATAAGAAAATTGTAGAAATGCACATCTATTTAAATGATTTATCAGACAATGTAAAGTGCATATTGAAATGGATCAATAACTCAGAAATGAAGGTATATGAAATGAATATATGTATTATCAGATTGATAATCCAAAAGGTTAAAAGCACGTTTAGAAAAATTGCATGATTCGTACTAAACTGAACGTAAGAGAGAATTATAGCGTAACCACTAAGCAAGAAAATGCTGCTTAATATTGTTTTATCATCAATGTGAGGTATCATGAGAGAACAAATACAAAGGCAAGGGCCGAGATCTCGTAGTCATCGCCAAAGCCACAGGATATAAAGTCCGCCATATGTACGACTTTGATTTGACTATTTTTGTACTGAAACTATAATTCAAAAGTGAACTTTGATTTTGGTTTTTTGTAAATGTTTTTGATATTGAAAACAATCCAATAATGCCAGATTAAATGCATGCGGGAATTGACCAAATGGGCATATAATGTTACATCGAATGAAAGAAAAAAAGCATTGTGAACAAATGATGAGCCTCCTTTAAGTTAAATGATGTTTACATATATATGTTCGCGTTAATTATCCTTACAAATGGGCATTTGAAATGTATCTGAATGAGAAATTGCAATCTGGATTTGAATGGTATCAAAGCATAAGTCAGACGCCTAATTTTCTGGGGTCATTTTTTTTAATTCCTTCACCCCAATTGTCTCTATAAATTATATACAATACAAGGTTCCGTAAATTTAATAATTAACGGAACAATCTCGAAACTAAATATCTATTACAAGATTCATTATTTACATAGGAAAATCGGGTATTCAACCCAGAACGTTACAAAATATAATTGACTAGGCCACAATCCGGCACTTTTCACAAATCGAAACCCTGTGACGCTGCTCCCACAAATTCAGCATTCGAAAAATATTTCCCCAAATGGGGAGTAATGCCTAGTAAAAATTTTCCTGGCTGTGGGCTACTCCTGCCTAAAATCCACATGCAATGGCAATATGTAAAACATCCAATCACATTTACAAATAATGTAATCCCGTATGGAATGTGCCACGTTGTCACGCATGAGATGTTACTCATGCTCACAACCCAAGTCCCGAAATTTAATTTCACACTACACTCATGTAGAAAAACTATCATCGTGTTTCACCAAATACTAAACCATCGGAAACCTCAATTTTTTTTTTTTTATTTATTTATTAAATCCTGTGTTTCATAGGGCCACTACTCTTTTCTGGGTTTCAATCAGAGGATTGTCGACGCTTCCTACATTTTTACTTGACTCTCAGACCGATGATGATCATGTCTAATCAAGCACTGACTGGGTCTTTCACCTGGGGATCTAGCCCCAACTTGCTTCGCCTAAACACACTTGATTTATATTTACAATGATGGCCATACATCGTGAGTCTCGATTTCGATCGAGTCTCATTTTCAAGCTCACCACTTGTTCACCAAGAATGGTGAATAACAGTACCATGCACCCACACCCGACTTGAAGCGATGTGACCGTGCATATGAATTGCAATATGCCATTTCATGCGATGTCATGCTACATGCATAATAAGCTACATGCAACATTTAACAAACATGGATAAATATATTTTCTACATATAATTTTACATCCATGAAAATAGTATATCAAACGAAATATTTTCACACTCAGCATGTTAGATCAAGCAATAACACACAAAATGGTCTAATCTCTGACCATTGCGTAAATGTGGCACCACAATATCCCTTTCATTGTTTTCTTTAATCGTGCTTCGGGTTCCATTTGTCACCAACTCAAGAGAACATCAAGATTTACACTAAACCCGAGAACATCAGTGTCGGGATCAAAACCAAAAACCAAACCTTCAAACACATCTGGGACTGTTCGAAACCAGTCCCAAAATTTTCCAATATTCAATCCCAAAATTTTGGGATTGAAACACCGGCCTAATTCAGCCCCTAAAGACAACCCATGCCATTACATGGCCTTTGCTTTTCTAGAGGTTCGGCAGCCCCTACATTGCGTAGCTTGACGGAACTCCAGGTTTTGGTACCCACGCGTAGCCCTCGTCGCGTGGACCGACTTTACTTCACGATCCAACGAAAACTGACGGCCCGAACTCCGTATATCTTAGAGAGAAGATAGAATCTCTCTCTCTCTCTACACTTTCTTTCTCTTTTTTTTTTTTCACGCTCACCCCCCTCTCCGGTTTCCTCCTCTCATTTCTTCTCTTGTTTTCTTTTTTTTTTTCTTTCCTTCTCCCCTCGTTTTCCCTACTTGTTTGTTCCATTCCCTTTCTTTTCATTTTCTCTTTTCTCATTTTCTCTTCTTCTCTCATTTTCTCATTTCTCCTTCTTGATAGCCTCAACTCTATGGACTGCTGGGAAGCCTCTCACCTTCCTTCGCCACTGCATTACTCATGATTTTCCTCCTTATTTTCTTTATTTCTTTCCCCATTTATTACATCATGTTCACATGGCTCAATGTGAGCCATGTATTTCAAGTGTACCACATGGCTCTTGCCATATGGCATCACATGATCATGCCATGTGTCACCCGACCCCCTTATGCCTTGAAAAACGTGAAATTCTGATTGTCTCGGAATTCAATGAAATTCAATGTGGTAGCTAGATTTCGTGAGACAATTTCAACGGTGAAGTCCGTTTCATCATCTGAGATTTAGAAAATTTCTGGATTTTGACTAGAATTACCGTTTTATCCTTTCTTAGAAAAATTGAATTTTCTCGGGCTTTACATTCTTCCCCCCTTAAAAGAATTTCATCCCAAAATTCCACACACATTCTTATCAACTCACATGCATATTTAATGTATACAATCTCATGCATGTAAACTAGCCATTTAAGTATTAAATGACTAAACCACATACCTTCATCCCTAAACAAGAAGGGATAGGTGGCCTGCATCGTGTCCTCGCACTCCCACGTTGCTTCCTCTACTCCTCTATATTGCCACATCACTTCAATAAATTTTTTACTTGCCTGTAAAACCCGATCCCGCTTATCAATGAAGCGACCGTCCCACCTCAAAGTCCCATCCGTGTTAATAAGACTTCCTAATCCACTACATGGGAGTTTGATCTGTAGTATAATTCGAGCTCGAGACGCGTGAACACCTCACGGACACCTCGATAAGCCTCAGGTGCCAACTGATAAGCAATTATACCCACCCTCTCGAGTATCTTGAAGGGCTCGATATACCTTAGTGTTAGCTTTCCTTGCTTGCTGAAGCTAATCACTCATCTCTTAGGCATCACCTTCAAGAAGACGTGATCACCCAACTCAAACTCCAGAGGTTGACGTCGCCTGTCAACGTAGCTCTTCTGCCGACTCTGAGCCGTAAGAAGACGCTGCCGTATCAAAACCAACTTCTCCGAGGTGCTTCAATCGCACCGACTAGTGACGGAGCTCTTCCTGCACTTTCATTCGTAAATCGATGATCAACACGGGCTCCATACAAGCACCTCATAGGGTGCCATTTGTGTACCTATCCGATAACCGGCTGGTTGCAGCGACTCCACTATGGGTAAATGCTCTTCCCAGCCTACCTCAGATCCGTGACACATGGTCGTAGACGCCCTCTAAAATCAGAGGTCATCTCCGATCGACCATCCGTCTGAGGATGAAAAGTTGTGCCTATAGTCATCCATGCCCCCACGGCCTTGGAAACTCTTTCAAAAGTGCGTTGTAAACCTTTGATCCTACCTTGATCCTGTCCGACACGCTAGAGACCATACCCATGTAGCCAGACAATCTCACGACGTATAACTCCGCACTCCAGCGCCTGGGCAAGGTCATCTCGCATCGCAGCGTGCCAATTTAGTGAGTCGCCCACTATAACCCATACCGATCATGCCTCCACGTCCGCCGTGCGCGGGTCACAAATCCATCGTGACGCGCGTCCCACCCATCAACTACCCTAATGGCTGGAAGTAGCCCCGCCGTTTCTCGGATGTTCACCCTTACCCGCCGACATGCGAGACAATCGGTCGAACAAAATGTCCAACGACTCGCTTCATCCCACTCCAACAATATTGGCGTGAAGATCTCGATACATCTTCGTGCCACCGGATTTCTTACCACCCAGAATCCGGAGCAATGGAACTCTGGATCTCGCCTTCCGCCGATCACGTGGGAATCACACCCGTCCCTATATCAAGACTACCATACGGTGCATACCAAATCTTCGCCACTGCAGGCCCGCCGGCACTACGGCCCCCGATGATATCTCATGTCTTACCCTTTGGACTCAATCACCCTGCTCAATAAGGATGGCATAACTACCGAACTCCCTAACTCTCCTTGAGCATGCTCATCGATCGCAGCCTGGAACCGTCCCACGCCTGAAAGATCCGCCACTCCCTGGTTACACTAACAAGATTCTGCGGACTTCCGACGAGCTCATCAGCCATTACATTTTCCTTACCAAGATGGTAATGCAGCGAAGTTATATCCTTCAGATACTTCCATCCATCCGTATTGCCCATGCCTGTGTCCCGCCAGGTGAAAATATACTTCACTCTTGTGGTAAGAAAATACCACAAACTGCTCACCATACAAGTAGTGGCGCCAAATCTTTAAGGCAAAGATAATGACTCCAACTCTAGATCATGTGTAGGGTAATTTCGCTCATGATTCTTTAGCTGTTTGGAACCATAAGCCACAACCCTCTCGAACTGCATCAAGACACATCCCAGTCCGTCCCTAGAGGCATCACAGTACACCGTACCGTCCCTGCTCCGGACTATCATCGGGGGAGCTGAAGTAAGCCTCAACTCTTGGAATGCCTTCTCACACAGGTCATCCCACTCAAACTTAACCCCCTTTCGGGTCAATCTAGTCATAGGTGTGGCTAATTGGGAGAAATCCTCAATAAACTGCCTATAATATCCTACCAATCTCAAGAAAATGCGTATCTCGAAGACTGACTTCGACACTCCCAACTCATAACAGCCTCTACTTTCTCAGGGTCCACTGACACACTTGAAGCCGACACGACGTGTCCCAAGAATCTCACCTCTCAGAAGTCAAAATCCTAATTTACTAACTTCTGGCATACACTGATGGTCTCGAAAGCCTCAAGCATCAATCCGCAAATGATCCTCATTCTCCTCCTCATACTGGGAGTAGATCAAAATGTCGTTAACAAAGACCATAACAAACTAATCTAAATAGGGTTGGAATACCCTATGCATGAGATCCATGAATGCCGCTAGCGCATTCGTTAACCCAAAAGGCATCACTGTGAACTCGAAATGCCCATATCGCGCCCTAAACATTGTCTTAGGGATATCAACCTCCCTAACTCTCAGCTAATGATAACCGCTGCGAAGATCTATCTTGGAGTAAACTCATGCCCCTCTCAACTGATCAAACAAGTCATCAAACTTTTTGGTAAGGATGCCATTTCCGATCGTAACCCCGTTTAACTATTGCAATCAATGCACAGTCGAAGGGTCTTGCCTTTCTTTCTTCGCAAATGTAACCGAGCGCCTACGGTGAAGTGGTCGGGCTCACAAAGCCTCGCCCAACAATTTTACAGTTGGCCCCTGGTCAAAAATCTCAATTCAGTGCCATCCTATGAGGAGTCATAGAAATGGGAGACGTACTAGGGTGTAGCTCAATGACAAAGTCCACATCCCTGTGCGGAGATAATCCCGACAACTCATTCGGAAAAACATCTGTTTCGTCTATTTCGTGTTCTGAAATTACTCCCAAGCGTAGGAATTGATGTCGTCAAGCATTATAATACCGTGGGAGTCCACAAGTCATTTCCACAAGGAGTGGTTTCCTAGATGATCCTTAGGGATTGCTATCCAACAGAATGTGCCGTGACAAAGTAAAATCTGTGAAGCTTTGATCGATTGATTTATTAACCGATCGACTTAAACTGCTTTAAAGCGAGAAGGGCGACACAGGATCCTAGGGTTTCGCTCTCCACTAACTCCATAACACCACCTCTCACTTACAATCTCATTCAGGCTTCATTGATGAATGGCTCTATCAGATATAACTTTCAAAAGTCTTTGTAAGACAAAGAATAAAATGAAAGATATCAAACGCTTGCTAGACATTTGATCGACTTTAGTTTGCATCAGATCAAGCACAATTCTGTACTAAGAATCTTCATTCACACGTTGTCAAGAAGATACAAACTAAAGTTTTATAAGAATTTTCGCAAGGCTTAGCCATCATACAAATCCTTACGAAGCACCAAGAGAGGGATCGAAAAGCCGTTACTCTTTACAGAAGGTAGTTTCCACCGTTAACCCTATATCACGGAGGTTTAGAACTCCATTAAAACTGATAATTGATTCATACTGAACACTAATAGTAAATGTGAATTGGAGAAATAACACTTCACCCTGTAAGGTCAGAGATATAAAAACGCAGAGTCCTCAACGACTACTGCTATAAAATTAACTGAAAGATTACCAATGTTCAAAAACTCAAAATCAGAAGAAATTAGCTACTCTACTCTAGAAAACCCTAGAAAGATATGATAAAAACTCCAAAGGTTAGAGCCAAAACCCTAGAATCCGAACTCCCTCAATTCTGCCCTAAAGTGGGCTTAAATACAATCCACATTAGTGATCTCGAAGTCAGAATCAAAAGACGAGCATGCCCTTGCACCAAGATCGAAATTCCTCTTAAATCCTGCAAAGATAGCATGTTGGTACCGGTACTAGTTTGTGTGGTACCGGTACCAAAACCCATTGGTTCTCCAATAGCACTTGGGTACCGGTACCACTCTGGTTTGGTACCGGTACCACAACTCCACTGTATCTCACTGCATGTGGGTACCGATACCAGTTAGTGTGGTACCGGTACCAATGTCTCCATCGTTGCCCTACTTCACTTCAAAACTGCCCGGGGCCTCTTGACAACGCCTGGAATTGATGGTGATGATCAGAAGTTGTCCTTTGGAGCCAAACCACTACGAAAATGTGCACAGGACATCGAAAAACCTGCACACGCATAAAAAAGGCAGAAAAGGTCAAAAGAACCTATTCTACTCAAAATGAAAGCAAAACATGAGCTGAGGGGCTTAAAACACTATGTAAATGACGCACTTTTATGTATCCAACACACCCCCCAACCTACATCTTGCTAGTCCCTAGCAAGATTTGAACTAGTGACACTTACCGACTATGAGGCTCAACAAAGTGCACTAAGGAGCAGTCAGGCATTGCAAGATTCCCAAACAGAGCAAACATGAACATAGTACTATAACTTAACAGAATATGCAACCACCTGAAATTAAATGAGCACAAAAAGTCCCAAGTGTAGTGGACAAAATAACAAACTTTTACAAAACAGAGATTTTAATATAAGGGATCACGGATGTTGAAATCGGAATGCCATGAAATCACCAAACTGGATTGAACTTCATTAAAACTGTAAACATTTCACTACAACCAAGCAATCTAACATGCATAGAATTCAGTAAGGAACACCCTACATAACTAAAATAAAAAAGGTCTTTTAAGCTTGTAATGACCATGGGTTACACAAATAGGGTTTATAGAAACATAATGGGTGTTGGCATGACATGGTTAAGGTCTCTACCTAATTGCCAACACCACCCTATTCTAACCCAAGATACCACTACTCTTCTTCCACATCCTCTCCATCCGAGGAAAATGCATCTTCGTCTACACAATCATCCAACTCGTCAAAGTCCCCTTCCAAATCAGAAGGGGGGTCATCTACAACAACGGCCTCTCCTTGTAGAATGTGACTCTCAAGCTTGGAGAGCCTGTGGTCCAACCCGCTGCCTCGTAGATGCATTTAACCATCCTTTATTCTTCTCGCTCATCCTTCTTGTAAGAGATGTACTCATCGGACCAGGAGCCGACGATGATGATGGCCCGTAAAGGCCTGAGGAGGATGGTGTCACCGAGGCCTTGTGGAAGCTGGGCCACCTTTGCTTGCTTGTTTGTGATGGGCCCCAAACTAGAAGAACACTTTTTCACAGGAACCCTTATCCCGGCAACGCCTAATTAAGCTGTAACTAAGGCCTGGAAGGATGTCTTTGCTCACAATGGGACCTAAAATCCCTCATTATACGCTTTTCTCATATATTACTAGAAATACAAATACTCAATAATTTTCCCATTCATTACCTCATACAGAAACTGAATTTCTTCCTTGCTTGGTAATTTCTCCTTTCCCTTTGGCTCGATCATATTGTGAATGACCTTATTCATCAAACTATATTCAGCTTTAATTTCCTCGAGTAACTCTCTTTACACAAACCCCCATGGGTACCGCTCGTGCATACGGTATTTGCAAATAGATTTGCATCGAACCCTGTAATAGCCCTGAGTGGGTAAGGCCTGTCATGTGTGGCAGGGCGAGCATAATGCAGTGATCTAGTGATCGAGTCAGGGCTAACCAATAGTTGCTTCCCTAAGATTGTAGTCTCCAAAAGGGAATCCACATTCAGATTCTCTCTCAAGTTGGAGTAAAATTCCCTGAAAATGGAAGGTAGATAGCCTTTTACTTCCTCACCGACAAATGGAAAATTCTGATCTTGAATAACTGCACGAATGAGATGAGTAAAAAGAAATGTTTCAATTTTCATCCCCAAATTACGTTGAAACCCTGCCTTTAACCGACTGACTCCACTTTCTCTCGCCTGGATTCCGAGGATTCAGCAAACATAGCCTCAATCTCTCGTCTCGCTCTCCTCCTCACTCTCTTCCGCTCTGACGAAGGACCTTTCCGCTTTCCTTTTCCCCTTTTCATAGTCTGAAATGTATCGACCTTTCTTTTTAATGTATCACCCATAAAGAAGCCGGGTGGCCTTTCCTTTTTCGCAGCCTCGATCTCCCATAGATATGGCCAAGATAGAGAATATTGCAAGAACGGCCCACACACACACACAAAAATCTCCCACCAACCCATCTCCAGCAATATTGGACTCACCCTTCCAAATCATTCAAAACTTTCCTCCCCATACCGTTCATAGTAGATTTCCTAACCAACCAAGAGCATAAAACCACAACCCAAAGCCAACCAAAACAATCCATACTAACATAGTGCAAAACCAGTCAGGTTGCTCTAGCTTGAGGATGAGAATCACTTACCCACACAGTTCCAACACTGCTCCTGCGAAGAACCCGTTGATGCCTCGGGTCGCATTTCCAAACTTAAGGAAACCGCTTGCTTAGGGTTTGCTTTGGTGAGAAGAGAAGTTAGAGTTAGGGTTAGGGTTTTTGTTATATAGGAGTTGGAGGGAAATATGAAGGGGTTCAAAAAAATGAGAGGAAAAGGGCTCTTCAAATGGCCCATTACGCACGGCGGTACCGGTACTAGTAAGTGTGGTACCGGTACCAAAAGTCCATTGCCACTTTTTTTTCATTACGCAGCGTACCTGCATTCACTTGATTCGCATCTGCACTAACATGTTACTACATACATCTAATTTCCAAATTTCTGTTGATACCAATTATAGTGGTACCGGTACCACTTTACAAAAATTTCCAAAATTCTCTATGTTTTGGATTTCAATGTATCAGCCATTTCAGACCGCCAAACCTCCAAACGGACTTATGCTTGCTTAATTGTATACTACACTCCCTCGACACCTTCATACTTACTTTGGAGTCATCCTTGCTCAAAGTGATCAAGAATCCTAAGGTTTGAACAGAGCTGACAACTTAAGGCTCAACAAGGGTTCAAAAGATGACTCAGCATGATTTAGAAGTTAAAAAGAGAAAATATGGCCTAAAATCATCTTTCAACTACATATGGATGTTCCTCAAAGAATAAGATGCATGTAGATGACATGGGAATGCTAAAAAAGCACAGGCGAAAGAAATAGCAAGCAAAATGAGCTTGGGAAAAGAAATCGTTGACTCAGTAATTTATGAACGAATGATATAAAGCCAAGATTGACTCTGGAAAATAGAAAAGAATTGGGTAAATATGGTCCCAAATATGAAAATAAGTTTTGTGCATGCCTGTTATTGTGTATGTGCAGTGAAACTATATGGAGTGCATACATAAGGTCATGTTGCATACATCAAAAGCCAAGTACCATACTCAAGAAAGCCAAAAATTGAAAAAAATTGCATGCACTTAACCCCCTAAGAACACTGAATTAAACCAAATAACATGCACTTAAATGGCTCTAAACACTAGTGTATGCCCACCCCCACCAGGGAAATAAGCATTGCCCTCAATGCATTGAAAGAAACACACCATAAACTATAAGGAAGGGTAAAAAAACACTAGTTTCCACTAGGAGAAACGAGGGAATGGGACAAAAGGGCCAGACTCTCCTTTATGAAAAACACAAAAATAGAACGAAATGAATAAAAAGTAAAGAAATGCATGAAAAGGAAAAGAAAATCTATATACAAAAGGGTAAGACAGAGATTATGCTGAAGGAACATCCCGGTAGAGCGGGTCTACCAGCTCATTGTATTTCCTGCGGCCGAAATTAATGCTTTAAGCGCCTGACCATTGACTTTAAAGAGTTTCCCATTTTCCTAATTTTCAATCTCCACTACGCCATATGGGTGAACTACCTTGACGATGAAAGTTCTACCATTTGAACTGAGTTTACTTGGAAGGATGTGCACCGAGAGCTTGCATAATCTGCACTCATTTAGTGAGGTTCAAAGGTCTTCCTTATGATGTTCTTGTCATGGAAGAGCTTGACCTTCTCTTTGTAAATTCTCGAGCTTTCATACGATTCACGCCTCAATTCATCAAGCTCGTTCATCTGCAACATCCACTGTTTACCTGCCTTAGCCAAATCAAAATTAAGAGTTTTAATGGCCTAATATGCTCTATGCTCCATTTCCACTGGGAGGTGACATGCCTTACCATAAACTAACCTATAGGGAGACATACCAAGAATAGTTTTGGGTGTTTATACGGTAGTGCCTGGGGAGTATCGATTAGTCGGGGCACTAATCCTTGCGATTGGGGTGGGTAAACTGCTCTTTTCCAAAACGTACTCGATCTCCCCGCTAATTCGGCTTGACCATTGGTCTGTGGGTGGTAAGCCGTGGAAACTTTGTGTGTGACTCCATACTTTTGTAACAAATTTTCAAAAGGTCGATTACAAAAATAGAGGCCACCATCACTAATGATTGCACGAGGCATTCCAAAACGAGAAAAAAAAAATGTTCTTTCAAAAATTTCAAAACAACAACCTTATGGTCATTAGTTCTCGTTGGAATGGCATCCACCACTTAGAAACATAATCAACTGCCAATAAAATGTAAAGGTACCCACATGAGGGGGGGAAAGGCCCCATGAAGTCTAAACCCCAGCAATCGAAAATCTCAATAATTAAAATAGGGGTAAGAGGCATCATGTTCCTTTGCGATCCCTCTCCTAATCGTCGCACTCGATACGTTTTTCAAAAGTTAAAGCAGTCTTTAAAAAGAGTGGGCCAATAAAAACCGGCTTACAGGATTTTATCAGCCATTTTTCTTATGGAGAAATGCCCTCCACAAGCTTTAGAATGACAGAACGTGAGTACCCCAAATTGATCGTCATTGGATACACACCTTCTCAGCAATTGATCAGGACAGTATTTAAACAAGTATGGATCATCAAAATAGTATTTATTTATGTCCACAAAAAATTTCCTCTTTTGCTGAGAGCTCCATTAGGATGGAATTTGTCCCGTCACTAGATATTTTACTATGTCCGCATACCATGGGCAGTGGACAAGAGCAAAAAGTTGCTCATCAAGGAAAGTGTCGCCTATGGGTAGACCTTCAGAAGTTGTCTCCGAAACTAAACGAGACAGGTGGTTAGCTACCACATTTTTATTTCCCTTCTTGTCCTTAATTGCCAGATTAAATTCTTAACAGAGTAGGATCCACCTAGTCAGACGAGGCTTAGTATCCTTCTTAGAGAGCAGGTACTTCAGCGCTACATGATCAGTGAAAATGGTTACAGGGGACCCTACAATGTAAGACTTGAACTTTTCTAGGGCAAAGACTACAACCAAGAACTCTTTTTCCATAGTTGTATATTTGGATTGAGTGGAGTCTAGAGTCTTGCTGGCATAATAGATCACAAATGCTTTTTTATCTTCCTTTTGCCCTAATACAGCCCCTATGGCATAATCACTAATGTCACACATGATCTCAAAAGGGAGGTCCCAATTAGGAGATCGCATGATAGGAGGTGACACACTAACATAATTTTCGCTTTATCAAAGGTCATTTCACATGCCTCGTGACCATTCAAAATTGATCCTTTGGCAAGAAAATTGCACAAAGGACTTGTTATGGCACTAAAACTTTATGAACCTCCTATAAAATCCTGCATGACCTAAGAATGACCGCATATCCTTGACACACTTAGGAGTGGGTAAGTTGGAGATCAACTCAACTTTCGCTTTATCTACCTCTATTCCTTCTCTCGACACTATGTGTCCTAGCACAATCCCTTGTGTCACCATGAAGTGAACCTTCTCCAAGTTCAACACTAAATTCTTCTTCGACACCTTCAGCACTTTCAAATTCCTGGAGATATCCTCATATGAATATCCAAAACTGAGAAATCGCCCATGAAAAATCTCTAAGATATGTTCTACCATATCACTAAAAATTTCCCATCATGCACCACCGAAGGTCCTTGGCATTACATAATTCAAGGCATTTTCCCAAAGGCAAATGTGTGTACTAAAGGGTGGCAAGTGAACGGTTTTCGATCTTCTATGACTATCTCACTGATTATACCGAGTACCCATCTAGAAAATAATAGAATCTATGCCCTACAACCTCTCCAACATTCGTCCACAAAAGGTAGAGGGAAATGATCTTCCTAGTGCCGCATTAAGCTTCCTATAGCGCTCCAGTAATACCCTCCAACTCGTGGGTTACCCGAAAATAGAGTCGCTGTGTTCATTTGCTACCACAAGGACTCTATTTTTAGAACCACTTGCTGGACTGCCTCGCTATTTGCAATGTGGTAAATAACACCTACATCCAAAGAACTTTTAAAACCTCTTTCTTGACAACTTCTTCATGATCGGGGTTCTAATGGCCAGGGTTTTCTGTAAGGTTCACATCCTTTCCAAGTGAACTCGCGGTGCAAATCAAGGGGCTGATTCCCTTAATATCTACAATGGTCCGTCCTATGGCGCTGCAGGGGTTCTCAACATTCCTAAAGTTTATTATCTCGACCGACTCTAAAGAGGAGGATATGGACACGAGCATCTTCTACCCTGGAACGCATATTTGAGATGCGATGGTAAGGGTTTCAATCTGGTTTATGTGGTTTATATCTCACCAGGTAATTTTTCAAACTGGCTCACCCATTTGCTTCCATTACCTGACTATGCTCAATTATGGAGTGCAAAAACTCCAATTCAGATGTGGTTACCTTCTCAACACAACTTGGGCTTACTAGACAAGACATGAGAGGGTCATCATATGAAACATGATCTACATAGTTCTGCACAACAGATTCTATCATATTTACCTCACAGACATCCTCATCATCCCTTATCTCCTTGATAACATTGAAGATATTCAAATTAACAGTCATGTTACCAAAAGATAACGTCATTGGGGTCCTCCCTACAAGGTATACTGGCATTATGTGAGCTACAAGATACTCCAATAAGAATCATTGAAATCGAATAGTCCTCATTCACCACAAGTTGAGTGTCAAGAACAACAAAATTCACAGGAGAGTAGAACTTGTCTACTTGCACCAATACGTCCTTCACTATACCTCTAAGAATTTTCACACTACGGTCAGCTAGCTGAAAAGTGATATTATTAGGCTCTAACTCTCCTAACCCTAGCTCAACATATACCGAGTATGGCAACAAATTAACACTTACTCCCAAGTCCACTAGAGCATGTCCCAATTTCGAGTTTCCCACCACTATGGAAATAGTGGGGCTTCCTAGATCTTTGTATTTCGGGGGCAAGTTATTCCTAATCAAAGAGGTGGATTGTTCAGTCATAAATGTGTCTTTGTTGACGCCTAACTTTCTTTTCATAGTACACAAGTCTTTCAAGAACTTGGCATATGACGGAATTTGCTTTATGGCATCCAACAAGGGAATGTTTACCTTAACTTGTTTGAACAACTCATAGATTTCGTAATGACGTCTGCTCTAGGGGCTCTCAAACTAGCAGGGTATGGTGGTGGAGGACATGGGTTTTTATCTTTTCCTAGCCAACATCAACAACATCCATCCCGGGAACGAGGTCATTTGCATGTCATCATCATCCCTTAGTGGTTCATTTTGCAAATCTTTTGTTGTTTCTTTGGAGAACTCTTTGGGCTAAATGGTTTTATCAATTGTTTTTCCACTTCGAAGAGCGGTGACAACCTTGCAATGCTCAAAAGTTACATCGTTTAGACGTGAGATTCTGACACTATTTTGACCTTAAGGGTTTTGGATGGTCTGAGAAGGGAGTTTCCCTTTTTCTTGTTGAAAATTGCCCATAGAAGAGGTCAACTTAGTGATTTGGGATTCAAGATCATTTAAGGCGTCAAATTAGTGTTGGTGGATTGTTGAGCCTCGACAAACCGTGTCACAATGTCCTCCCAAACTTCTCTCTATGTGGGAGGTCGGGTGTCGTTGATTTTGACTCCTTGAGAAGAGGTGAAAAACCTTGGTTGGGATTTGCGTGAAAGCCTTGGAGGGACCTGATTCTGAATTGGGCTTGATTTGAAAAACCTTGGTTTTGTTAGTTCCTGCCTGGTTATTTGGAAAATGGCTTTGGCCTCATTCTTCCAACTAAAATTTGATGCTTACCCCACCTGATTATAAGTTTAGAGTATGGAGAATTGAAGGGCTTCCTTTTGGTAATTAAGAGCATTAGTTTATGTTCTATTTGAATTGCTCCCTGACTCGAGGAAGTTGCCAGGCGCTTAATGGTTGAATGAGTGGGTCATCGCAAATGACGATGACTCCTCCACCTGCATCCCATAGGCACCGTAGGTGCCTCGGGCACACAGTCACCTCATTCACTTTTTTAATTCGATGGCCTCTAACTTCCCTCGTTAAACTGGCTATTTTCACTGCGGTCATCATTCTCTCTGCTGATGTATTCTCCTCCTATAGGTGTACTATGCACTTAGCATCAGGAGGTATTAGTCTCCCAAGTTCAAGCATTTTATGCTATTGTATCAAAACGCGCATACCTTTCCTAGCGCTGCTTCCTTTATAGAACTCCCCACACACATCATTTGATGGGTCATTGGCTTAGTAGAAAGTCCTTGGTGAAAATATGCAAAAAATTTGTCCAACATCCAAACCATGATGAGGGAGAGCGTGGAGGAGGTCCTTAAATCTTTCCCATACAATAGCAAAAGGTTCACCCGATTTTTCAAAAAAGTTTTGGATTGCTCGCATGAGTGCATTAGTATGTGTGGGAGAGAAGAATTTGTTCAGAAATTCATTTCGCATGTCTTCCCAAGTGAAATTGAATCAAGCAAAAGAAGCGGAGTCTATGCTTCGCCTTTTTCCTTCAGAGAATGGGAATAAACCATACAAATTATATGGAGGGGCGACCAGAGAAAGTGGTGACTCATAAACCTCTCAAATCTCCCGCCATGAATGAGTACTGGTTCCGACCAATTCCTTTGATACAAAGGGAGAAGACGAATCATCTCCACTTCATAAGGCACTTCGTTAGCCTCTTCGTGTAGGCAACACATGAGTTTGTCAGGGTTCTTCAGAGGTTGCACCCTCGCGTTCTTCCACATTAGGTAAAGGGGCAGGGGGAGCTTGATATTGATTTTACTGAAAATTAATATTTCCCCCTTCCGCCGCTGGGGTTGCTGACGGTGCAACACCATCTCCTTGTCGTGGAGGTTCATAGGGTCTTTATGGGTTACCAGGTAACCCTTGGTCATTTGGATTAAAAAGAGTTTGTTGATTCCTGGGATGTTCCATTTGAGGATTAGGGTTCTATTGAAACAAACATCTTACTGTAGACTATTTCGGATGTCTTTGAGGTATAACTCTTAGAAGTCGGCGTTGCTTGTTACGAGCCCAAACTGACATGCACCAATATTACCCTAACTAGACAAGTATCCACTTATATTATCTACAAAAAGAATTAAAAGAAAAATGTAGAGAATGTATCGGATTTGCAATGCAATTGCAAATTACCACTAGCTCTTTTCTCGGATCAACTGTGAAAGTGCTCGCTCACTCCCCTCGGCAAAGAACGCCAAAAAATGCTTCTCGTCTATTTCGGTACTAAAATTATTCTCAAGCCGTAGGAACCTGGTGTCATCAAGCATTATAATACCGTGGGTCCAATGTGCCATTTCCACGTGAGTGGTTTCTAGATGATCCTTGATCGCTATCCAATGAACGTGCATGTATTTAAAGTAAAATCTTAGGGATTTTGATATTTGATTTATAATTCATTGATTTAAACGATTTTAAAGCAAGAAGGGCGAATGATAGGATCCTAAGGTTTCGCCTCCACCTCAACTAGGTAACACCCACCTCCTCACTTACAATCTCATCTAGGAGCCTAACATGAATGGTCTTCGATGGGGTATATAACTTTAAAAGCTTTTGTAAGACAAAGAATAAATGAAAGATATCAAACGCTGCTTAGACATTTGATTGACTCTTAGCTTTGTACTGAGATCAAGCACAACGTGTACCAAGAATCTCTCGTTCACACGTTGTCAAGAAGATGTCAAACTAAAGTTTTATTAGAATTTTCGCAAGTGTTTAATATCATACAAATCCTATTGAAGCACAAGAGAGGGATTAAGTGCTGTTACCTTGAATGAGGTGAGTTTCCACCATTAGAACCCTACATGGAGGTTTAAAACTCCATTAAAACTGAGAATTGATTCATAATTGTTGGAACACTAATAGTAAATGTGCATTGAGAAATAACACTTAAATTGCAAGGTTGAGATATAAAAAACGTAGAGTCCCTCAACGAATACCAAGTTATAAAACCAACTGACAGATTACCAATGTTTAAAAACTCAGAATCAGAAGAAACTAGCTACTCTACTCTAGAAAACCCTAGAAAAATATGAGAAAAACTCCAAAGGTTAGAGCCAAAACCTTAGAATCCAAACTCCCTCAATTCTGCCCTAAAGTGGGCTTAAATACAATCCACATTAGTGATCTCAAAGTGGGAATCAAAAGACGAGCGTGCCTTTGCATCAAGATCGAAATTCCTCTTAAATCCTACAAAGATCGTAGATGTTGCACCGGGTACCGTGCTTAGTGTGGCACCGGTACTAAACCCACCGGTTCAACACGCTGGGGCACCTGCACCACTGCTTCGTACCCAGGCATCACGCCCACTCATATTCATCGCATGTGGGTACCTGGGCACGCTAGTGTGGTACGGCATCGTGTTTCCACCGCGTCCCACTTCACTTCGTAACTACTCGGGCCTCTCGACAACACTGAATCGACGACGGCGATCAGAAGCTTCCGTCCCTTCGTAGCCAACCGCTACGAAAATGTGCACGGGACATCGAACAACCTACACACGCATAAAAACGGTAGAAAAGGTCAAAAGCACCTATTCTACTCAAAATGAAAGCAAAACATGAGCTGAGGGGCTTAAAACCCTATGTAAATGACGCAATTTTATGTATCCAAAAACATCCTCATACTCACAAACCACTCGAGGTAGACCAGAATCTTATCTCCCCTCATCCTCTAGGGTAAGGCTTGCTAGCCAACCCATCAATTGTCCACTCCATCTAGAGTCGTGCATGGTCTGGGGTGAAGTATCGTGCTTCTCCCCCTGAAAAGTCACACGGATACCGTTCGGTGTGTAGGCAGTAATCCTCCTACTATCACAATCAATGACGACTCGGTGTGCCGTCAACTAATCCATGCTAAGAATGACATCAAAATCTGATATGTCCATCACCCGAAGGTCCAATGCGATCAGAATCCCTGAGATCTCTAACTCACAATCTTGACATATCATATCAATCCGTACTATAGTCCCTATGGGGGAACTCACGTATAATGGATCATTCAAGGTCTCCACCTCCAAACCTAAAACATCCACACTAGATGCAACCACAAAGGAATGCGATGCACCGTGACCAAACAATATTCAGCCCATAAAGGAGTATAATGAAAACATACCATGTATCACCGGGATCGATCAACCGGCTCGCCTCGTGGAGCATGACACGCCCGTGGTCCTTCGGAAGTGGTCGGCCCGTAAGCCCCCGTCCCGCCTCGACTCCATACCCCGTCTACGGCTCGTCCGTAGCGCGTAAGGCGCCCGTGCAAAGACCCCGACTGTGCCGTTCCTGCCCGAACTATGGTGAGAGGGAAACAAACAAAGGTCCAGATCGTCCCATACTAATGACTGGGACTGAGGTGTCCCATAGCCCTAGGATCCTTGCCTCTGAGGGCAATCCCGTTTGAAATGTCCAGGATGATGGCAAAAGTAACATATCACCTTCCCTGACTGACTAGTAGTCATGGTCTGGCCTTGGCCTTGATAGCCGCAGCCTCGTCCTTGAGACAATCGTGGAATAGAAGTCCTCTTCCTCTTTCTCGAACTAGAAGAAGGTTGATCCTCCTTCCTCTTCTCACTACACTTACATAATTCGCGGCATCCTCTATCTCTCTCCCTTTATGGCCATAGTCGCCCGAATTCATGAAGTCTTTGCGTCTCAGAGGAGAAATCCTGCACCGCCCGATGGTCAACTTCAGCCATCCCCGATCTCTCAAGCATTCGGGCCATATCTATGGCCACATAGTCATCTCCCTAAACGTGCTGAACTCGTTGAACCCATACTTAATCGAGCACGCCATATCTCCTTGCTTCAACTCAAGGAACTGTAACGCCCTAAAAATACCCTAGAATTTTTATATAATAATTTTATTATATGTTTAGGGTATAAATCAAGCCAAATGGGGATTTTCCGGGAATTGATAAATGATTAAATGAAAATGTTAAATGTTATATGATCGTAAATGAGTATATGATTGAATGATATATGCTAAGTGATTAAATGATCGAAACTTAGAAATTAACCCAAGTGTAAAGGGCAAATTTGGAATTTGTAAAATAAGGACCTAAGGGTCTAATAAAAATGGACTTAAATGCCAAAGAGAAAAATGAGAAAAGCCAAACAAGGCTTAAGGAGGAAAATGAGGACCTAAGGGTCATTTGAGACTAAGTTATATGTCTAAGTGTGATTATTGAGATTCGCTCAAATAAAATGAAATGTGGGCTATATAGTAAACTGGGAGAACTCAACCCAAAAATTGGTTTTAGTGAGCTAAACAAGGCCTTGAGGAAATAGGGGTTTAAAGACCAAATTTTGGTCTAGGAAGCTTATTTTGAGCAAAAACGTTTTTGAGAGAGTGGGAGAGGAGAAAAGCTAGGGTTTTTGGAGGAGAAGAGGGATTGTTGTGTAAATCCTTCCATTTGTTCAAGATCTTGGTAAGTATGAAGAAGGAAAGGAAAAGTGCTAGGCTTCAAGTGCAAAGGGCAAAGGTAAGAACCCAAAACCCTGGTAAAACTTTTCTCAAGATGCTCTGAGAGAAACCTAATCCATCCATGAGTTTTGCTCACGGTTGGTTTGGGGGATGATATTAGGATGTTATCGGGAGTGATTCTCATGTTTTGTTCGGATTTTGGGTGATTTTAGAGAAAATCACAAAAGCCTGGAAAACTGAAAATTCAGCATTATCTGCCCTACCCTAGCGAACCCACGCCTCGACGTAGACTTACGCCAAGGCGTGGGATACCCTCACCTCAATGAGGCCGAGGTGCCAAAATGGTACCCTGCACGCCCACCCACGTAGCATTACCGTGCCACCCGCCGCAACTACTCGGCTCACAACGAGCAATTTTTGATTTTTGTTCAGCACTCATATTCGTAATCATGGTTTAAGGACCCTAATAAATGATTAATGAGGATTCAAATAAGGATAAAACTAAATGAAAAATGTACATGGGCAGACTTAGTGTCTTAACCCAAAACCGTTAAAGAAGATTAATTGTCATTCACTAAAAATGTATAATAATTGTTTATCCACTAAGAGTGGAGTAATTGTTATTGACTAGGGATGGGTGAGGATCACCTAACCTAGGACCGAGATCGAAGGGAAGGAAATGAGAGCTCACACTGCTAGTTCTTCTGAATTCTATTCTAATTCAAGTATTGTTAGTTCTTGTTCACGTGAATCAGTTGGTCTTATTTCAAAGTGTTTTGGTAATTTTCCTAATAAATATGAAATGATTGTATGGAGTATGCATATCTTTGAAATGTTATTACGAAAGTGCATATGGATTTGAAAATGTGATATTTGAAATGTCCAACAATTAATTACATGTGAGTGATTAATTGAATTGTAAACAAATTGGTCAATTCTTGACATCTTGAATTGAATCGATATACCGAACGACCAACATGGCGGAATGCACCAATCGACATCCGTCATGAAGGCAAACCGAAATTGTTCAATGTCCCACATGGCGGGATGCACTAATCGGCATCCGTCATGATGGGAGACCGAAATTGTTAAATGTGTGCGGCCATTGCCTCTAATGACAAAAGGACGGGATTCATCAAACTAACCGCCATGAATGTAAATTGTATAGACAAAGTGAAATAACAAACTTTCGATGAGTGAAATGAGATTTGTAAACTAAATACGTCCCTTAAGAGTATATGCTCAATCTCATGATTTGAGTTAAATGGTTTGTTGTAATGTGGAAAATGCGCTATTTTGATAAGGATCAATGATTTGTTGATTGAAAGCATGTGAAATGAATAAGCATGAGTAAACTTTATATTGAGCGGAAAGAGCAAAGTATAGTTTGATATAAAGGCATGGTCTTATGATAAATGCATGTCTAAGTTAAACTCCAAAATTGAATATAATCAGATAGAACCACTAAGCATGAAAATGCTCAGCGTGTAGTTTTTATCTATGCCTGTGTTTCGTGCAGGAAATGTGGAAAGTTAAGGCAAGATCAAGAAGCGCAGAGTTATAGAGAAAGTTGCGGTGTATAAGTATATACCCCGTCATATGCATACCATTCGTTTTGAACGTGTGACATTTTGTGAACAAAAAAGTTAATATCTAAACTATTGTTTTGTTTATCATTTTGTAAAGGCATGATACGTCATTTTGTAAACGTATTGTATAAAAGTAAATGTTTATGAGCCTACCATTTGAAACAGCTTCCGCGTAATTGAAAACTCTAAAATGAAATGACATAAATAAAAATGTTTTTGATGAGATAAATGAAAAAGGTCAGAGTAAACCGGGCTCCAGTTCGGATCAGCCATTCGGGCCTGGGCCGGGATTCGAGTCGCGATGACTTTGAAAAACAAATAAATAAAAGTAACAAAGAATTAAATGAGTATCCTGAACCTAGTTTGACTCGCCAATCAAAGTCGATAAGAAAGTGGTGCTACAAGAATTCCTAGCCTTTGCATGTCTAGTTGACGAAAACTTACCCATGAAGAGCCTTCGAATCCTCCCTATGTCATCGCCCTCCTGTGGATCCCCGAGACTCTAACCCAATCCCACCATATACGGTGACTCACCCCTTTAGTCGAAATGTATACCGATCCCTCGTAGCATCGGAGGTGATCTCTATAGCCTCCAAAATCCTCTCCACCCGTCAAACCAATGATTAGCTACCACTGGATCCCCTCCCCGTGAAATGCGAGGACATGAGCTATAAAACCTGAGTTACCGCCCCCAACCGCACTCAGCTTTCTGAGCAATGGCAGCAGTTGCAGCACCCATGGTCGCTACAAAGGCCCTGATCATCAAAGTCGCTGGCTCACACGCCTCGTGGACAACTCTACGTCATGCCTCGACCTTGCCATCTACACAAGTTAAGATAGAAATTTGAGATTTTCTTTCATTTGGGTCACATTAGTGATGCATAATGCCAAACACTAATAAATAACCATCTTACGTAATCATACATACTTATTCGCTTTTCCTAAACCCATAAGGTTACGTTTGCTAACCCTAGTGTTCTTCAATTTCTATACACATTCTATCATGCATATATTCACACAACCACAATACATCTCCCGTCACCAAAGCAATCAATGCACATAATGCCATGTTCTACAAATCTGATGCCCACCAATCCTAGTATTAGTAGCCAATCTTAACTCTCAATACTCGCCATATGACAAGCCAAAAGATCCAAAACACTAGTGGATACCCCCTCTTGAGCTCATAGGTAATCATTAACCTAAGCTCTGATACCAAGCTGTGATGCCCTAATTTTCGGGAGTCATTTTTTTTTTTTAATTCCTCCACACCAATTGTCTCCATAAAATTTATATAGACAATACAAGATTCCGGAAAATTTAACATTGCACTGGAACAATCCAGAAACTAAATTTCTATTACAAGATTCATTATTTACATAGCAAAAACTAGGTATTCAACCCAGCATGTTACAAAATATAATTGACAAGGCCATAATTCAGCCTTTTTCACAACGAAACTCCTGGATCGCTACCTACCAATGTATCTCCGTGACCAAAAAATATTTCCCATACTGGGCAGCAATGCCCTCAGAAAAATTTTCCTACAAGGGCTACTCCCCACCTAAAATGCACATGCAATGGCAATATGTAAACATCCAATCACATTCCACATAAATAATGTAATCCTATATGGAATGTTACGTGTCATGCATGAGATGTGACTCCTCATGCTCACAACCCGAGTCCCGACCGAGTCCCGACCGACTCTCGCCAAGACCCACACCCAAGTGTGGAAAACCATCACAGGTTTCACCCAAAGACTTCAACAATTGGAAAACCCTCCAATTTTTATTTATTTATTAAATCCCGTGTGTTTGTTATGGGCCACGAATTTTTCGAGGTTTCATCGCAAGATCGTCGTACGCCTTCCGACATTTTTACTTAACTTTGCAATCGACTATGATCATGTCTAATCTAATTGATTCAGTCTTTCGATTCTCGCGAGACCTAATTTAATCCAAGATACCCATTTTGTCATCCTCAAGATTTAGAGAATTTTCTAAGCTTCCCGAACCATTATACAATTTATTATTATTGAATATTATTTCGTCATTTTTTTGAAAATTTTAATTCTCTCAAGGTAAATTTACACAAGTAGCATAGAGTCACTAATATTGAAAATATATTTCTATCAAATATGTTCTAATAAAGTAAAGTACTGGTAGCGCAACAAACGCTACATGGATCAACAAATATATCTAGCTATTTCTCAGTCCATTAAAGATAGCAGAAGTATAAAGGCACATTGTTTATCTTTTTCGAGATAAGACTAATTAACGTGTCGTTTGTTTTTTTACTTGAATAGATTTTTTTTACTTAACAGTATTAAGTTGTTTATTTTTTATATACTAAAAACCAACATATTAACATCTTAATCTATTAAAAAATTATTATATTATTTAATTTTTAAATTGATGAATTAAAATAAATAAATTTAGTTTGAAATAACAAATAAGAATAATATATCGAATTCAAATCTTTTTTATTTTCCTTTATATTCTCTCTCTAATTTTTCCTTATAATTTCTCAAATAACAAGTACAATTTAGATGAATTCAAAAAATTAATAAAACAAAATTTTCTTCTACTTTGTTATTTGAATAGTTATATGGAAATAATATTAATCAATTTTATCTAAAAAATTTGACAAATATAAAGATTATAATTTTAACCCTAAATAGGTTCGTAGTTCGAACCCTGACCATGAGCTTAGATACCCATTCGAGGTAAACACTACCAACCTGGTCAGAAGCCACTGCAGTGAGAGAAAGAAAGTAAAAAAGCACATTAACATGATGTCACAGAATAATGTAATGATCACACAGGAGAAGAAGCAGCCCCCATTTCAATACGCCCTTCTCGGCTCGGCTCGAGCCTCACTGGCGCTGAAAGAGCGCAGTGCCGACATGCCCCTACCGGTGGAGCGGAATCTTACCCGTCTGAGCGGGCTGGGGTGGCCCTTACATTAAAGGCGTTTGTGGTGGGTCTCATTGCCTACTTGACGAGTGGTGGGAGTTCCCACTCACAGCAGGCATGTCCCATGCTCCTGCAAAAAGGCTTTACAGTTCGAACCTATTTAAAGGACACAGCCTGGAAGATCTCACTACCAACCTGAAATTACTAAATTTCAACAGCGAGAGCCAAGCCTCCCCCATTTCTAATACGTCTTTGCTCGGCTCGAGCCACTTAGGCGGTAAAGCAAAGTATGACTGACACGCCCACAAACTCGTGAAAGTGGGACCACCCGGTCGTCTGAGTGTGGGCCAGGCGAGGCCTCATAAATAATATTGTAAAATATACCATTTTTATCATTTGATATTAAAAAATATTTTTTTTTCTTTCAAAAAAAAATATTTTACATTTATTTAGATATTGATTTTAAAAGGAGTTTATCATTTTTTTTTTTGAAGAGAAAAATGAGTTTATCTTCAAATTTAACTTTAAACTACTTTAAATAAACATGATTTTTTTTGTATTTTCCGTAGTATCAATAAAACACAATTTATATTAAGTTAATAAATTGATTAATTTATCTATAAAAATATATAACTTTTTATTTCAATATTGTCTTTTACAATGATTATGTCTTCATATAATTTTACATAATAAAGCATATGATTGTTGTTTATATATATATATATATATATATATATATATATAGTTGATTGTAACGGAATGGATTTAGAGAGCATGCAATTCTTTATTTGAAAATTAAAATTTGTTAAAATTGGATGGTTCTAACGTTTTTTTATTGATTTTAAATTAAAATAATTTTTGCTATAAAAAAATTTAAAATAAATTTTTTTGAATAAAAAAAATTCATTAATTACGATCGGAAGTCAAAGCTGATAACAAAAAAATCTGATGCAATAGAAAGAGAAGATTGGGGTATCTCTCCCTTGGGCCTAAATGGTTTTTTTTTTTTTTTTTAAAATAAAAAAAGCTAAATATTTTGGTTTTTTCTATTTATAAGTTTTTTAGAAAATTTTAGCAAAAAACCAAAAAACGTTGCCCACCTAAGTTTGAAGTAGCATATATTTTGCGGTCTTTAGGATACCCTGCTGCTGAGGTTGGAAACCTCCTAGTAATACATATGAAGCACCTAAAAACAGTAATAGGAATTTTTGCTTGCCTAACCACATATTTCTACTATAATAATATTATAAACATAATAAAGATTCCAAAATATTAGACCTGAATCATGCATAACAGATAAACCCTAAATAAACATGTTTCTACACATTTAATTTAAGAGATATAAAGTTTGTATAACAGAAGCGTACCTGTATCCATTGTAGGAAGTTGTTGAATGTACGGGTTAGATCTTCTAAATTCGATATGACCCTACTAATGACAAGAGTTTGTCTCTTATTTGGTGATGAGGATGTAGAGAAGAAGAAGAATTAGGGTTCTTTACACTGTATGAATTGGGGACCATAATCCTAATATTTATACTAGTCATACTAGGTTAGATATTTCTAATTGGGCCCCTCATCAAATTGAAATATCTCTCATGTATCAACACATTAATTTCATGATAATTATACCCTTAAGTCAATTACATAATTCCAATTAGATCACTTTAGTTAGGCTTAATTAAAATTGATAACATGAACATATTTAATATTTTTATATGTGGGTCAATCATAATTATTGAAAATATCCAACAATCTTCTATTGGCCCATATATGTAACCTTACAAATATGTTCAACCAAATGAGCTCAAAATTTGCTATTATAACCTTAGGGTATATCCGAAATCATCTCGTCCATCAACTATATCAACATAGGATCAAAGCGGTTTTTTTTACTGTTGACGTAACTAAACGCATTAATGGTCTTGTACATAAATATAGTCAAATGACATAGATCAATCATGGATGCGTAGCATGGAAATTACATGTAATGTGATCTCTACATGTCTATTTCCAATTGGTCCAACTAAATTCTTTAGTGAGATCATAATAGGTTCAAAGTAAATATGAAGCATAAACTTTATTCTACAGAAGATATCCATAAAATATGTCTACAACTGAATGACACTTAAATACAAACTCCCACTGAAATTACATATCATCAATTCATATAACACCCATATGAGCAGTGTGCTTATGAAAGACTTGGGTGGTAAACCTTTGGTGATCATGGATTTGCAATTATGGAGTTTGTGCCAATGTGCTCAATAGACATCTAACCACTTTGAACTATCTCCTTAACAATTAGAAAATAATGTTATTGGAGTGCAAAAAAAAATTGATTTATTGTCACAATATAACTTAAGTGGCATTTCAATTCCTTCCACAATTCGCAGCCTAGTGACAAAGTTCCTCAACCAAATCCTTTAGTTTGGCGCCCTTGACATGTTATAAACTCTAATGTCATGGCATCTAGCAAACCCAGAGTCTGTATACCTAATGATCACCAAATGATCTGATCTCCTATATATGATCATATAATGCTTTGTTCTTTTTAAATACCTCATAACCCGTTTGGTTGCTTTCCAATTATCCATTCTCAAGTTACTTAAATATATGCTTAAAATTCCTATAATGTACGCAATGTCCAAACTCATACACATTTGAGCATAATTCAACTTCCTATTACTAATGAATAGGAAATCTTCTTCATTTCTTGGACTTCGAGGCTATTCTTTGAGCATTTATTAAGACTGACTTTGTCTCCTTTGTGATAATCCAAGAATACCCCGAGAACGATCTCGATGGATTTGGATCCCTATTACAAAAGAGGCATCTCTAAGGTCTTTCATTCCAAAATAATTTGATACAAATCTCTTACAGTCATGCAATAAGCATATATCATTTGTGGAAAGCAGTATATCATCAAGACACAAAACCAGAAAAATATGTTTATTCCCATTGAACTTGTGATACACACAATCTTCAACAATGTTTATCTCAAAACCAAATGAGATAATCACTTAATGAGATTTGTGGTACCATTGACAAGATGCTTGCTTGAGTCCATATATGGTTTTGTCAGGTTGCAACAGTATTCTTTAGGTCTCCCACACAAAGTTTTATGTCTGCATCATATAAATTGTTTCTTAAATGTCGCTATAGAGAAACATTGTTATAACATCCATTTGATGTAGCTCAATATCAAAAAGTGCAACAAGTGCCATAATTGTTTTAAAAGAATCTTTCAATGAAACTGAATTCTCTTTAAAAACAATCCAACTATGAGAATTAGAACTTTCCATGACTTGATGGATCATCTTCTAAAATTCCATAGTTTTTCTCATGTTCACAAAGAAATCATAGGATCACTCAAAATTGCTTTTCTCCTTCTCTACTGGACTACCTTAATGGCACATGTTGAGGATGTTGAGTTTGTTCCTCAGGAAAAACTATATTATCTTGAATGGGAGTAGGAACAACTATATGAATCAGTTTAGGAAGAGAAACCAATTCTTCTTCAAATACAGTCTTTAACCTTATTTCTCCCCTTAAACTCAATATCCTCAAAGAATGTTGCAATTCTCGTCTCGAAGATATTCCTAAGTGTGGGATCGTAAAACTGAAAGCCCTTTGATCGTTTCGCATAGCTAATAAAATAGTTGCTCACAGTTTTGAGTTCCAATTTATTTTCATGTGGCCTATAAGGCTGGACACCACCAAACATGCAAATGTTTTAAACTAGGCTTTCTACCTATCCAAAGCTCATAAGGTGTTTTTTGCAGTTGCTTTAGTTGGAACTCTCTTTAGAATATAGGTTGTTGTCTTAAGTGCTTTACCTTAGAGTGACTCTGGTAAGGTAGAACAACTAATCATATTCCGTACCCTATCCTTAAGAGTCATATTCCGTCTTTCAGCCACACCATTCATGTTAGGTGATCCTGACATGGTGTAATGTGGAACGATTTCATATTCCTCTAAGTATCTAGCAAATGGTTCATGACGTTGTTCACTTGATCCATCAAGTCTACCATAGTATTCACCACCATAGTTAGACTTAATGATTTTTATTCTTTTGTTGGTTCTCAACTTCAACTTTAAATGTTTTGAACACATCCAAGGACTATGATTTCTCATGAATTAGATATAGGTAGTCATATCTTGAGTAACCGTCTATGAAAGTTATGAAATATTGTTGACCATTCCGAGAAGCTGTAGGGAATGACCTACATATATCTAAAATGTATTATTGTCAAAACTTCCAGAGACCTATTGACACCTAATCATTTAGTTTCCGTATGTCTTCCCTTTACACATTCAACAAAACATTAAAGTTTGTAAAATCAAGGGAATAAAAAATCCTATTAGACACAAGTCAATGAACTCTATTTCTAGGATATGGCCTAATCCCTTGTGTCATAATGAGGCTAAATTTTCACGGTTTCATTATAGGATGCAATAGTTTCAAGCATATATAGGTTATCATAAGCTTTTAGGAAACTAGTACCAACAATATTAGAATTTAAAGATAAATAAAACTTATAGTTTCCAAATGAATAAGAATAACCAAATTTGTCCAATAAAAAAACTAATCATCTAAAAGACAATACAACGAAAGTATCTTTTAAATTCAAATAAAACCCAGCTCTTAATGACAACCTAAAGTGCCTTATTGTTTTTGTACATTCCTTCTTTGTATATCCTTACTTCTTGCAAAAGAAACAACCTTTATTTGCCCGTAGTTGTTTCTTTAGGGTTTGACCCTTATCATCAGCTTTCATATTCTTTCTTTTAATGCCATTATCTTATTTTTAGGGGTGGTAGCCAAATTGGCACCTTCAGTCATGTCTTGCTTTAGTTCGTCTTCCTCTTGCACACAATACAAAATGAACTCATTAAGAGACCATTTATCCTTTCGGTAGTTTTAACTGACCTTAAACTGGTTGTATCATGTAGGAAGTGAGAGCAATACTAGATGCATGAGCATGTCATCAACAAACTCGAGCTTTAAAGCCTTAAGTTTTGAAGAAATATGAGACATTTCCATGATGTGCTCCCTTAAATTACCTATGCCTTTATACTTTATGTTAATCAAGCACAACAAAAGTGTGCTTTTTTCCACCTTATCATTATTTGCAAATCGTGTTTCGATTTTGACAAGGAATTTCAGAACGCCCGTCCCGAGAGGGGCGTACAGACACGTAACCACAAAGACATACAAAGCACTATGTCATTGTAGCATTGGGAGTTGTTACTTAGATGAAATTGTGGAACTATAAATCGACAACTAAATTTTGTACTAGAACAAGGGTAAAGTTTTAATTGATCAAAATGGGACATAAAGGACATAAGATGAGAAGAGAGTATGCCAAAGTAGAAATAACATAAGTTGAATTGCAAATGTTAAAGTGATTGAGGACCAACTTGCAATTAAGGCAAAAATGAGAGTATAAAAAGGGGATGAGAAACAAACAATTCATTTGGTCTTGTTTTGGCTAGGGAAAATGATTAGTGCCCAAAAAGTGCTATTTTGAACCCTATTTTTAATAGGTTTTGAGCGCTTTTTGTGTACTAATTGTTATAATTAACCCAATTGATATGTTCGGTCCCTTATCACTACTCGATCATATTTTGTGGCTAATTTTGTAGTTTTTTGGCAAGCTTTAAATGCCAAGTTTGTCGAGTCATTCCAAGCATGAAGAATTTTGGTCTAACCCAGATTACAAATCAAAACTAAGAAAAGAATATCGTAAAAAGGAAAAAAGAAAGCAAAATAGTATGAATCATATGAATAGTGCATGATGAACAAAGAGTCGGAACAAGTATGAACAGTCACTGAATAGCAAAATTCTCGCTACGTTAGAAAATCACATAGCAAATTCACTACATAAATAAATTTCGCTAAGTGTAGAGAAAATTTCACCAGAGCGTAAAATCTCCGCCTCCCCATTTTATGTACAAACGACCCCGTTGTTAATTTCCCCATTTCTACCCTCACCTGTGAATTATACTATTTAGGTTAGATTGGTATTTTCACCGCTTGTGGCTATATAAGCCATTTTTTGAACAATTTGTAACCTAACTTTTCATTAAAGGCATTCTCCAGTACGGGCCCCTGCTTTTCGGGCCTCTCTCTACGTTTCCTCTCCTCTCCTCTTCTCCTCACTTTCTAGTAACGAAACACACCCTCCTTTGAGGATGAACTCAAGTGATATTGCTCAGCAAGCCCCAAACTCAAGAAGCAGGGTTGCTGTGGCTCGGGAAGTAAGGTTTGTGATTGGCTTCCTGCTTTTCTACGCAATGTTTTGACATTTTGTCTCAAATTTACAACTCTTAGTTTAAAGCTCTTGATGTACTTTGGCCAATACTTATAAGCTTCAGGTTCAATAGATGCATTTTGGGGGATACACTCGATATCCATTAGTTGCTATTGACAGCCACCGGAGGAAGTTAAGGGGTTATATTTTCACCGTAGATGCATCCTCATTGTAAGATCAATACTTGGTAATCTTTTGTGTGGTTCAGCGTTGGATGCTTATTATTATTAGATCCACAGAGATTCATTAGTTGCCCTTTACGAATCATCAGAGGATGGGTCAAGGTGATGATTTTCACCGTAGGGAACCATAAATGCTAAATAAATGCTTCTATCAAAAGGAAAATTATTAGGGTTTAGTTTTTAAAGTTAAAATGAAGATCCCTGCCTGTAAGAATCACTAGGGTCATCCTCCCCAAACACGAGGAAACTGAACCCAGGACCTCTTTTGTAACCCTATCAAACTGAACCCTTGGGCAAACAACACCTCCATGACTTTCTTATTACCTTATTTTATTTATTTTGCCTTATTTTCAATTTCCACAACATCAATCACATTTTTATACTTCAAAACTCAAATCCAAAACAATTCACCACTTCAGCTTCCATCAAATCATTCGGTACCTAAGAAAACCCATCCCTACACAGTTCGATCCTAGGAGCTACCTATATCATAAAGAGTTACGCTACCAGTAGGAGCACTTTAGTATAAATTTTGTTGATTCATAACACCTAATGTGGTACTTTAATCAAGAAACCGTGGAGAAGAGAGAGCAGTGCAGTGGGCACGTAAGTTAAAAGACAAAGAAGAGGAAGAAGAGGAAGAAGAAGAGGGAGAAGAGCAAAAAGGTATGTTTTTGTTTTGGAAACATGTGTATTTTGTGTTTTTAGTATGATTTCTAGTGTTTTCCATGGAGAAAGGCTTTTCTCTGGTGGTTTTTGCCGAGAGGATCACCCAAACCCCCAGATTTGTTGGAAGTTATGTGGAAAAACCTTAGTTGGTATGTAATAAAACACAAACTCTCTGGCTTTATATGGTTTTTGTAGGAACTGTAACCTTAGGTTGGAATTTTGGATTTTACCTAGAGTTGAAGAGAGAAGAAGTTTCTAAACCACCATCATGTTGTGATGTGTCTTGGATGAATTCCATGTCGTTCTTGAGGTATTATGGAATAGAGAAGTTGTATGAAGAAAGTTGGTACCAAAAAGGGCAAAAATCAGCATTTCTGGGCAAAACCGCAAGGTGGTACTCTATGACAAAACAGGTGGTAAATTCGTTACCCCCACTGCAAACCACCATTTGCAATCGGTACTCAAGACATGGTGGTACCGATACCAACTTACAGAATGTGTTTGGTACCGGTACCACAGCTTCCAAAAGCCCAGATTTTTGTAATTTCGCATAGTTAAGCCCAAATTCATATTAATCGATCGGGGATAGAAACCTTAATAAATGATTAAGAGAGGTTCAAGAAGAATGAAACCTGTACTGAAAACACTGCACCGCCGCCAACTTCACCCTGGGCGATATTCATTGAGTGAGTAACCGTTACTAAAAGTGACCTCGTGACGAAGTAATGCTAAGTTTTATAATATGTAGGCGAATAATGTTTTCGCCGTGATTTCTTTCGAGGGTGTGGTAAAAGCAAAGGCTTAAGAAGTTGTGGAATCGTGCTCAAGTTTTGTGTTTTAAAGGTGAGTGTTCTAAACCTATTTTTCAAATACTAGTGTATTATTATAAACTATTTTATTAATCGGTATTTAATGGTTTTGATCAGAAACTGCTATTTTTAAAGCAAATAATGGTTTTGATTTTTAAACCATATGAAAAGTAAAATAAAGTAATGGTTTTTACTATTCCAACCATACTTTTAAAAAGCAAGCAATGGTTTTGAGTTGTAAACCATATTTCAAAGAGCAAGCAAGCAAGCAAAGTATATGAGTAAAACAGCTCAACTAAAACCCTAGTTTAAGCAAGCATACAAATGAGGTATTCGCACGTGCACCCGTGGTGTTAGGACATCATTTACGCATTTTAGATTTGTCCTGCCTAAGAAACTTAGTTCATGCATCATGGCATTTAAAGGAGACCGTGGCACGCATCGGTATATAGGGTTAGTGCTGCCAACTAGATTATGGTGACGTAGACCAAGGTCATTCCCACCATATTTACCTGAAAAGTGGGAAGTGAGCCAAGTGCCCTTCCACCTAGGCGATGCGACCCGTGTCCTCTTCCACCGGCACGGTCAGCTTCTCCAAGCTCCCGTGTTTTACTAGGGTACAAGAAGGAAGAAAGGCCTCCAAAGTGGTCGATCTTGGATTTATAAACATTTTTCACATAGTTTTTGAAAATCAACCACTGCAACAAGCAACTTTACGCCGAGTCCGTGCTCCCCGTGTTTATAAAAAGTTTTATAAACTTTTAAAGCAAGCTATTGAAATCTCAGTTCTTGTTTATAAAAAGTTTTATAAACCTTAGCAAGCGCTGAGCCTGTGCTCTGTTTATGAAAAGTTTTATAAACTTTTAAAGCAAAGTAAAGCACGCAAGTTAAGAAGTTATGAAAAGTTTTAGAAACTTTTAAAGTAAGTAAAGGTTTCTAGAAAATGTCTCGTAGTAGAGCTTTGCGCCAGATATTTTTAAAAGCAAACATTTTATAAAGCATACACTCACCGAGCTCGTTTAGCTCATTATTTTGTCGCTTTTTAAAAACTATTTTCTAGGGTAATGTGTGCACACCGACACCGGAGCATATTAGGATTCTCCCGACTTTTATATCAAATGTCATTAACAATCTTTGTAAGGAAATACTTTGACCTCAGAGGTTCAAGATAAAGTATATGTATGTACATAGTGTAGCTTTAGAAAATGTGTCGAGCCCTAAGCTCGCTTGAAAGAACGTTGCTCGCCGCTTAAGCACATTTGGAAAATTTGAATCGTGGTTTACGTGATTTGGAACATGTCCTATATGCAAACTGTTATGTCGCCGCAGATTTGTAGCAAATCGCGTTAGAAAAGGAAAATTTTTTATAATGAAGCCAGCTAGTTAACAATACGACTGCTTCACAGATTTCTGGGGCTCGCATAAATCTACTGGGGATTGCAGGAGCCAAGACACCCGCCGCTAGTAGGGACTGGTGTGTCAAATTCTTTTGCATTGGTAATTTCCTTAGATACAACACCTATAAATGTCTCTGAAATATTGAGTTTAATGATCATAAGACTCATGCGATTTGAGCGCTCTCACTTCTCATGGTTCACTTTGTCAATAAAGGAACTCGAATTTGTAGGAGTAGTGGGACGCTTTATCCGAAGTGCAAGATCTAGATCCATGTAGTCGAGAACAATAAAAATGTTATCTTTCCGGTCCTCAAAGTTAGACCCGTTGAGTATGGGAATTGAATTCATATTACAGGTATAGTAGCAACACTAGCTATATAGAGAACAAAAAAATCAAACAAACAAGCTCACATTAATTATTCAAGTATATAATAAAAGAAACAAATTCAAGTAATGGTTAAACCCTATATCATAATACCCAACACAACACTAATATCAAGTCTTTGGACAATAATATTAACCGTAAGAGGTATTCTTGTTGTAGCAATCAAATACAGACAATAGTTCATGTCAAATAATAGGCCTATCTTTGGATCAACATATCATTCACATGTAAAACCTAATAATTGTCACCTATTTATTACCACAAGTATGTGTGTAATTCGGCCAAGTAATAACCTTCCTTTAGGCCCACTAATACCTGCATGAACAAACACACACACACAAATATCCAACATCCCTTTTGAAGTATTTCCATAAGAGAGGTCGCTTTGACGACATCTTGTTTCAATGAGTTCAATCAAAATGTTGGACAACTTATAACAAGTCATAATTGATGTACCAAATTATTTGAATTTGATTGTTCCTTAATTTATGAATTTATCTTTCAATTAAATATTCATATAAAATCAAATAAAATTTGAAAAAACTTTATGTTATGTATAACATACATAAATCCTAAAAACAAAAAATTCCGAATAAATATATATTCTTTCCAAAATATCTTGAACTGAATCCAAAAAGAGTTTTTTTTTTTTTTTTTGTTATTTAAATCTTAATTTTGAATCCAAAACCAAATTCAATAAAAATATATACATATATTTTTTTATTAAAAATAAACTTTATTATGGAAAACCCTAACCCTAAGCCATATGATGTAACTCGGCTATGAAGAATAATAAAAATCAAAAGAAAGCGAGCAAAATAAATAGAACGAAGTTCTCAAGTTTTCAATATCATGTCAAGTCCCCCAAAAACAATAACATAAGATGTTATTTATAGGCACCAACAAAAAACCCTAACATATATATCCAAAATGTACGAATAAATAAATAACTAATAAAAATAAAAATCATTAAAGAAATAACTAATAATAATAAAAATCATCATTAAACTTGGACTTCCTATCTCGTCTAGGCTTAGATTTGGGCCTACTCCATGCCCCATCATTTCCCCCCGGGTTGAAAAGAACTCGACTCCGAAGAGTGAGAGGAAAGGTAGCAATCTAACAACGAAGGATCCAAAAGACGAAGATCATCCTCCTGTATTCAAATAGCATCAGAATCAAGACGACCATGCCATTTGAGAAGGAAACAAAGAAAACCACCATCTCTAGAAATCACAAACTCATCATCAAGGATAATATCCATCATCTCTGTATCAGAATGAAGGTGATACTGGAAAACCTTGCTAGCTTCACCTGCGCACACTAGCGGCAAAGTAGAAGGCTTAAAAGTGCCTCGGTAAGGTAGCAAATCCTCTATCTTGAAAACAAGGCTAATATTCTTGTCATTAGGAAAATCAAGAATGTTAGCCTAAGGGTACCTCTAGTTGAGGTTTTGATGATAACAAACCAAGGTTATTGGTTACTAATGATTAAAAATGAGTTGAGTGATAGGTTGAAGTTGATCAAGAATTAAATGAAGATAATACAAGCTAAAGATGACAATGATGTAGTTGATCAAGCTCTTGGAAGTGAAGTTCACTCAAGTCAAAGAATCAAGATGTAACGCCCCAAAAATACCATAGAATTTTTATAATAAAAATTATTATATATTCTGGGTATAAATTGAGCCAACTTGGGTATTTTCCGGGAACTGATAAATGATTAAATGAAAATGTTAAATGTGAAATGAATATGTGAGCATATGATTAAATATTATATGCTAAATGAGAATTAATTGAACTCGGAAATTTACCCAAGTGAAAAAGGGCATTTTTGGAAATTTGTAAAATAAGGACCTAAGGGTCAATTGTAAATAAGTTTATATGTCTAAGTGTAAATATGGGGATTGAAGTGCAAATAAAATTAAATGTGGGCTATATAGTAAATTAGGAGAACTTAACCTTAAATGCCTGCAAGCTAAATACAGGCTTTAAGGAAATAAAGGCTTAAAGACCAAAAAGGAGAAAAAAGGAGAAATGGAATTGTGTAGCTAAAATACGGCCTTACACTTAAATGGGATTTAAAGACCAAAAGTGGTCTAAGGGTGCTCATTTGGAGCAATCCCGTTTTTGGAGAAAGAGAGAGGAGAAAAGGGAGAAGAGAGCTAGGGCAAGAGAAGGATCAAGTTTTGGTTGGGTCTCTTCCCATTTTCTTGCTCAATTGTGATCAAGCAACTTATAAGTGGAGATTTGAAGAGGCTAAGGTAAGAAAACAAAACCCTAACTTCATCTTTTGTGATTTTTATTTTGGGGAAAAGCCATAACTTAAGAAAAAGAGGTTTTTATTGATTCTAAACCACTTTTGGAGTTGTTTGGATGGATTCCATGGTGGGTTTTGATGTAGGATGGATTTGGGGAGGTTTATTGAAGAAAATCGACGTAAATGGCAAATTTACTCATTTTCAAAGCGTAACCCACGAGTGGTACCTGTACCCATTCTCGTAGAGGAGAAGTGGCACCCGCGATCAACAAAGTCGTACTAGCACTCCATTGATGTATGATCGGGTACCTGCACCGATGCTCCTAAGAACCCTATTTTTGCATACACTTTGCATTGTTAAGTCTCTAGATTCGTATTAATCGGGACATTGTTTGGGGTGGACCCTAATAAAGGTTTAATGGGGGTTCATATAAGAGTATACAAGAGAGAAACGTACCGTACCTTTCCGCCTTGGTGATTTCGTTTAGTACGATTAATTATTCAACCACTAAGAGTGAAGAATTTGTATTTGACTAGGTGCGAGTGAAGATGACAACCTGACCTAAGACTAGTATCGAAAGAGACAAGGGATCGATAAGTTTGTTCTGTTCTCTGTGACTAAATTCCTGTTTCAAGTTCTATTTGTGTGTATATATATATATATATATATATATATATATATATTGATTTGAATTATTAGTATTAAAATGTTTCACAAACGCTCCATTGCTTTTGTTCTTTTTGCGGACTCAATTCATATTTCAAGTTCTATTTGTGAAATATATATATACATATTGACTTGAATTATTATCTAAATGTTACAACATTCGCATGTGCGTTATTTGAACTATAAGTGAATTTACTGCATGTGAGTAAATTGATTTGAAATGTATTATTTAATGACCAACATAATGGGATTCACCAACTGAATTCATCATGAAGGTAACCGTATTTGATCAATGTGAAATCACATTACTACTGAATGACAAACAGGACAAGATTCACCAACTGAATCTGTCGTGAATGTTAATTTATATAGTCCAATGTGAGATTGTAATATTGAATGTGAAATCACATTACTACTGAATGACAAATAGGACATGATTCACCAATTGAATATGTCGTGAATGTTAACTTTATAGTCATATGTGAAATCGCAAACCGAAAAAGAGAAAAAAAAGGATATTAAAAAGTGTATTTGTATAAGTATCCTTTACATTACACATAGACATTGTATAAAGGCATTATTTTGATAAATGCATGATTTGTATTGAACTGAAATGAAATAGAGAACTGTATAGAACCACTAAGCATGAAAATGCTTAGCGTATTGTTTTTATCAATGCGTAGGTATCGAGTGATAGGTAGTGATTTGAAAGCAGACCCAAGGTCGAGGAGCTCAAAGTCACTCAGAAAGTTCACGGAGTATGCTCCGTCACATACATCTTCACCATTTTTTAGTATGACATTGTTTTGTAACAAAAGGAGTTCAACTCCAAAATTATTTTTGTACCTATATCTGAATACGATTTTGGATATTATGTAAACTAAGATAAATGACATTTTGGTTAAATGAATATTTTGTAAATGAATTGCATTGAAATTGTAAATGTTTATGGGCTTGTCCCAAATTGAAATCGCTTCCACAAAGATTTGAGAACGAAAACGCTTATATTAATGAAATGTATTTGATAAATGAATTTGATAAATGAGCCGGCCTAAGGCCTCTGGTTTCTTGAAGCTGGATCCGCCAATGGGGTCGCCTGCCTCTGGGGCTCCAGACACATGAAGAGTCAAGTAACCAAGATTCCAAGCTCAAGCATCAAGTAAAGATTTTGATAGTTTAGGAATCTAAGTGTGTAAGGTGAATGCATTGCGCTAACTTTAGGATATCATCATTTATCATGCATCACTCACAAACCGGGTTTTCACCTCCTAAATTGTACATGTCTTTGAAAAACATGAGTTTAAGTATAAACCTTAGATTTACCAATCCTAAAAATGAGCTTCAATATTTATCTAAAAGTTTAGAAGAATCAAACAAACATGAATCTGAACATTTAAAGAGGTAACCTGTCAACGTAGAATAAAGAACTCCATTTTGGTGAACACACCTGCCTTGTGAACAAGTAAGCTTGTAAACCCAAGAAAATCCAAATTTTTTCGAAAAAAGGGTAAGAAGGTAATTTTGGTCAAGAATCCGAAATTTTTCTAGATCTTGGATGACGAAATGGACTTAACCGTTGAAATCGTCTCACGAAATCTAGCTATCATGTTGAATTTCGTAGAATTCCGAGATAGTCGGAGTTTAACGTTTTCAAGGCACCGAGGGTAGTACGGGACACTTGGCACGTGATGAGTTATTCACAGTGTGCAATGTGTTAAGTGCAGAACCAGGCAGACAAGAGCTCAAGTGGGGCTCTTATGAGACATGTGTCACCATATGACTTGATGGAAATCCAAAGTAGATGGATAAGGTAATAAGGGTAATCCAAGGAGAGCCACTAAGAGAGTGACATGTGGCAAGTAAGAGGACATCTCACTTGACCCAGCTTGACCAAACCAGTTGGGGGAGGGAAAAAAAAAAGAGAAAGAATGAGAGAGTTTTAGAGAGAGAAGCTCTACATTCTCTCTAAATTTCCTGGTGATCGGACCGGCAATTTCAGGCGGAGCAAGAGGGAAAGTTCATCCCCGCGGCAAGAGCTTCACATCGAGACTGAAATCGGGGAGTTTTGACAAACTCCAAGAGGTAGGGGTCTTTCTCCTACTTGGTTTAGTCTTTGGTTAAGAGTCATCCAAATGGTTGTTGTGTTTAGGCCGCACGCGGCATTTCAAATTCCAAAGATTGGACTGAAAGTGTTTGGGTTTCGTGGATCGTTTCTCTACAACCGGATCGACAGTTTCGGGGCAATTCTAAGATGAATTGCTGGACCATTAATTGGCCCATGTGTGTTGTTTGTGTTATTGCTAAAGGTGAATAACATGTTGGTTTGTGTAAATTATGTTAGTATATGCATGTTTGATATATTAACATGAATTGGTATGAAAATGGCATATTGCATTTCATATGCACGGGGACACCATAGAACAGTAGGTGTAAGTGCATGACATGGTTTTGGAGGGTTGACCAATAATTATTTATCGGAGTATGTCCACTACAATATATCGGAGGGTTTTCCACATAATTATTTATTGGAGTATATCCACTAATATATATATCATAGGTTTTCCACAAATAAAACAAATACCTCTGTTTTGAAAACAATTTTTCATACATGGAAATTGCATGTGTGAGGGAGTCGATGAGGACTCGAGGCATGGGATAGGGTATGTATACATTCAAGTAGGGATATGCACAATTTACTTGAATGTTTGTGTGGTTGCCATTGCATAAGCACTTGGGTGGGGAGTAACCCATGTAGGAAAATTCAACTACTAGGCATTGCTCACCTCGTCGTGGGAATAACAATTTCAAGTGTCGGAGGTATAGTGGGCGACGAAGCTCATCTAGGACCACAATTGTGAAGGAAAGGGCCAAATATGGCCTAGTTTTGTGTTTTGTAAATCCTGGGTAGAAACCCAGTTTCTATAATTTTAATTTAAGATAAATTGTAATTAAACTTGTTTATGTATAATACATATACATTTTGGCGAGTTTTCCAAGTTCCAGTGGCCTTTGTAGTAAGAAGGTTGATTTATGTTGATTTTAGAATGTGTCAAACAAAAGAAATAGTGCAAGGGATCAAATGGGGTCACATCGTCCATTTACTTTGCGGTCGCGCACCGGGCGGTGGTTAAGGACAGGAGGGATTGTGGCATGCTTGGGAAGGCCTGTCGCGATAGAGAATTTCCTGTCGCGACAGAGATGGCTCGCCCAATGTCACAATAGGGGTTTTTAGTGTTACGACAGTTTCTCGGGGTAGTTTATTTTGGTGTCACACACGCTTTGTCACGGTACATGGATGTCGCGCTGTTGGTCAGAAGTGCTGCACATGATTTTCAGGTTGCGATAACGGCGCTTTAGTGTGAAGCTGAAGCTTGTCGAGACAAAGTTTTCCTCTATCGCGACAATGCTAGCTTGTTTAGTGTCGTGATAGAGAATTTTTGCCGCGGATTGTGGCCCGAGGGTCAGGGCACCGAAGCGCACGACGACGCAGGAGGCCAGCGCCACGCAGAATGTAGCTCCTAAATACAGCATGACAGCGCCTGCTCACACAATCAAGACGATCGCATCCGCGGACTGCACACGCAAAGGTGCACACGACAGCACTGGCGACAAAGGCATCGCGGTTGTGCAATCGCTTGGTTCACCGCTCATGGACACCGCTCACGAACACCGCTCATGGGCACCGTTAAAATAAAAATGACCCCTTGTGGACGGGGCGCTACAAAGGTCGTGATCGAATTAGTTATAAACTAGAAGAGTGATGAAATCGACCCCCGCCGATGCAAGAGCTCATCCAAAAATCCAAAAAAGGGAAACGACGACGGCCATAGGAACTGCCGACGGGTTGGTCCACCTAGTCGAGATTCCAACCGCCACAAAACTGGGTAACATTTCTATGTACAACTGGCTATAAACGGTCAGCGTGATAGGCAACAAGTCGCACTGACGTGCCTTGCGATCCAAGCAAGTTCCCACTCTATAAATAAAGTGTGGGGGATCACTTATTGACTATGAGACTTATTGTATATCATCTCAAAAATCATTTCTCTTGTTAATCAATTCTCAAACTAAGATTGTGAGTGCATTCATTACATGTGCATATTGTAGAGTGCATCTTTGTGTTCATCAAAGCTTGAGTTATATTTGAAATAGCTTGAGAGCTTGAGAGAAAGTGTCTCATTATGCTTAAGCGAGAAAGCTTCAAGTGTGTATAGCTTGAAGGAATTGTGAAGAGCCAATTGGAGCCAAAATCCAAGTGTAATCAAGCTCGGACTGAGCTGAACTGAAAGTGTGTATAGCCAGGAAGAGGTGCCCAATGGAGCCATAACCAAGTGTAAAGAAAGAAGCTCGGGTTGGAGCTTGCCACTAGTGGAACCCTCACCAGTTGAAGGTTAGGAGAAGTGAACGTAGGCAAAGTTGTGCCGAACCACTATAAATCCGGGTTTTGCTTTCTCTATTCTTATTTCTTTAATTTAGTTTTATTATTGTATTTAAATTGAAGATTTATTGTAGTTGTGCAAAAAGTTTTTGAAAACCAATTCACCCCCTCTTGGTTAGGTTGCTTAGTCATATTGAACTTTCAATTGGTATCAAAGCAAGGCCTCTTGTTTTTTTTTAAATTTAATCGACTAAGAGGAAAATGACTAGCACCAAAACTAGCACAAGTCTTTTTCAAGCCGAAAGTTTTCCCATAAATAAACCACCTTTCTTTGCTGGGCCCGATTATCATTTTTGGAAAAACAAAATGACTTGGTTTTTAGAATCTCTTGATTTGGAAATATGGAAAACAATCTTATTTGGTCACACCTTTCATACAAAAGAAGTTGATGGAGGTAAAATAAAGAAAACCCTTGACGAATATAGTGAAGAAGAAAATATAAAATTTCAATTAAATTCTAGAGCTATTTATATTCTTGTATGTGCTATGGATATAAATGAGTATAATAGAATTAGTCAATGTAAACGACTAAGGAGATTTGGAGGATACTAGAAATTATCCATGAAGGAACAAACCAAAGAGAAGATTCTAAAGTTAGAATTCTTGAAAATGATTATGAAATGTTTAAAATGAAACCTCATGAATCTATTGTTGAGATGTTTACTAGGTTTACAAATGTTGTAAATGGTCTGAAGGAAGCCAGGAAAAGGGTATGAAAAAGACAAAGGTATCTAAAATTCTAAGATGCCTACCTCCCAAATGGAATTCCAAACTTTGAAGTTTACTGAGGTGCAAAGGTGAGAATTTGAAAGAGCTACCTCTTGAGGAACTTATCTGTTCCTTGATGACCTATGAAATGAAAATCGCAAGGCAAGAAAAATAAATACAAGAGGAAAGCAAAAAGAAAAGCATTGCACTCAAAGCTTAAGAAGAAAAAGTATTTTGAAAAGGCAAATTTAGTAACATGGAAGAAGATATTGTCGACATCTCAAAGAAAATACAAAAGCTGATCATGAAGGATAAATTTGGTTGAAGGACCTATAATAAAATAAGCAACTACAAGAAGGAAGGTCCTTCAAAAGAAGAAAAAGAGAAAATAGAAGGAGTTAAAGAAGTAACTTGCTACAAGTGCAAGGAACCTGGTCATATCAAATATGATTGTCCTCTCTACAAAGCTAAGAGAGAAAAGAGAAGAGCTATGATGACAACATGGAGTCAAAGTGAAGACTCATCCGATGATGAAAGTGAGAATGAATTTGCCAACATGTGCTTCATGGATTTTGAAGATCAAGATAAGGTAAATTCTAATTATGATTCTGATTCTGATGATGATATTAGTTTTGAATATGTTGAATTTGTCACACCCCCAACCCCCACCTGGGCAGATGAAAAGGGCGTGAAACTATACTGGGACTCTTTACTTACTTTTTTAGACATTGGTAGGCCCAGTCTTATAACTGAATCAAAATATCATATACAAAGATACAAAATAAAACTACCACCGTAGTGGTGTTTACAGCACAATACATACAAACCAGTCCCATTTACATATACGTATACAAAATCAGCATTTACATTTACATAATCGAGCACAAACCTGGCTGCATGGACCCCTACAAGTGTGCTGGCCCAGTAGAATGCGGAAGATCACGAACGCCCTCCTCTGTACCTACACAAATTAAAACTCGTGCTAAGCTTATAGTTTAGTGGGAAACTTATGACTTATACATGTACACATGCATTGATACTCACTTACAGTAGACATATAATAGTAACAGATATATAGTAGTAGATATCATAATTTTTCATGAATTCATATAAAAAACTTATACTTGTTCAGATCTCCCGTAGGAGTTACAGAGCTTATACTTTGTACGGAGGTACCCATAGGTACTATAGAGCTTATACTTTTGTACAGTTGCAAATTCGTAGGTACTACAGAGCTATACTTGTACAAAACTAGGGTACATTCAAAGCATAACGATGTACATTACTTTACTTCTTATTTGTTATTCAGACTCTTATCATATAACCTGTTTAAACTACCTAGACCAAGAATAGTGAAATACAGTAGGACACAACAATAAATAAGGCCCAAAGGTACGACAAGATTGAGGTGTCGCAGAACATAGCAGAGGCTTCGGTTAATCGACAAAAAAAGAGTGTCGTCGCACTAATAAGAGAGTTTCAAAGTACTAAATGTGTCGAAGCACGGTCAGAGAGTGTCGTCGCACTAATCAGAGAGTACCGAAGTACTATACGTGCCTGCCCACATAACAGAGGTGTAATGTCATTCAATATCCAGTCTTAGGCAATCCTACAATTATACGTGTTCAGGAACTTACTATCTTATCATAGGGGCATTAAGTTTGCCAACATTCACTTCGCCGAGGCGGCGAGGTACGGTGAGTTTTTCACTTAGTTTCATTCTTATTTGAACCCTCATTAGTCATTTATTAAGGTTCCTATACTATTGGTGTACGACTTCGGGGCTTAACAATGCAAGGGTACAAAAAATCGGGTCGCCGGGAAGCACCCACTAAAGCATTCACTTTACTCTACTACAGGTACCTAGCATTCACCCCTGCACCGATACCGACCAAGGGATTCTACCTGCACTGGTATATTTTTTCCATCTCTCACTCACTTTTCTTCAAATAAACTTCCTCAATTCCATCTCTACATCAAAACCCACCAATGAATCCACCAAACAACTCCAAATTGTTCATAACCCAAACATAAAACACAAGAGCGGGTAAAATGGGCGAGGATCTCTAACTCCCAACAAATATTCATACACCCAAATCAAATAACCTACATGATTCTCCACAAATCCATAGAAATTCTCACTTCCAAACTTATCTATACATATTCCTACAAGTTCCAACCCAACAACTTCCACAAACACTTGTAATGGTGGGTTAAAACTACTCATAGAAAAACCCTAGATAAAGAACTAGATCAAGAATCCAAAAATCCATACCATACAAATCCATTCAAATGTTTACAAAACCATACAAAACCATAGCAATCCATACCTGAAATCCTCTTCTCCTTCTTGTTCTTCCTCTTCTTCTTCTCTTCTTCATCTTCTTCTTCTCTTCTCTTCCAATAGAAGCCCTCCCAATCCCTTAAATGAGAGACCAACTTGGTCTTATCCCATTTGATTTTAATTTTTCCTTTTATTACACTTTGGTCCTCAAACTCCCTTCTATTTGCACCACAACTTATGCCATTTCTATAATAGCATCTTATCTTCTTATCTTATGACTTTTATATCCCATTTTGACAAATTCCACTTTTACCCTTGTATCTTGTACAAATTCCGGGTTTTGAAATTTTCTCACTTAGCAAAATAATAATTGCGAAAAATTTCAAAATGCACTTATAATATACCCTAATTAAGTTTAAAAACGACTAGGGTGTATTTCAGGGTGTTACAGAATTGCTTATAGCTCTCTACAAGTTTGATGAAAACAACACCTCACTTAAGAAGAAAGTTTTTGAACTTCAAAAAGAACTTGATGAAATCAAAGAAAATTTTTCAAAAGTTGAAGCTTTAAAAATTTTTCTTGAAAAGGTAAATGAGGAACTACTCAAAAAGAATGAATGGTTGGTATCCTCACTCGCAAAATTCTCTTGTGGACAAAAGGCTTTTGAAATGATCCTAGCTAGCCAAAATGTGTTTTTGATAAAAGGGGGCTAGGATGTTAGAGAAGTGCTCTAAAGGCAATCTCCATTAGCACTTATTGTACGCACAACATATTATTTAATATGTAAGGCTTCTTCGTTAATTTGGTATTCACACGTTGAATTGATATAGATCTTTAATCGAATCAATGAAGTCCATGATACAACATAGCATTTTGAAAGAAACTATGATGGGATCATGATAATAAGATTCCTATCATGTGCAATATGTTAGTGTCTAAATTATTCTAGTCATCATGGATCAACAAGACCCTGGACATTGTTGATCCCATGCATTTTAGCACATGTCATACTCCTTAATTGGATCAAGTAGTAGATCTTAAGTAAACTGCGGATCACAGTTGATCGGGAGTCGACGCGTGGGATGCTTGCTAAGAGTAGCTAAGTACATCGAAGACCTATAATGAGACAATCATATGGATCATCTATTTAAATGTAGATGATTGTCTCATCATAGTAATGGTGCAAGTATCCTTAGACTTGAGGTGCTCAAGGATATCTTAGATGCTGATCTTGTACTTTGACCTCAATCCATGTTGCCTCTCAGGGGGTCGCTCATTAAATGAGGATTGGGTATAGTTTGAGGTGTTCGAAGGTAATTGAGTAGCCAACAAAGGATTCGCCACTCCCAATAAAGGGAGGGTATACCTAAGGCCTCTTGTAGGAATCATTACTCGGGAATCTCTGGCCAGAGTGAGAATGCCTTGAGGAGTGTCTTCAAGTGCATAACGGTTGAGTGATGAATATGGGGACAAGATCAAATATCACTGGGGCGCAGTGGCATAGCCGCCAGTGGAGCTACACATCGTTCATGCCTAAAACCAAGTAGGCGGTATAGATCGCGAAAGGATAATCAAATGATATTCACTCATGGAAGGGTACGCAATCGTAATTCACTAACTCCTATCAATCAGGGTCTTGATGTCGCTGATACCAATCTTGACTCTAATTTAATCCAATAGTTGAATCAAGTGGCTAACATAACCGTAACCTAATGGGTCACACACTTAGAAGAGTGTGGGGCTGATATGAAACGAATTTTGATGAGATCCAAATATGAGGGAGTTAATTCTCATGAATGAAATGTCATGGGATTAGTGGAACCCCGAGTTCGAAAGCCTTTACTTAGAGAGATAATAGGCTTAGGCTTGCACCTCGGCTTAGGGCCATGTGGGAACTCGCCATAACACATTGGGATGTGTAACTTATCATCACTTAGAGTGAGGGGCATTTTGGTCATTTCAAAGGATAAGGTTTTACTATAAAAGGAAAGTTATGGAAACCCTAAAAGGATGATGACTCTTTGAGACTTGAGAGAGTTCATGAGAAGCCAATTTTGTTCTCTCATCTCCATTTAAGGTGTTTCTGTGTTTTGAGAGACCTGCCTCGGGCTTCCTCTGGACGGACATGGCTTCGCACTGACCCTCCAAGACCCGCGGCCTCGAGGTTGCCACCCCCACTCTTCGTGTGAATACCATTAGAGGCACCTAGGACTTGGTTCACTTCAGCCCAAAGCTGCCCCGACACTAATCCTCGCTTTTGGAACCCATTACAAGGTAATCCTACACCTCTCTTTGTTATGAACCGAATTTGATGCTGCCAAGGGGTCCTCGACATTGGCCTTTTGTCGATTTTGTTTTCCTCGCTTACTATTGGCAAGTGTTGCCACGAAACCTTTTAGTGGTATCAAAGCAACCTTGTGTGCATCAAAATCGGTTCATTGTTGAGAGTTTTCAGTTTTTGGTACCTATGTTTTCGAAAGTTTCGAAAATGAGATTTTTGGTATGAAAATGTTTAGATCCAAAGAAGGTTCTTTATGTAAGGCGGGTCATGAGATGATCAAGATGGTTGATTATGAAGAAGGAGCACCCTAAAGTGTATAAAGTCCCAAAGATTGGATTTTTACAACTTTCCTATCACTGGAAAACACAACAACATCATGACATCCGTGCCCAACGTCGCGACGTTGCTCATAAATTCTAGCAACATCGCAATGTTGACGCCTAACGTCACAATGTTCCAACGTCGCAACATTTCAATGTTGCGACGTGACGTGATGTGACGTCACATGACATGATGTGATGTGATGTGATACGACGTTAAGTGATCGGCAGATGACATTTGAGTCAACATTCTAATGTCGCGATGCGGGTGACGCCAATGACGCGGAAGGCAAGTAGCGCAAGCTCGAACCCTCAACATAGCAACGCTTAGACGCCGCGACGCGATCTTTAGCGTCGGACGCTGACACCCCTCGCGACGCGGGACTATCGTGCCTTGTTCATTTCCTTTCTTGTATGGTTTTTCACAAGTTTTGAACACGTCACTCTTAAATGTTTGAAATAGAAATGTGCGAGTTAAACTGAACCGAGTTTCACTTAAAATTTCTAGAATCATGGATTTCAAACCATGTTGAAATTACTTCCAAGAGAGAATTTTTGATAAAAACGCCTTTTGGAAAATTACTGCCTCACAAGATGTTGAATCAGATTGTTCAAGTGTTAAACAAAGTGGGTTATTTGTTCAAGAAATTTGAATTGATGTAGGACAATTTCTTCGCTCAAGTGTTGAATTGAGGTCATTGTTCAAATGTTGAACAAAACAGAATCGGATCAATTTTATTTCAAGTGTTGAAAAACCTTTAATGTGCTTTCAAATCATAGGGTACCATTACCTTTCAACTTTTCAATGGATTGCATTAGAGAATGCATGTTTATGTGTATGTTAGCAAGATGGATGATTATGGACTTTTCCTTAATGGTGATTGAGCATTACCGCATTTGATTATTTCGATAAATAGGGCTTACGTGTCCTTGCCTCTCTCTAATTTCTCTATGTACTTCTTTTCTCATCTAAATCCCCCTCAAATGTAACTTGAGGTTATTCTTATTAAATATATGTAATTAGATTACACAGGATTAGGATAAGTTGGTGAAGATGCAAAAGGAGAAAGTAGTGTGGAGAAGGAACCAAGAAAGAAGACCTTGAAGATTGAAATTTTGATTTATTTTAAAGGGTTGTAATAATCATGCATATCCCTAGGTTTGACCTAGTCAATTCCATTCTGGCTCATGGCATTGATATTAGAATGTCCATAATCATGCCATATAATTAGAGTAACTATCCTTATAATTTCATGAGATGAATGGATAATGCATGCTAATGATAAAGATGAGACTTAACTAAAGAAAACCCTCCATTATTAATATTAAGGCTAACGTCTTCCACCAATATGGTGTGAACCAGAGTTCCTTTTGGAGATTGAGGTTTTTGGGCTAACCCCAAGCTTCCTCCACAAGAGCATGTTCCCATCCATGGAAACAGCCTTCGATCGTGGGTCGGGCCTTTAACTAGAATCATTAGCTTGTCAAGAAACCTAAGGTTACTGTTGGATAGAGACGCACCGTCAAGATAAGCACACAGCATGTGATGCATTTCCATGGTGCCCGCGTAACCCAATGATAGTACACAAATCGCTTGATAGCACCGGATTCGATGAAGCCATCACATTGAAAATCGGAATAATTATCGATCCAAGATGACTTGTCGGCAAACCCAAGGTCACTAAGTGATATCGATTCCTTAATCAAGGCACGAATACAATTGGTATGATCAAGGATACTACCTTTACCCGAGATATCTGTCGGGAAACCCAAGGTGATTCTCTATGATATCGATATCGACCCGCTAGGGAGAACCTCCATATAGGTTCCCTTTGATCAATAGTGAGGGCTATGGATTCAATAAAAATAGTGGGAGCCATAAAATACGCGTAATTATTGTCGTGAATAATTATGCATTTTAAGTAAAATATAACATAATCTCTTTTACATATAGGTTGTGAAGAATCGAAACATGTCGACCATCGTGAACTTACGATCCATTCTAGATGCCAATAAATTAACCGACCACTTCATGGATCAAGCAAGGAACTTGAGAATTGTTCTCATGGCAGAAAAGATAGCTTATGTCCTTGATGCCCCACTCCCAGTGTCCCCATCTGTTGATGCATCTGTTAGAGACCAGATAACATATCAGAAGCACCTAGATGATAGTATCATTGTCGCGTGTATCATGCTTGCATCGATGTCTCTAGGGCTTCAGAAACAGCATGAGGCTATGATAACCTATGACATAGTCACCCATCTAAAGGAGTTATTTCATGAGCAAGTGAGATTCGAAAGGTTCGAGGTCTCCACAATGCCGCTTCCAGATGTAAGAAGGACATTCGCATAATATGTAATCGGTATGCATGGGTACATAGTTAGTTTGATCAATCAGGTTTTGGTATGGATAATGAATTCAAGTATAGACTTGATTCTCGCTGGTTTACCTCTACGCTTTTGCAATACGCTTTGTGCTTAACTACGGATGAACGACAAGAGACCAACATACTTCAGAGCCGATCAACCTCATGAAAAATGCTGGAACCCACCTTAATGAAGGAAGGTAAAACTGTGATGCTCGTGAACTCTTCTAATTCTAAGAAAGGTTCTAAGAACAAGAAGAAGAGAAAAACTGTAAAACCCGGGAAAATTAGAAATTTTCAAAAAATGGCAAAATGATATTAATAATAATAATTTGCCATAATGGTTTAGGGAAGTTTAAAACTTCTAGATCTCGATGACTAAACGAATCGCATCAAGCAAATTCGTCACGAAATCTAGTGACCCATAAAATTTTCGTCGAATTATGAGACACCCAATTTTTTACGAAGTTCGAAAGGTAAGCTCCTAATGATTCTAGTGGATCTAGATTTTTACTTAAAAATCTAAGTCATGAAAATGGTTTGAGCTAAGTTCATTTAAAATAAATTGAACTGAAAATAAATAAATTGTTTCGGGGCAGAAACGGACCCGAATGAGAGATGGACACATGGAAAAAAAAAGGATAAAAAATCAGAAAGGAAAACAAAGGAAGAAAAGAAAACGGCAGGGAGAGCGAGAAGAGAGAGAGAGAGGGAAAATAAAAAAACTTCGTTTATCTCTAAGATCTACGGAAATCAAACCATAGGTTTTCATCGGAACAAAATGCAAAGTTGATCCATGCATCGCAAGCTACGCATGGGTACTAAAATCTTAGAGTTTTGTCAAACTCCACGAGGTAGAAAATTTTGCTACTTGGGTTATTTCTAGCTTAAAGGCCAATTAATGGCTTGGGGTTTTCTTAAAGGCCGTGAGAGGCCGTAAATTTCAATCCCAAATTTTTAGGACTAAGTGTAGGAATTTTTAGAATTTCGTGTGACTTTTTCTCGACAGCCCAGCCGACTTTCGAGATTGTTTTCTGACAGCCTGGGTTAAATTTTCGGATTGTTTTCTGACGTAGTTGAATTTTCTGGGATCAAGTTTGTGCGCCTTGACCGGGTTCAGTTTGGTTTTAATCCCTGACTGATGTCTTCAGGTTTTGTGGTATGTTTTGGTATCATAGTAATTCGGTGATGAACCATGAAGGGACCAAGAGGTGCCCTATTTTATGTGGGTCCAAGATTTGGGCCATTTTGTGTGTTATTGTTGGAAAAAAAAAACATGATGTTGTGTGTAAAAATCATGTTAATATGTGTTGTGTAAATAATATACATGGTGGATTGTATATGGAACACTAGGATTAGATAACATAACCTTAGGAGTTCGGAAAACAAAACGAACATGATAGTTCGAGAACTGATGTGTATTAGTGTTTTGCATTATGCACCACTAAGGAAAAAGGGATGAACTAAGTAGAAGTTCATGACAAGTTAAAGTCTATTAGTGGTTGGCATGTGCACTACTAGTTAGACTGAGATAGAAATTTGAGAACTCTATTGTTATCTGACACGTGTGGATGGCTAGCAAAGGAAGGGGACGCCGGGGTGGTGGGCGGAGTAATAACCCACAACCACCGGCTTTGGACTAACAGACCTCCATAGAGGTTGTTGCTGCTGCGATTGCTACCCTTATGCGGCGGCGTGGTTCTTTGCCTTGCCGCAGATGGTGGGTGAGAACCAAGGGGAGTCGAGTAACCTCAGGAGGTTCGAGACATATATGATCCTCAGGCCCTGAGGGAGGAGAGAGACCCGATGGTGGTGGTGTGTTTCAGTGGTCGAAGGATCACAGGTGCTAATGCTAAGAGGAAGGAGAGTGGCTTCTTCTAGCTCCCAGGAAGAAGAAGAGACTTGCATTTCGTGCAGTTTCGAGGGACGGGCCGCGTATAGGGCGAGTGAGTGAGGAGCTTCTAGCAAAGGCAGGGGTAGATGACATGCTACCATTGCACCAGCCTGGACCTGCAGAGTTGGGATTACCCTGGGCGGGAGATCACGGAGTTGTAAACACCAAACCCCCGATGTATTGGACTTGCTCTGGAATGCGATTCGTTCACTCTTGCTGACGCTGGGCCCCGAGGAGCCCGATATCAATCGGGGTGCTTTGCATAGCACCTACTTCTTCACAGATGGCTCACATGGGCCAAGGCATGGGTCGAGGTGAGGAATTAGAGCCAGATTTTCTAGTAGGTACTTGAGGGACCCTAAGGGTGTGCCCAGCCAGTAGTAGCGTGGCCCAGGCTTCTTGAATCCGGTCGATATCTGAGGTATGTTTTCACTCTCACAAGAGTGTTGTTTAAATTTAGATGCATCATATTCATGTTTATTGCTGCATAATGTGAGAAAAGTTTGGGCTTAGAGGTTGAAACCTTGCAAAAGCCGTTGTATGAGAATTCTCTCCTAGGAACTAGGGGGAGTGTTGATCATATATGTCGGGATTGAGAGTTAGAGATCTCAGGGATTTTGCTCACTGTGGACCTGAGGGTCATGGACATATCGGAGTTCGATGTCATCCTTAGGATGGGCGGTTGGCCGAGGCCGCCAGTCGTCATTGATTGTGATCGTAGGTGGGTTACCGCCTACACACAGGACGATATTGTGACTTTTCAGGGGGATATACATGATGTTTTACCCCAGACAGTGCATGACTCAAGATGGAGTGGACAGTTGATTGGTTGGCTAGTAAGCCTTACCCTAGAGGACAAAGTGAGACAGTAATTGGATCTACCTCGGGTAGTTTGCGAGTATGAGGATGTTTTTCCGAATGAGTTACCGGGATTACCTCCGCACAGGGATGTGGACTTTATCATTGAGTTACACCACTGATGCGTCGCCCCATTTCGCAGCTCCTCATAGGATGGCACTTGGAAGATGGAGTTGAGACTCAGAGTCCAGCGCAAGAATTGTTGGACAAGGGTTTTATTAAACTGAGCACTTCACCTTGGAGGCGCTCGGTTTGTATTTTACTAGGAAAGAGGTCAAAATTCAAAGTGGAATGACTGAGTGAGAAAGCATTCCGAGAATTGAAATGGAGCACTCGGCTCTATTCGATAGTCCCGAGCAGGAGACAGAGGTACACGGTGTCTTGTGATGCACTCTAGATATGGGTTTAGGATGTGTCTTGATACGATCCGAGAAGGTTGCTTAGTTTATGGTTCAGGCAGAGCTAAAATCGTGAGTAGAGTACCTACCGTGATCTAGAGTTAGCGGCCATTGTCTTTGCCTTAAAGACTTGGCGCCATTACTTGTATGGTGAGCAGTTTTAGGTATTTTCAAACCACAAGAGTTTGAGGTATATCTTCACACAGCGGGACCTTAACATGAGGCAACTCAGATGGATGGAGTATCTGGAGGATTATAACTTCACTTTGCATTACCATCTTGGTAAAACCAAATTTAAGCGACTGATCATGCTCAATCGGAGATCCTTGAAGTCTTAGCTAGTGTAACTTCCGGGAGTGGCGGATGCTCAAGACTATGGGACGAGTTTGGGATTTGCGATATAGTGATCGAGGCTCGGGGCGCTAAGGGGATTGGCCAGCTCCATCATCCTCTTGGCGAGGTGATCGAGTCCTAGGGGCATGATGCGGAGATATAGTCTATCAGGGATAGGGTAGAGTCATGTACGGGTCACAAAGGCTGAGCCATCCACACATATGGTAGTCTTCGGTATAGGGGATGGGTTGTGGTTCCCCAGATGACTATATAGGGGATGGGTTGTGGTTCCCCGGATGACTGATTTGAGAGAGGAGATCCTCAGGGAGTTCTACTGCTCTCGTTTTGCTGTGTATCCAAGTGGCACGAAGATGTACCGTGATCTTCGTCGCCAGTATTACTGAAGTGGAATGAAGCGACACGTTGGGGATTTTGTTCGATGGTGTCTCATGTGTCAGCAAGTAAAGGCTGAGCACCAAAAGCCAATAGGGCTACTCCAGCCTTTGGAGGTAGCAGAGTGGTAGTGGGAGCATATCACAATGGATTTTTGTGACCCATTTGCCAGGGACATAGCGAAGACATGATGCAGTATCAATTATTATGGATCGGCTCACTAAGTCCACACATTTTCTAGCAGTGTGGATGACCTTCACACAGGAGGAATTCTGCCGGTTATATATTCGAGAAATTGTCCAGCTACATGGAGTGTCAGTCTCTATTGTATTGGACAGGGACCCCAAAATTACGGCACACTTTTGGAAGAATTTTCAAAAGGCCATGGGGACACAGTTGACGATAAGCATCTTTTTTTTTAACCATAGATCGATGGTTAGTCGGAGATGACCATACTGGTTTTAGAGGACATGCTGTGAGCATGCGTCCTGAATCTTAAGGGTAGCTAAGAGGATCACTTACCCTTAGTGGAATTCGCCTACAACAACAGTTATCAGGCGAGTATACAAATGGCACCCTATGAGGTTTTATATTGGAGGCCATGTCGATCCCGATTTCTTTGGGCGAGAGATGGGAGAGAGAGTTCCATCAGGTCGATTTGATTAGAACACCTTGGAGAAGGTGGGTTTGATACATAATGGAATGTACTTCACGCGGCTGGCACAACGGAAGAGCTCACGTCGGCTTGAAGCGTCGACCTATAGAGTTTGAGGTGGGTAATCACGTATTCTTGAAGGTGATGATTAAGAGAGGAGTAGTCAGATTCAGCAAGCAAGGGAAACTAGCGTCGAGGTATCCATTAGTCCATATCCCTAATATATACATCCTTTTACCGGGACCCATTCATTCACATTTAAATCTAACATATGAAAATAAAACACTTAATTACAGTCCATAAGAGTCTGATCATGACCCTCTTACTATAATTACATACCCAACTATTTATACAATAGTTCAAAAGAATTTAATTACAATTCTTTTTACATAAAATACATTTTACAAAAGTATTGTCAAGGCCACATGTTGCCTTTCTTCACAATCACGGCCTCATCGGAGCGCCATCTCCCTATAAACTCCCTGTACTTGAAAAGGGGGTCCCACGATGGGGTGAGCAATGCCCAGAAGTGATAATCTCCTACAAGGGTTACTCCCTACCTAAGTGCTCATACAATGATCAAACCAACCCATACACATCCAAGCAAAAATGTCTACATGAATGTCGTATGTCATGCATGGAATGTCTTCATGCCCATATCCTGAGTCACTCACCAACTCCCTCACATATGCCTATGCCAAGTGTGACAACCATCACTGGTAGTACTAATGGCACACATATCGTCGCGGGTCTCTTACACCCATACATAACTTTTCGGATCACACCGCGAGTCTCTTACACCCATGTTCCAAGCTTTTCACCTTATGGGATTAACGGCTCCCTTCTTACTTCGCCCAACACACATTATTTATATTTCTTTTTATGTTTTAAACCATGAGACATTTATTGGACATCATCCAAAGTACGAGTTCGCTATCCATTCATCAACACTGATGATGGATGACCATACCCATGCACACACACCCAATATGTTGATGTCCCTATGCATATGAAATGCATATATGTCATTTCATGCTATGTCATGCTACATGCATAATAAGAGCTACATGCAATATTTCTAAATTTCGGATAATTATATTTCCTACATATAATTTTCATTCATCACCATTTCCATGTTAATACATCATGCAAGCACATATTAAAGTGATTTTTACACACAACAGCATGTTATTTTTTTTCTTCTAACAATAACACACAAAATGGCCCAAATCTTGGACCCACATAAAGTGAAGCCCTCTTGAAAATTCCCCTTCATGGTTTTGTCAGGAATTCTTGTGATACCAAAACACACCACAAAACCAGAAGACATCGAAGTCAGAATTAAAACCAAACCCAGAACCTTGAGACTACACAGCTTAGGTCACGAAAATTCGGCCCGGGCGACAAGCAGTCCCAAGAATTCAGCAGAAGCGTGCAAAGCCGGTCCCAAAATTCCTAAAAATTCCTATACTCAATCCCAAAAATTTGGGACTGAAATTTACGACCTCTCACGGCCTCTAAGAAAACCCTAAGCCATTCAATAGCTTTTAAGCTAGAAATTACCCAAGTATGAAAATTCTCTACCTCATGGAGTTTGACGAAACTCCAAGATTTTGGTACTCACGCGTAGCTTGAGATGCGTGGATCAACTTTGCCTTTTACTCCGACGAAAACCTACGGTCGTAAAACCCAGGAAAATTAGAAATTTTCAACAAAATGGCAAAATGATATTAATAATAATAAATTTCCATAATGGTTCGGGAAGCTGAAAATTCTGTAGATCTCGGATGGCCGAAATGGAATTGCGTCGTTAAATTCATCGTGAAATCTAGTGACCTGAAGATTCGGTCAGTGCAGAGACAATTTGAAGAATTTTTACGAGTTTACGGTGATAAGTACGCCCGATTGACTCCCGGGGGCAAGATTTTCTGAAAATTTGAGTCGGGGAAATGGCTTGGTAAGTTCATTTTAAAATAAATTGGGCGAAAATAAATAAATTGTTCGGGACGAAAGCGGTTTAAATGATAGATGGACGAGATAAGCGAAAAAAGGATAAAATAAAAGAGAGAAGCAAAGGAAGAAAAGAAAACAACAAGGAGAGCGAGAAGAGAGCGAGAGAGAGAAAGGGAAAAAAATTTCCCTTCTCTCTAAGATCTACAGAAATCATACCGTAGATTTTCGTTGGAGGAAAAGGCAAAGTTGATCCACGCATCACAAGCTACGCGTGGGTACCAAAATCTTGGAGTTTCGTCAAACTCCACGAGGTAGGGAATTTTCCTACTTGGGTTATTTCTAGCCTAAAGGTCATTTAATGTCATCAGTCCATATCCCCAATATATACATCCCTTTACCGGAACCCATTCATTCACATTTAAATCTAAAATATGAAATGTATAAATAGAGTATGTAATTATAGTAAGAGGGCCGTGATTGGACTCTTATGGACTGTAATTAAGCGTTTTATTTTCATATTTTAGATTTAATGTAATGTGAAGCAGGGATCTTCTCAGCAGGATATCGACTGATAATTTCCTAATGGGGTTATCTCTTGTTGGGACCTTGAATGGGTTTTATGATTATCTGCATTATATTCAGGTTCTTATGTTGGGTAAAGCTCCCTACAGAGCAGGAGGCTCACGCAGATTTTTTAAATATGGATCCCGATAAATAGGACACAACAATATGGTATCGGGTCACCCGAAATCCACAAGAATTCCGTGGGTTAACAGGTTGTTAATGGGATCCCCGAATTTGGGGCGTCACAAAAATCACCAAGCAAAAGGGAGGGGCAGCTAAGAAAAAGGTCAAGGAGACATCCTCAAAAGGTGCATGCTTCCATTGTGGCAAAGAAGGCCATTGGAAAAGAAATTGCAAGGCCTACATGGAGTAAAAGAAGAAAGTGGCATGTGATGCATAAACACCTTCAGGTATTTATTTCATTGAAGTTAACACTATTTCTTATGGCAACTTTTGGGTATTGGATACCGATTGTGGCTCACACATATGTGCTTATATGTAGGGCCTTAGAGACAACAGGAAGCTCACAAAGGGAGAGTCCGACCTTCGGGTGGGTAATGGTGCAAGAGTTGCGTCTATTGCCATTGGGACTTTTGCTTTGAACCTCCTTAGTGGTTTTTGTTTATATTTAGACAATTGCTTTTATGTGCCAGCTTTGACGAAAAACATCATTTTTGTTTCTTGTTTAAACAAGAAAGGGTTTCATTTAAATTTTTGCGATAATAGTTGTTACATTATGTTAAATGATGTTTTTTATGCTGGTGGTACCTTGAGTAATGGGATTTACATATTAGACATGTCAAATCCAATCCTGAATATCAATGATAGTAGGAGACAAAAAGGAGATAATTTGAAATCATCATATTTATGGCATTGTCGTCTTGGCATATAAGTGAGAGACGCCTGTCTGAGTTACACAAGTTTGGAAGCTTAGGGTCATTTGATTATGAATCATTTGACACATGTGAATCATGCTTATTAGGAAAAATGACCAAGTTACCCTTTAAGGGAAAGGGTGAACGAGTAGACGGGCTATTAGACCTAATACATACTAATGTATGTGGTCCTATGTTGGTGCATGCCAGAGGTGGTTTCGTTTACTTCATAACAGCAATGCGATGACTATTCATTATGGAGTGCTTTGTATCTCATGAGGTATAAGTTTGAAGGCCTTTTGAGTTCAAAGAATTGATGAGGTAGAGAAACAACTTGGGAGAAGTATAAAATCACTTAAGATCATATCACAGGGGTGGTGAGTAATTAAACCGTGTTTACGGATTATCTCGGGGACACAAATAGGATTTATTGATGGACTCCACCTTATACACCTGACATAATGGTGTGGTTGAGAAAAGGCAAGACAGTAGACATGGTAAGGTCACATGATGAAATGAGACGAGCTGACACTTGAGGCTATTTGTTTATATCTTTAAACAAGTCCCATCGAAGTTAGTTTGAAGCCTCCATATGAGATATGGACTAACAAAAAGCCTTATCTTTCCCACATGAAAGTATGGGGTTATCCTACTTATGTAAAGCGGACAATATCAGATAAGCTTGAAGCTGGGTCTAATAAGTGTCTGTTTGTTGGATATCCTAAAGAAACAAGAGGATATAAATTCTACAACACTTTGGAACAAAGGTTGTTTGTTTCAAAGCATTCTGTCTTCTTAGAAAAAGAGTTTCTCTTGAGAGAAGACAGTGGGAGTAAAGTGGAGCTTAGTGAAGTTTAAGATGCTCTAACAGATGCGTCTCATTTGACTAAACCTGAAGCTATAATTCAGATAAGATTGAAGCTAGGTCTAATAAGTGTCTGTTTGTTGGATATCCTAAAGAAACAAGAGGATATAAATTCTACAACACTTTGGAACAAAGGTTGTTTGTTTCAAAAGCATTACATCTTCTTAGAAAAGAGTTTCTCTTGAGAGAAGATAGTGGGAGCAAAGAAAGAGTGGAGCTTAGTGAAGTTCAAGATGCTCCTATGAGACGCGTCTCCATCGGCTAAACACAGGCTATAATTCATGATGATGAATTAATGGCCAGGCTCTTCTAAAACACAAGAGTGTTTTGTACAGACCATAGGATAAATTCACATTACCCGAAAATTGGATTTCTCATCAGCAAACAAAGGGCGTATTGCTCATAGAAAATGATGGGCTTGACTACCTCGAAGAATCTACGAGCAGTTCGCTAATCTTATCAATGACAGCCATGAAGTCGAAGATGGATTCCATGTATACAAACCAAGTGTGGTTTCTGGTTGATCCTTTGAAAGGGATAAAACCCTTAGGGTGAAAATGGATCTTTAAGAAGAAGATGGACATGGAAGGTAATGTGATTACCTATAAAGCTAGGCTTGTGGCTAAGGGTTATCGTCAAAAACAAGGAATTGATTATGATGAGACTTTTAGTCCAATAGCTATGCTTAAATCCATAAGAATACTCCTAGCCATCGCTGCTCATTATGATTATAAGATATGGCAAATGGATGTGAAGACAGCTTTCCTCAATGGAAACCTAACCGAGGAGGTGTATATGACACAGCTTGAAGGCTTCATATCTGGAAATGGCAGTAAAGTATGCAAACTTCAGAGATCCATTTATGGGTTGAAGCAAGCATCTAGAAGTTGGAATATCCGATTTGATGAGACAATTAAAGAGTTTTGTTTCTCACAAAATCTAGATGAGCCTTGTGTATATAAGAAGACAAATGGAAGTGTAGTCGTATTCCTAGTCTTGTATGTGGATGACATACTTACGATGAGGAAAGCGATGTCTGATAGCCTAATCTGATGCAAAATTTGATTTTATCAAGAATTTCTCCATGAAAGACCCCTTGGAGAAGCGACCTATATATTAAGGATAAGATCTATAGAGATGGAATCCTAAAGGTTCATGGTCTTTTCCACCGATCTACATACATAGACAAGATGCTGAAGAGGTTTAGCATGAAGCAATCCAAGAGAGGATATGTCCCCATGGTTAGAGGGATCACGCTCTCGAAGTCTCTGTGTCCGTGGACACAAGATGAGAGGACACGCATGAGTATGATACCATATGCTTCGGCTATAGGATCGATCATGTATGTTATGTTATGTACTAGACCCGACGTATCATATGCTCTGAGTGTCACGAGCAGATACCAATCAGACCCAGGTATGGGTCATTAGGTGGCTGTCAAAAATATCCTTAAGTACTTGAGAAGGACTAAGGATGTATTCTTGATTTATGGAGATGGGGATCTTATTGTTAATGGGTATAGTGATGCCAGTTTCCAATCTAATAGAGATGACTCCAAATCTCAATCAGGTTACGTTTTCACATTGAATGGTGGTGCAGTCAGTTGGAAGAGTTCCAAACAAGAAAGCGACTCGGTTCTACAAGAATCAGTACATCGTAGCTTCTGAAGTAGCTAAAGAAGCGGTTTGGATAAAGAAGTTCATTATTGAACTAGGAGTGGTACCTAGCATTGTTCATCAGATACTTTTGTATTGTGACAACAATGGAGCCATATCACAAGCTAAGGAACCATGGTCTCATCAAAGGTCCAAACACGTACTCAGAAGATACCACTTGATCAAAGAGATCATTGGAAGGAATGATGTAAAAATAGAGAAGATACCACGCCATCAGGAATGACTAGCGTCTTTGACCAAGCCTCTTCCCCCGAGAGAGTACAAATCACACGTTCTAGCCTATGGTATGAGATACATGGGCGATTGGCTTTAGTGCAAGTGAGAGTTTGTTAGAGAAGTGCTCTAAAGGCAATCGCCATTAGCACTTATTGTACACACAACATATTATTTAATATGTAAGGCTTCTTCGTTAATTCGATATTCACACATTGAATTAATATAGATCTTTAATCGAATTAATGAAGTCCATGATATATAACATAGCATGAAGGAAATCATGATAGGATCATGATAATAAGATTACTATCATGTGCAATTATGTTAGTGTCTAAATTATCTCTAGTCATAAGATCAACAAGACTGGATATTGTTGATCCAGACCAGGCTTCAGCACATGTCGTATAACGATTGGATAAGCCGATTAGATCTTATAAGCGTGATCATGAGTTGATCGAGTTGGCGTGTGGATGCTAGCTTTAAGGTAGCTAAGTACACATCGGATACCTATAATGAGACAATCATATGGATCATCTATTTAAATGTAGATGATTGTCACAAATCATAACAATGCTGATTATCCTTGACGAGATTATGAGATATCTTGGATGTTGATCTTGTACTTTGACCTCAATCCATATTGCCTCTCAGGGGGTCGCTCATTAAATGAGGATTGGGTATAGTTTGAAGTAGCCAACAAAGGATTCGCCACTCCCAATAGAGGGAGGGTATACCTAAGGCCTCTTGTCGGAATCATTACTCGGGAATCTCAGTAGGGAATGCCTTGAGTGTCTTGAGTGCATAACGGTTGAGTGATGAATATAGGGACAAGATCAAATATCACTTGGGCTAGGTGTGGCATAGCCAGTCTAGTGGGAGCTACACATTCTCTATGCTCTAAACCAAGTAGGGTGTAGATTGGTGAAAGGACAAATTACACGGTATTTGTCTATGGGAAGGGTATGAAGTCAGACCACTGACTCTTCGGTCAATTGGGGGTCATGATGTGTTGCTAGATACCAATCTTGACTTGCTTCATTCAATAGTTGAATCAAGTGGCCAACATAACCAAAACCTAATGGGTCACACTTAGAAAATTAGAGCTAATATGAAATGGTTGGATGTGATCTAGAAAATATGAGGAGTTAATTCTCATGAATGAAATGTCACGGGATTAGTGGAATCCTGGGTTCGAAAGCCCTCACTTAGAATGTAGGCAGGCTTGTACCTCGGCTTAGGGTCGTATGGGAACTCACCATAACACATGGGGATGCGTGTAACCTATCATCACTTAGAGTGAGGGGAATTTTGGTCATTTTAAAGGATAAGGTTTTCGTATAAAAGGAAAGTTATGGAAACCCTAAAAGGATTATGACTCTTTGAGACTTGAGAGAGTTCGTGAGAAAAGCCATTTTTGTTCTCTCATCTTCATGAAGGTGTTCTAGAGTTCTAGAGACTCGGGTATTTGGCTTCCTCTTTGGATCGGGACTTGGCTAGCATCGGGACCTTTTTCGAGACCGTTGCCTTAGAGGTTGTCGACTTCACTCTTGTGGATACCGTTAGAGGTGAGCCTAGAACTTGATTCGCTTCGGTCTAAAGCTGCCCCGACCACTATCTCGGTTTTGGAACCAACACAAGGTAATCCTAAACCCTTCTCTTTGTTATATAACCGGATTTGATGCTACAAGGGGTCCTTGGATGGGTTTTGTTGGGATTTTTTTTTTTTCCACTGCTATTGGCAAGTGTTGCACCCACGAAACCCTTCATAGGATCTGAAACTTGAAGAATGAAAAATATTTCAAAACTACTTTTCAAAAGTCCACAAGTGAAAGTCCATCAACCGTTGCAATTTTAGTGGTAGGAAGGACATATTAGTGGTACTTGTCCTCTGAATGGATCGAGGTCTCAACCTACAAGTCAAAGAAGGCTTAGGTTGAAAAATCGATGATCACTTAATCTGCAAGGACCCAAAAAGATTGGTGCCCGAACATGAATTTGAACATTTATAGAAATTGTCGGCCGAGGTGTGAACGATGTCGATCAAGGTGTGACGATGGCATGTCTTGTGAACAGTGTTGGTCGATCGGGTGAAACGGTCAAGCAATTGTGAATTGGAAGAGTGGTGAGACTCTACCAGTTGGATGCAGTAGCTCATCCAAAATCCAGAAGAAGAAATGATCGATTAGTTATGTGAAGCGATTCGTGGGTTGGTCCACCGGTCGATTCCGCCGACCCTGAAGCCGATAACATTTATATGTACAACGGCTATAAACGACTAGTGTACAGTAACCGGTCGACCGGTTGGCAGCTTAAGTGATTCAAGTTCCCGCTCTATAAATAGAGTGTGGGGGATCACTAGTTGAATATGAGACTTATTGTATATCCTCTCAAACATAATTTCTCTTATGAATCAATTCTCAAACTAAGATTGTGAGTGCATTCATTTTACATGTGCATCTTTGTGTTCATTAAAGCTTGAGTTGTATTTGAAATATCTTGAGAGCTTGAGAGAAAGTGTCTCAGTGTGCTTAAGCGAGAAAGCTTCAAGTGTGTATAGCTTGAAGGAATTGTGAAGAGCCCATTGGATCCAAAATCTAAGTGTAATCAAGCTCGGGATTGGAGCTTGGACCTTCGAGTGCGTATAGCTTGAAGAGGTGCCCATTTGAGCCATAATCCAAATGTAAAGAAAGAAGCTTGGGTTGGAGTTTGTCATTAGTGGAACCCTCACCGGTTGAAGGTTGAGGAGAAGTGAATGTAGGCAAGGTTGTGCCGAACCACTATAAATTTGGGTTTTGCTTTCTCTATCCTTATCTATTTAATTTAGTGTTATTATTACATTTAAATTAAAGATTTATTGTAGTTGTGCACAAAGTTTTTGAAAACCAATTCACATCGCCCCCCCTCCCACCCTCTTGGTTAGGTTGCTTAGTCATATTGAACTTTCAAAGAAGATATGCATTAGATCCCAATTTACGAATGATAGGATAAGGGTCCATGGCTCTTGCATGAAGTTTTTTTGAAAACATTTTTGGAATTTTTTCAGGACGGATGCAAACCATGACATATTCACCAACATTATATTCCTTAGATATATGATGCACATCGATGTATACTCTTCATTACTTAAATCTTTTGGCGGGTGTAGCATAGATGTGTTTTAAAGTTTTGCGAGTTCGAACACGCATGTGAGGTGGTAAAGGAACAAGATCAATGAGTGTGTGGGGTGAGTAGCCATTAACAATTTGAAAAGGAATTTTACCAGTTGAACGGTTAACAAAATTGTTATAAGCAAACTAGTTGTTGACAAAATTAAATCCCAAACACCTTGTTTTACCCCAACCGAACACTTAAGTAGATTACCTAAACTATGATTAACAACCTCAGTTTGGCCATCAGTTTGAGGATGAAAAGCAGATGAAAATTTCAAAGTAGTGCCAAATAATTTCCTAAGAGTTTTCCAAAAATAGTTGACAAATTTCACATCTCTATCAAGTTCAATGGTGGAAGGCAAACCATGCAATTTAACAAATTCTCTAAAAAATAATTTAGCAACATGTGAAGCATCATTGGTTTTGTTCCAAGGAATAAAATGTGCCATCTTAGAAAACTTGTCAACAACCAAAATAGAATCATGTTCTCTAAGGCTATGCCTAACAAATCCTCTCTCGAAAAGTCCTTCTACTTGCCTATTCAACTCCTCTCTCTCTTTAGGATTCATCATATAATATGGAAGGTTAGGCAGTTGAGAACCTGGAACTAAATCTATAGCATGTTGGATGTCTCTTAAAGGTGGTAGTTCATTAGGAAACTCATCGGGCACCATATCAACAAAATCATCTAGCAAATTCTTCACTTCCAAAGGAACATCAACAATTGAAGAATCGGATGGAAATTCTTTTGCCATTAATGCTAAGCACATACCAATCTCAATTCCCTCTCTCTCAAACTTCTTATATTTTAAAATATGCAAATTCCGTTCAGGAAGTTTAGAGATGTCACGTTTACATTGCAACCTTAGGCTTAGCAAGTCTCAAAATAATGTTCTTACCCTTGTACTTAAAGGAATAAATGTTATCGTTACCAAAATTGGTAACATTAAGATCATAAAGCCAAGGGTGACCTAAAAGAACATGGGCAACATCCATGGGTAGTACATCACAATAGATTTCATCCTTATAATCCCCCATTTGAATAGAGACTAGACAGGATTGAGAGCGACGAGACAAGTGGTCATTCACCCGTCTTTACTCACAAAGGATTTAGATGTGGTTACACTTTAGTTTAACAATTTAACGACATCCTTAGAAACCACATTCTTGAACTACCCCATCAATCATGAACTTGTTTCTTATCCCACTCTATATGAGCGAAATATACTAGTACACTTCCAATTATCATTATCTGATTTGTGGATAGCGCATCAACCACACCAACACACGCATCATCATCACAATCTTCATGAAGATCATCTTCATCACCAGAAAAATCTAAAGGATCAACAATTTGTTCTTCCTCATCCTTCAAACTACTATGTTCCATATCTAATGCCAATACATGTTGGGGACAACAAGACGCAATATGACCCTTATGGAAAACAATCGATGAATTACTAGCCTTAGAGTCAATAGGAGAAACAACAGGAAGAGAGTTACGCAAATTAGACTATGTTAGTGATGTGCCCTCGGGCAATAGTTTAATTGTTATTACTTTCATATTTCAATAATAAAGAGGAATTTTCATTATCATCTTACATTTCTAATTTGGTGATTTACTCCATGAATAGTTGATTCCCCTTATGGTCATCAAGTGTGTGACTTGATAGTAGAACCACAAGACTTGAAATGGAATACTATTCTAAATTGTCCATGGTGGATTTCATTATTGAATTGGAGACGATGGCGAGATTAAGACTAGTATAGTTTGTGGAGTGGTCATTCTCTGCGATCATGCATATATGATATTAAGTCAGCTCATAAGTACATGTTGGTGAACATTATGCCGGGATCGACCCATCATGAGAATCTTACATGGATTATAAGTCACAAGTACTTCTCATCATAATAATGCTTCTTTTTATCCTTCAACCTAACACCACCATAGGTCCCTACATGAGGAGCTTTATGTTTTGACACAGTTCGACATCATTTATAATAGTGTGGTAATACAGACTGAAGTTGGACATAGAATAAATCATATAGAGGGATGTGAGTGGATGAAAGGGATTTGTCCCTCATTTTAGAGAGATATATGTGGGCCCTCGACATGTGAGAATGAAAATTGCATGGCCATGCTCATATGAATTAATAAGGGTTATTAAGGGTATTAATGTCATTTGTATTATTAGTTTACATGGAGGTCAAGAAATTTGCATGATTGAACTTTACAAGGGAAACATAGTCCATATTTATGTAAGTGGATTATCGTTGAAGTAAAAGGACTCAGTATTCATCATGGATAGTTATAGTAGACTAATGACATCCACAGGTGGTATAATGCGAGTGGGCTGAAATGGGCTTTTTGAGCCCACTACCAACATTATGTGGACCCATATAGAATGGGCCGGAAACCAACCCTTGGGCCTAAAATTGGTATTTAAACCCAAGGGATCCCTAAGCGGATTGATTCATTCATTTTTCACAATCGAGAAAGGTGACTAAGGGTTTTCTTGAGACTCAACCCGGTGCTAGCACACTAGTTTCTCTCGGTTCTTGAAGAAGGCTCGTTCGTGTGGATATCTATAGAGGGTGGAGCGATCTACTACGCCTTTTAGTTTGACAAAGAGGGCAGCCTTTTATGGCCCTTTCTACGACACAAGGATCTTTCGGTGAATAAGGTATTCTTCATCCTGAATCATGCGTCCGGATCATGGGTCCGCAGTCGAGGATGAAAAAACGAGAATTTTTATTTTTCCGTTGTGTATATGCAGCTCAGTCGCCGGTAAAAACCAGCGGTGGTATCCAAGCCACTTGTGACCGTCAATATGGTTTCTTTAACCTGCATATGATGTGTATGGTCCGATCTAATATGTTAAAAAATCGTATCTTTATTAAAACAGATGATGCATAGGATAGGTATAGTTCATTAAAAATCGTATCTTTATGCATAGGTGATGCATAGGATTTGTGTAGTTCATTAAGGACCGTGTCTTTATGCATGGTTGATGCATACGACATATATGGTTTTGTAAAAGGCGGTATTAATTCCATAATCATGAAGGGCAATTGTACTAGGAGAAAGAATGTTAATTCGATTAACAGGATCTAGGGTTTTGTATTTTTTTTTTTTTTAAGGGGCCTTGCCTCGAGGCCTACGGAGGGCATCTTACCCTTGACCACGCCCAGGCGCCTGACCCGCGGGGGCGCTGCCCCTTGACCCCAGGGCAACCATTTTTTTGAAAAATGTAGGGGTTATTTTGAATTCAAATTCTAACCATTAAATTTGCATTTAATTTGTAACGTTTCGAATTAATTCTTACAATTAAGTTTGCATTAATTCTTACGAAGTAATTCCTATAATTAAGTTTGAATTAATTCGTAACGTTTCAAATTAATTCTTACAATTAAGTTTGAATTAATTCAAACCAATTTTTGCCTATAAATACAAACGAGTCCTGATGTTACAAAATACGGTCTACGCATAAATTATTGAGATATTATAATTATTGTATGTTTTGTGAAAAATATGTATGGTGTATAGCATGGCTCTTAGACCAATGTGAATATGGATGTTGTAATTTAAATATTTGTTTATTTTGGGATATGTAATTTAAATACGGCATGTGTGTCGTTTTAAATTTTTAAGCATTTTTGGGATATGTAATTTAAATACGACATGCGTGTCGTGTTTATTTCTTGTAATTTATTTATAAGTTGTATAGTATAAAGACAATTTGTAAAGAAGAATAGCTGCTCAAGGATGGAGATCACTCAAAATCACAAAAGGTTGTAGAGGATGCATTCTTCTCAAACTTTGATTCGATGGTGGAGACCATTCAGCACATTCCAGGCAAATCCATGGAGTTGGAGTTTTTACCTACAATTGACCTTTAATCTTCATATTGGCTTATGAAGATCAATCTAGTTTTGGGTCATGCTTTGACACGTTTAATTTATGCCATTATTATATGCATGTGATGATATGAATGGTATGATGGATGAATTATAGTTCAAATGGTAGGATTAAAATATAAATTAAATCTCTCTCTAGAAATTAAGGCATAAAATGTCTACCATAATTTCACACTTGTCAAGACTTCGATTGACTACATGGGTCATGCCAAAGCAGGGTATGTAATCCATCTTAGTAAGGCATGATTGATAATGGTGATATCTATATGTATGAGTTTGGTGGACTTAACATGGTTATCAAAATAGTTTTGGACCTAGGGCATTAATGGGATTTTACTTATGACATGTGATTGTCAAGTCCCATTAGATACAATTGATAATTAGTTACCTACCTAAATAACCAGACTTTGGGTGATAAGCCAAAGCTTACTTAGAGTTTGGTGAAATATGGTTCTTGGACCACTAAGGTCTCAAATATTGAGATTATCAAATTAAAATAAGAGGGTTAAATATTTGGTAATATTTAGTGGGAGTATTTTATGCCTCACATATTTAATTATTGAAATTCTAAAATACTTGGCATATGACTTGTAGATAATGGCAACAAACAACACTAACTTTGTCAACGCGTGTCAGTCCTTGAGAAGGACCAAACTGATAGAGCAACTTCCTTGGCGGCATAGGAACTTAGAATGCGTTCTCATGCGAAAGGAAGTTATATCCTAGATGAACCAATCCCAGAACTTTGTAGCAAATCCTCCACAGGGCTCGAAAGGGATACTTATATGTTAAGCATCAAAATGATTCGGTCGTGTTAAATGCCTCATGCTTGCCACCGCCAAGATCACAGGCTTCATAAGCCGAGATGGTTGATATGGGGCATTTACCATATTAGCCCGTCTGAGGAAATGTTCCGAAGCGAGGCCAGCGTCGAGGTTTGCCACTATCAAGGCATTACTTTCCTGCAAAATGGTTGCAGGCAGCTCAGTCAGCCCTTATGTCTTAAAAATGAAAGGCTACCTAGATCATCTTGAAGCTTGGTCTATCGATTGAGAATTGGCCCGCGATATCATTCTCCAAACTCTACCTGAAATACTTCACTGTCGTTTTATTATGAACTACAACATGCATAACATGGAGAAAACGATTTCTGAGCTGCACGGATGCTTAAGACTGCTGAACAGAACATTAAGACTACTAGTAATGTTCTGATGGTTCAAAAGGGTAAAGGTAAGGACACGAAGAGGAAATGGGTAACAAAGGGCAAGGCAAGGATAACAAGCCCCGAACCCGATCTTGATACTAAAAGGAAAAGGCCTAAAACTAAGCAACCTAAGGCTAAGGAACCAAAGGAAGGGCAATGCTTTTAACGATGAGCGAGTCATTGGAAAGGAATTCTGGCTTCTACTTGGAAGATTTGAAGAAGAAGAAGGGTACTGAGACTACATCTTCAGCTATTTATGTAATATAAGTCAATTTATCTACTTCCATTTCATGGGTATTGGATACTGGTTGTGGATCTCACATTTGTGTAAATGCGCAGGGTCTCAAAAACAGTAGATCATTAGCTAAAGGCAAGGTAGACCTACGAGTAGGCAATAGAGCAAGAGTTGTTGCTTTAGCTGTAGGAACTTATTATTTATCATTGCCTTCGGGACTAGTTTTAAAATTAGATAATTGTTATTATGTTCCTGCAATGAGTAGAACTCATCATTTCAACTCATATTTGGACATGGTTGGATTCTCTTTTATTATTAAGAATAATACTTGCTCCATTTATTACGGTGATATCTTTTATGGGGATGCTCACTTATCAAATGGTCTCTATATCCTAAACCATGACAATCCAAATGCAAAGTCCATCTATAACATTAATACCAAAAGGTTTAGATCTAATGATTTAATATGACCTATCTTTGGCACTATCATTTAGGCCATATAAACGAGAAACGTATTTCCAATCTCCATCAAGATGGACTTTTACATTCATTCGATTTTGAATCTTATGAAGTATGTGAATCTTGTTTGTTAGGCAAAATGACAAAATCACCCTTTACAGGTCATAGTGAAAGGGTTGATGACTTATTAGGCTTTGTACATATCGATGTATGTGGTAGATAAGTTCCTGCGCGGAAGGAGGCTGATACTTCATTACCTTCTGAGATGATTATAGTAGATATGGTTATCTCTATCCAATGAAACATAAGGATGAGTCTTTTGAAAGTTCAAAACATTCAAGAATGAGGTACAAAACCAACTTAGTAAAAGTATAAAAGCTCTTCAAACATATCGAGGTGGTGAATACCTAAGCCAAGATTTTGATGACTATCTTAAAGATTGTGGAATAGTTTCACAATTTACTCCACCACAAACACCCTAATGGAATGGTGTTTCATAATGGAGAAATGGAACCTTATTAGATATGGTTCGATCAATGATGAGTCAATCAGATCTTCCAATACCCTTTTGGGGGTATGTCTTAGAAACTGCTGCATTTCTACTTAACCGCATTCCATCTAAGTTGGTTCAAAAGACACCATATGAGATATGGACTAGGAAGCCTCCTAGTTTGTCTTTTCTTCAAATTTGGGGCTATGAAGCTTATGTGAAGAGTCAGATCTCTGACAAATTAGCACCTAAATCAAATAAATGCCTTTTTGTGGGGTATCCTAAAGAAACAAAAGGATACTACTTATACAATAGTTCAAAGAACAGAGTGTTTGTTGCTCGTAATGCTATATTTTTGGAAAGAGAGCACATATCCAAAGGAACTAGTGGGAGTAAAATTCAGCTTGACAAAATCCGAGTACCACAAAGAAGCATTGAACCAATTATGGAAACTCAACAAGTTTCACAAGATGTTGTTGAATCTACACAAGTACCACAGACCACAAGAAGGTCACGGTAGGATCTGTCGAGAATCCACAGAGATATGGATTTCTTATAACTGACAATCATGATGTCATTCTCATGGATCATGATGAGCCCACATCTTACCAAGAGACCATATCTAGTCCAGACTCCAATAGATGGCTTGAAGCCATGAAATTTGAGATGCAATCCATGTATGATAATCAAGTTTGGACCTTGATTGATCCACCCAATGGTCTAAAGACTATAGGGTGCAAGTAAGGTCCTCAAAAGAAAATGACATGGATGTAATGTGCATACCTTTAAGGCACGGTGGTTGCAAAGGTTTGAAACAAACACATGGTGTTGACTATGATGAAACTTTCAAGCGTGGTATGCTTAGAATCTGATAGAATCCTATTAGCCATAGTTGCATACTACGATTACGAGATATGACAAATGGATGTCAAAACAACATTTCTTAACGAAAAATTGCTCGAGGATGTGTACATGACACAACCAAAGGGTTTTGTCAATCCTGAGAATGTTGGAAAGGTATGCAAGCTTCAGAGATACATTTATGGATTAGACGAGACATCTAGCTAAGAATCTTCCGTTTTGATGAGCCAATTAAAGTATTTGGTTTTATCAAAAATGAAGATGAACTGTGTTTACAAGAAGGTTAATTAGGCCCGCGATAGTTTTTTCTAGTGCTTTTACGTTGATGACATCCTACTCATTGGAAATGACATCCCGGCTTTGCGAGAATGTCGAAGTCTTGTTCTTGCGAGTAGTTGTTTCTGATGAAAGACTTGGAATTGAGAAGACCGCACATATTCTAGGCATTAAAGATCCCCAAAGTGATTGGCCCTAAGTAGGAATACATATATAAACAAAGAAATCTTGAATGGGTTCGAGTATCTCTGAAAACTTCTAAGAGGTTTTGCCTATGTGTCATGGCATTAGTCTAAGCAAGACTCACTGTCCAACGATGCAAGATGAGCGAGACCGCATGAGTAAGATTCCATATGCTTCTTCTATTGGTTCTATCATGTATGCTATGTTGTGTACTCGAACGGATGTGTCATATGCCTTAAGTATGACTAGCAGATACTAATCAAATCCCAGTAAAAGTCATTGGACAGCAGTTAAGAATATCCTTAAGTACTTTAAAGATCTGGAATACATTCTTGGTATGGAGAACGAGGAAGATGAGCTAGTTGTAAATGGCTACACTGATGCTAGCTTCCAGTCTGACAAGGATGATTTCATATCGTAGTCAGGTTTTGTGTTTTGTTTGAATGGAGGTGCTATTAGCTGGAAAAGTTCAAAGCAAGACACCCCTTGATGATCATTCTACTATAGAGTGGTATATATTTGCAATCGGAAAGCGACTAAGAAAATTCTGTTTGGATCGAGTTCATCGGACTTGGAGTGGTTCTTAGTACCTCGAACCGTTGGACCCTATTTTGTGATAATAATGGGGCTATATCACAAGCTAAGGAACCTAGATCCTGGCAGAGATCGAGTACATACTTAGGCGTTTCATCATCCAGAGATTGTTGGCCAGAGAAATGTCAAGATATGCAAAGTATCTACTAATGACAACGTTGCAAATCCACTAACTAAGCCATTCCCACTAGCGAATCATGAGAGTCACATTAGGTCAATGGGTATTAGATACATGTTAGATTGGCCCTAGTGCAAGTGGGAGATTGTTAGTGATGTGCCCTCGGGCAATAGTGTAATTGTTATTACTTTCATATTTCAATAATAAAGAGGCATTTTCATTATCATCTTACATTTCTAATTTGGTGATTTACTCCATGAATAGTTGATTCCCCTTATGGTCATCAAGTGTGTGACTTGATAGTAGAACCCTGGACTTCAAATGGAATACTATTCTAAATTGTCCATGGTGGTTCATTATTGGTGGAGCAATAGTGAATTAAGACTAGTATGGAGTTTGACCGATGATCATGTTCTCTGCGATCATGCATATATAATATTAAGTCAGCCCATAAGTACATGTTGGTGAACATTGTACCGGATCGACCCATCATGAGAATACTACATGGATTATAAGTCACAAGTACTTCTCATCATAATAATGCTTCTTTTTGTCCTTCGAACTAACACCACCATAGGTCCCTACATAAGGAGCTTTATGTTTTGACACAGTTCAACATCATCTATAATAGGGTGGTAATACAGACTATAGTTGGACATAGAATAAATCATGTAGAGGGACATGAGAGGATGAAAGGGATTTGTCCCTCATTTAAGAGAGATATTTGTGGGCCCCTCAACATGTGAGACTGGAAATTGCATGGTCATGCTCAAATGAATTAATAAGGGTTATTAATGTCATTTGTATTATCAGTTTAAATGGTGGTCGAGAAAATTGCATGATTGAACTTTACAAGGGAGACATAGTCCATGCCTTGTGTTCAATTAGGATATCGTGAGACAAAGGGACTTTGACATTTATTATGGATTAGGTCATGTTGGGCTATTGACATCCACATAATACGGGGTGGTCATAATGCCTTGCAAGAGGTTGCTTATGATCCGTGGCTCGAAATGAGCTTTTTGAGCCCACTGCCAACATTATGTGGACCTACAGGGTCACACACATACAATGGGTCGGAAACCAACCCTTGGCCTAAAATTGTTATTTAAACCCAAGGGATCCCTATGTGGATTGATTCATTCGTTTTTCACAATCGAGAAAGGCGGCTAGGGTTTTGTGGGGCTTCGGCAGTCTTCAGCACACTCGTTTCTCTCGGTTCAGAAGAAGGCTTCGTTTGTGTGGATAGTTGTAGAGATGGAAGCGTCTGTTGTGCCTTTCAATTAAACGGAGGATTGACACACCACGGCCCATTTGCGACCTGGCCACCTCTTCCGGTGAAATAAAGTATTCTTCTATCCCTGAATCATCTAATCGGATCACATGAATCCCTAGTCAGTTTAGAAAAAGGCGAAATTTTTAATTTTTGTGTTGTGTATGTATGCTTAATCGCCAGTAGAAACCCAACAAACTCTTGGCTCCTAATGTTATTGGGCCTAGTATTACCGTTTGATGACATGGACTGTGACTTGGACTAACTTATATGTGCAAAAGAGGAGGGTCTATTGAACTTCTCGACTTCTAAGGCTTTTTGATATACATCCTCTACAGTGTGTGGAGCATGCAATTTAACCATCATTTGAATGTTGAATCTGAGACCATTAACAAATTGAGTGCAGATAACATTAACAAAATGAGTGTAGACAGCAAATTGATCCTCAACATAAAACTCACTACACCTAAGCCTAGCTTCCTCAAATTTAGTAGAATATCCAGCCACACTAAGAGTCATTTGTTTTAGATTCATCATGTTAGAGAACAATTAACTCTTATATGATGGAGGAATGTGCTTTTCTTGCAACTTTGCTTTCATAACAGCCCATTAGATGATGGGTGGTTCACCTAGATGAATCATGTCTTGCAACACATTCTGTCAGTACATCTTAGCTGAATTGGTTAATTTCATTTTAGCAAACCGAATTCGTTCACTATCAATCATTTCATACCAATCAAAATATTCCTCAATAGCAACTAACCAATTAGAGAAAGCATTAGGATCCATTCAACCATCAATTCAGGAGCACTAACCTTGACTTTTTTTGTGGTGTCCCTTTAAGGTTGTCTAACCTGTCTATCCTAATCCCTACCCCAATTACCATTAACCCTAGGCTGGTATCACTAAGGAGCGATATCTTCTCCCACCTGATTTGGTGGGTAATTTTGCCTTGGTGGTTGGTAATCTAATGGAAAGTTGACATTAGCAGGTTGAAACTGATCACCTAGGTTGAACTGAAGGTCTCCTGTTGCAGGTAACATCATGTGAGGTTGAGCAATTGAACTACTACCTAAGTGCATTATACCCAGATTCTCATGCAAGCCATTTGTGAATTCATCATATGGATGTGAACCTCCAGAAGGACTTGAACCCCTAGTGTGTGTTGACCCAACGTGTTTTCTAACATTTTCATCAACAATTTCACCTATCTCATGTTTACCCAAATTTTTTAAAAGAAAATCCATTTTTTGATTTATTGCATGAGTTTGTTGTTCAAGGGCAGATTGACGTTGAGTCAATTGACCACACATTGAATTTAAATTACTTACCGATGTAGTGACTGAATCAAATTGTGTTTTATTTCATCATGATGACGAGTAATACAGACTAGACTATCATTAAGATCTTAAGATAAAGCTTGTAGTCTTAAGTCAAAATTACTAAGTCTCTCAGTTGGATCTTTTGTGTTAGGTGAAGAAGAAGATTCAATAGTATCACTTTTAGTGGCTGGCATGTTGAGATAGAATCTAAAATTTCACTGAGTAAGGAAATTTATAAATTATATGCTAATGCAACAAACACAAATCCAAAATGTATTGAATATATCCACCAGTTGCAGTCGCGAAGAATAACTAAAGAACAAAAGTATTTTTTTTTAATACTCTTTGCTCTGTCAAATAAACTGGAACCAAAACAATCAAACAAAATACTTAAATACCATGAATATTAAGCGAGTTTTCAAAGTAAGCATGCCCCATTGAAGAACCTTTTGGTACTTCTGATTCCTTAGCGAGGTTGCAAGGAATGAATAAAATGTCACGATTCCTTATTAGAGCAAGAAAGATTTGGCACAAACTCAGGCCAGAAAAATGGTGCACGACGGCTATAGGTAGTGCAGGGTCGCCAGCCACAAGCTTGAGAATTGTCGATCGAAGGGATTGATTGTGGAGAAGAAAACTTTGGTAAAATCAGTGTCTCTCAAGAACCAGATTCACTCTACGAAACCTTGACTACCGCCAAGAATCTTCCTCCACAGGGACTACATGATCCTCAAGTCAATTCCGAAGAGACTGCATTAATTTTCAATCCCACCACAATCACTAAACCATCCAAGACCTTCAAATATCTCAAATCCACAGAAAGAGAGAGAGAGTGGTGTGGAGAAATGTGAAGAAACATGATGTGGAGAATTGATGTAGCCAAAGATATGCCAGATATGTGGAGAAACGTGCAATTTTGGCATTGGCAGATTTGAATCGATCTGCGGCTAGAGAGTTTTCTTGATCGGTGGTGATGGAAAAGGTGGTAATGGGAGCGATGGTAGTGTTCACTGCGACGGTATGCGATACTATGGTGCGGTGAACGTGGGTCGATGGTTGGGGAGGAAAACAGAAACTAAGGAAGCAGAACAGGAACTTGAACAAACATAAATAACTTGGTCTCAAATCGAAGTTAAGCTTTGATACCAAATTGATGTAGCTCGGCTATGAAGAATAATAAAAATCAAAAGAAAGCGAGCAAAATAAACAGAACAAAGTTCTCAAGTTTTCAATATCATATCAAGTCCCTAAAAAACAATAACATAAGGCGATATTTATAGGCATCAAGAGAAAACCTTAACAGATAAATTCAAAAAGTACAGATAAATAAATAATTAATAATAATAAAAATCATTAAATAACTATTAATAATAAAAATCATCATTGGACTTGGGCTACCTATCTCGTTTAGACCTAGATATGGGCCTACTCTATGCCCCATCACCATCTTATGCCCACTTTTCTCAAGAAGAGTGTTCTTGAGTTAGAGAGAGTGTTCTTGAAGAACAACCTATTCTTGATGTGATTTGAGAGTCAAATCCATACTCGGGTTTTTGGCTTCCCTCTTTAGATCTAGAGTTGGCTAGCACTGGGATTTCATCTAAGACATATGCCTTAGAAGTTATTAGCTCTACTCTTCGTGTAGATACTGTTAGAGATGAATCTAGGACTTGATTTGCTTCGGTCTTTGTTGCCCCGACCATTGGATTGGTTCTAAAATCGTCACAAGGGAAAATCTCACACCCTCTTTGGCTTGAATCGACTTTGATGCTTCAAGGAATCCTTAGAAGGTTTTTGAATATATTTTTTGTTGTTTCCACTGCTTTGGCAACCATTACCAACTTCAAAACCCAAGAGTAAGTTCAAAAAAGGAACCAAATAAGATAGCTAAACACCAAAATTTAGAAATCCAATTCTCAAAGGAGTTTTGGATTAAAATATTTTTTTCGAAAAAAAAATTACAAAAATATGTGGTATGTAAAACTACTGCCTAATCTAGTGCGTTTAGGCCACGTAGGCGACAATTGGGCAAATGTCGTTGTCCTCGACACTTGACTTCATTATTTTAAAGCACGTAGCCATTTATCTTGAGCAATGGCGTTATATATTTTTTTAGAAGCAATTTTAAGAATTAAGATTACGAACACGATTGGCTTCATCATTTAAAAAAAAAAAATTAAAATGTCGTTGTCACCAACAACGGCATTATCGCATATTAAATATATACAGAACCCTTCTTCCTCCCCCATTTCTCTCCTGTTCTTCACCTGCTCCTCTGCCAACAATCGATTAGGGCTTGGAAATCATGTGATTTTTACCCCATATTTTCTCTTCTAGTACTCCATTCGACTCCATAGCAAATAACCCTCCTACATTTGACTGTTTTCTGTTGAAAATTTCTTACATTGTTGCTTTTGTTGGTGTGTTTTGTTGATAATGTGGTGATAAATATTTAGGTTTAGTTCCCATTTTAATCTGTGGTGATAATATTTTGTTGGTGTGGTGTGTTTTGTTGATAATGTGGTGATTAAATGTATATTTTCTTGAGAAACAAACATATGGAAGCTAAGGCCTTGTTTGGTAGCTGTTTTTAACTATTTGTGAGAACAATTGTTCTGAACACATAGAGCATGGTGTGGTATTTTTACGAAAAGTGTTATTATTATCTAAATTTAGTGTTTTTTGTGTTTTTAATAGTTAGTCTAAGAGAAATATAGAAATGAGAGGGCTATCACAAAGGTCCATAAGCATAAAGGTTCGAGCTGTGCACACCACACCAAAATGCATCTCAATTTGCTTTGAATTAAACGGGCATCTTTCGATCCCTAGCTGTCCTCATTTCATTATTATACACTTTAGATGAGAGCGGTTTCTGGGTCCACCCTATTAAGGGCTGCGGTTTAAAGGGAAGGTCCTTTGTTGTTTTAATTTTACAGGTTGTCTTTGTTGGCAAGTGAGGAAAGTTGGCTAGAATGGGAGGGAAAATGTTGTATGTATTCAAGTATTTTGGCTTTGATTGATATCAGAATTTGATGAGTTTCATTGAAGAAAATGACCCACTATGGTGTAGATTTCCGATTTAAATTAGGGGGTCAAAGTTTAATGGCCCACGGCTTCTATGGAAAAATCATGATTCATCTTTCAATGTCAAGAAAGAAAAGATGAATAAAAGTTGATAGAATTTTCTGATGTGTTTGAAATGTTGAAAGCAAGCAAAGAATACTTACCAATACCAAAATTTAAAACAATGGAATTGAAGTGAAAAAGATAAACAAATTAACAAACATATGGATGCTAAGGCCTTGTTTGGTAGCTATTTTTTAGAACTATTTGTGAGAACAATTATTTGCAAACACATAGAACATAATTGTGGTGTTTTCTGAAAAGTGTTATTATTAACTATTATATTATACAAATTTTAAAGTAATAAAATGCCCACTTAAGGCCTAATTCAAATAGTAAAAGGATAGATGGAGAGGCCGAGGCCGAGTCCTATAAGAGGAATAGTATCGACAATATAATACAAAGTGAATAGATGAAAAAAAATTAATAAAAAAAGAATGCAAGATTTATGCATTTACTTTCAAGACAAGACTTTATATGTATAATTATATCATGGAATAATAACATTAAACTTTACTTTGCCTACTTTTAAATTCAAAAAAATAATTTTGTGTTTTTTGAACACACAAAAAACATCATTTATGTTTTTTCATAAAATTGTTCTTGTCATTTGAATTTAGTGTTTTGTGTTCTATTTGTTTTGAAAAACAAACAAAAGAGGGAATCAAATTAAAGTGTTGTCCTGTTTTTCTAGTTCTCCTTGTTTTTTGATAATAGAAAATATTTTTCAAAAATTGTAACCAAACATACCGGTATTCGAGTTTTCCCTTCCCTCCTTGTTTTTTTTTGAAAGAAAAAATAGTATAAAAAACTTTTAACAAAGAAGGCCTAAATCTTTTCCCCACTCATTTGATCAACCCTAGATCACGAAAATCTATAAAGGGTTTATCAAACATGTCAGCTAACACTTTATGTTTTTGCAGCACACCCGCAAAACCCATACGGCCAGCCCAATCTCCAAGTATATATAATATTTCAATCGTCGTGGAACCATTTTACAAGGCCCTACCAAGTGATGCAATCAATTAATCAATTTTTACTGTATTTGTCTCTCTACTGTATGCCCTCCCATATTGACTTTAGCATCCATGAATATAGTTTAAATGATAAGGATAATGACCTCTCCTCTCATATTATTTAACTTATTGTGACCATTTTGTATAGATCAATTATGTATGTTTCCACTATTCCCGTGATATGTTATTTGTACCGCCTCATCCATCGCCTAGGCGGACGATAGGATGCCACACGGGACTGGGACTCTTTTACCTGATTTTCTGACATTGGTGAGCCCATTTCGAAATATAAATCCAAACTTGTAATGTCATGTACATATATTCCTAAGTTTCATTGACTTGTACTTACACAAATTCCACTATTGCAAAAATATTACATTTACATTACAAAACAGGGTAAAAAACCTACATATGGTGGATTCCTATTACTGTGTTGGCCTTGGCAAATGCGAAATGCCACGGATGTCCTCTTCAGTACCTACACGGATGAAACACTCGTGCTAAGATTATAGCTTAGTGGGAAACATATAACATATATGACCACAGTAGTAGTCCTCAATTATAGTATACAAATTCAACAATTCATATATCAGCATTTTCATATCTCCCGTAGGAGTGCAGAATAGAAATCTTGTACATAGGGTACCCGTAGGTACATTACAAAGAAAAACTGAGATATGCCTTAGCATCAGAGTTGTTTACTTTTATTTTCTTATACTCCATTGTTCATATACATATCATATAAATTCTTGTCGAGACCAGAAAAAATGAATGAGAGGGACACGTCTGCCGGTGCAGAAATGCGGTCTGATCTTGAGAACGGAGATGTAGGAAGCACAAACAGAGACATGCCTGCTCACGTAACAAAAGTGTCGTAGCACTAATAAGAGTGTCGTAGCACTAAACAGAGAGTGTCAAAGCACTAATCAGATACGTGTGCCCACGTAACAGAAGTGTCGTAGCACTAGCAGGGGTGTCGTATCACTGATCAAGGTGCCTATTCATTCGCTATTCGGTCTTAAGCAGGCATACAATTATATGTATTACTGAGTTTGTTATATTGTTTTTAATCACATTAGCAAATAAGGGGCAAGAAACAATGTCCACCCAAATAAGGGGCAAATATCATTGAGGTTTAGAGCCTTTTTCATATAACTTTTATATATGTACGGACCCTTTCATTCACTTATTAGGATCCTCCATTAATCCAATGGATGATTGCTAGAATTAACTGAAGAGAGAAAACAAAACAGGATTTGTCGGTACACCTAAGCATAGAAGCACTGCTACGCCTAGGTGAATCAGAAAGTTTAGAAACTCGGCCTCAGGTTTGCCTAGGCGTGGGTTCCTACGCCTAGGCGGAGACTTACACTTAGGCAAGCGCTCCTACGCCTAGGCGTAGAGCATTGGATTTGCCAAAATTGGCAGTTTCCCCTTTTTCACCAGAAATTTTCCACTCAAAACCAAAGCAAAGCAAAGCAACTCTCAAAACTAACTTAAGCTAACCCAAAAATACCTTTATAATGAAAGTTAGGGTTTTTCCTAACCCAAACATAGACAAAGAGGGAGTTAGGTTAATTTCCTAACATCAAATGAGAGATTTCCATACAAGAATTCGATACATATAAGTTTCATACCTTAATCTTCAAAGACTTGAACCAAACTTCTCATTTTCTTCACTTTGCTTAGACAAGCAATGGATTGCACAAATCCAAATGATCTCTATTCTCCTTCCTTGATAAATGCCCTAACCTAAACCAAACAAAAATGGGAAATTCCTTTTTTTAGAAGGCCATGTTTGGCTTTATCCCATTTTGGCTTTTATTTCTCCTTTTCTACTTATAAGTCCTTCCTTCATTCTATTTGAAAATTCAACTTATCGATTCTTCTGATAACATATCATCTTCTTGTGTTATGACCTTTGGGTCCTCATTTTACAAATTACCAAGTTAACCTTGACTCTTGTATTACTTCTGGTTTTAATCATTTTTCACTCTTAGCACTTAAATTTCCGAAAAATGCTAATTTTACTTATATTATACCCTAAACATGTAATAAACTACTAGGGTATAATTTTGAGTGTTACATGATCTCTGATAAGAAATATGCGAGACCAAGCAGATGTTAAATATGTCAAGAACAAAGTTGTCATTGAGCATTTGGATGTACTGGTTGATTGCACGTTTGAACAGTTGGGTGATATGATATACTCAAGGACAACCATTGACAAAAAAAGGTTCAAATTAGTCCTCAATTGTAAGTATCCCCTAAAAAGTGGAAATAGGTTCCAACCTTTTCCAATATGGAATCAAGCGATAATTAATATCTAGAATGTTAAACTTGGATTAACACAAAGCGACATGGAGTAAGTGAATTGTATATTGAGGGTCATTCGGAGTCAAATACAAGTGAATCAATCTGTGGGTGCCTACATAGATTTATTGGTTCGCGAAAATGATAATGTTGCAGAATTTGACTATGGTTGTGGGCCTAGTAGCGATCTAACACCAGATACTAAAGATGTGGAGTATATGGAGATGATGAAGATTGTGAAGATGAAGAAGCTAATTATGAATCTGATGAAGATGTTGGTGATGAATCTAATGGAGATTTAGATGTTCAAGCTGATGGACATGTATCATCATTCCATACTTTCAACCAAGTTTTGGAGAATGAGCAAGGGGTATATGTCTCTGCGTATGAGGCATCTTATGATGTATCAAATAACCCAAATGTTGAGGAACCGGATGAGTCATCCCTTATTCAGTATCACTTACCACCATCACCTTAATTAGAACATGTTGTTGAAAACTTTAGTAATGTAATTTCAAGTGATTGGACTCCATAAGATTGAGAAGCATCTTGTCGAATGCTCAGTGGAGGGGCTGTAGCCTGGTCAAGTTTTTAATTTCAAATCTGCTGCGAAATTTTGCAAATTTACTCAATTAAAGCACACCAAGAGTTTGTGGTTGTTGCATCCTGAAAAAAATTACTAGTTTTAAGATGTAAAAAGGTCGAGGATTGTCAATGTCCATGGAAGCTTCGTGTCATGCTTGTGAAAGATACTTGTTTATTTGTAATCAACAAGTATAAAGGGTCGCATACTTGTGTCAATCCTTGCTTGAATCGGGATCATCATCAATTGGACTCAAACTTGATTGTTGCTCATATCAAGGCAATTATTAAGGCACAATTCACTTTGTACGCCAGATTTGCTATTCAGCGAAGTGTGATGGAGAAATGGGGATATGAAATTTCATACTGACACGGTGTTGGATGGAAAGCATAAAGCACTTAGACACTTATTTGGTGAATTTTCACCAATCATATATAGATACACGTTTGTTGTTCTTAGCCTTGCGCAAGCAAATCCTAGATGTGTTGTAATTTGAAAACATTTGATAGTAATATGCCAAACATAAAAGATATTTCAACGCGTGTTCTAGTCATTCAAGCCATCGTGAAGGGTTCGAAACATTGTCGATCCGTGCCGTATTGATGGTCCACATTTGTATGGGAAGTAAAAAGGCACGTTAATTATTGCTATGGGGTGTGATGGAAATAATAAGTTTTTTCCATTGACATTTTCTATTACAGAAGGCAAGAATATTGATAGTTGGGGATTGTTCTTGGCATGTATAAGAAGTAGAGTAACTCAACGGACGGGAATTTGTGTTATAACTGACAGACATCTAGGTATTATGACAACAATGGTAGATACTCTTCTTGATTAGGCGCATTATCTACATCCACGAGGACCTGCGTCATCTTGCAAGCAATTTATGACCAGTTTCAAGATAAACTCTTAAAGGTGGTATGCGAGAGAAGCTTTATGGCCAAACAACGTGAATTCAATAGGCATATGGCCTTCTGGTGGGAGAATTAATTCTGAAAAACAACAAAGGTTAAAGGCATATGGCATACAACTTTCACATAATGGAGGTCGAAGATATGGGATAATGACTGCCAACATGTCCAAGGTATTTAACAGTGTTCTTAAAGGAGCTTGTAGCTTACCAATCACTACATTAGTTCAATTGACCTTTTTCCACCTTAATAGTTACTTTGTTGCAAGAAGTGAATAAGGTACTAACATATTGGCATTTGATGAGCAATACACTGCTTATGTTGATTCTAAGATTAAGGCCCATGTGGTTAAGGCTAGATCAATGGAAATTGTTCTTTACGATCACATCCAGGGACGATTTCATGTTAAGTCAAGGAGTGGTTAAACATAGCGCCTCAACTTACATGACCAGAAATGCACATGTGGTAAGACACTTATATATGGATTTCCATGTAGCCATATCATAGCAGCATGTCAACATCGATGTGTTGATTTTCGATTATTTGTTCAAGGCTACTACACTACGCAATCGTACTATGATACTTGGGCAAGCTTGTTTCATCCAATATTCAATGAAGATGAGTGGCCTCTTTATGATGGTCCTACGATTGTACCTCCTGAGTCAATGAAACACATAGGCAGTGGACGTCCTAAATCAACCCGTTTGAATAATGAAATGGATGTTAGGAAGGGGAAAACTACTATCACATGTGGGTTGTGCAAACAACTGTGTCACAATCGATTCTCTTGTAAGAATAGAAATCAAGTTCAGTGAAAGATGTGAAGTAACTCAATTTTTTTTTTTTTTTTGTAAGGCAATTTGTCTGTCATGTTTGTAGTTGCTTTGTATAAGACTTATGCACAAATTTTTATTTCTTGGATTATAAAAGACTTGTGTACCTTATTTAAGTAAAAGAGACATCATTATTGTACGTGGTTTTTTTTGTTCATTGCCTTAATAATTAGTAATTGCATTCATGACTATGATACTAGTATGTCAATGTTTTTTGTTAATAATTATACTATCTTTGTGTTATCTTTTATAGATATGGAGTTAAAGGGCTTCATGATGCAGATCCTTCAAATCCATATGTCTTGGTATTACAGGAAAGACATAGGTCGCACTTAGTAGAAACGGAGCAAGTATGTATTTTATTAAATATCAACTATATACTATTACATATTGTTGGTGTAATTTATATATAATCAATTATAAAATTGATTTCTTCGTTACTTGTAGTTATAGGAGGTACTCCACCCTCACCAACATATGAAAGCCTTCATTAGTATGTGGAGGATGGATCTACGTATTCATCCATACGTGATCCGCGCGAGATTCTAGGGTATATATAGCATGGGCCACATCATGATCAATTAGCCACTCATCCTTGACTCGTCGAGAGATGGTGGCGAACACACTTTTCATGTACAGGTCGGAGAGATGATGATCACGTTACAGGATGTTACTATCATCCTTGGGCTCCATATCCACGGACAAATAGTCACCAGGACATATGTGTTCAATGTGGCAGAGTTGTGTGGGGAGCTACTCGGTGTCACCACACCCATTGATGCTCTCAGAGGATCCGCTATCTCCATACGGTGGTTATGTGACCAGTTATCCACCCCAACACCTGAAGCATATGAGGTGACTTTAGAGCAGAGTGCGCGTGATTTCATCTTAACGTTGATGGGATCCTTCTTGTTTGCGGACAAGAAGGAGTACATGTCCATCTATGCTTTCTTCCACTACTACGAGATTTGACGTAGACTGTGGCTTATAGTTGGGGTAGTGCGGTACTAGCACGGTTATATCGAGAGTTATGCCGAGCTAACTTGGATAGTAAACGCGGTATTAACGGTTGTATTACACTGTTACAGGTATCCATAACTTTATTTTATTACATACACATTCATATACACAGCACATCATTAGTTTGCTTACTTTTTGTTTATTTTTTATTCAGCTATGGTCTTGGGAGAGACTTCACGTGGGGTGACCTGATTTTGGAAGCGACCGTGACACATCAACACCTCCGGTCGCTCATACTTGCCCACATGATGGCGGCCTTGATGTCGATGATGAGCGTAGCTAAGGCTATCTACGATGGATTACTGGCTGAGCCAAAGCCAACTCTTCCATTAGGGTGTAAATGGAGAGTACCTTTGGCTGACACGGGTGCATAACCCATGCAATGTACTCCTCTTATACCGAGATCAGCTAGATGCACAGACCCTTGATCAGGTACTGGTATATGTAAAAATAGATGATTCTATAGTAATTTCATTCATATTCACATCAACGTTATTGACGTCAAATGTAAATGTGTAGGTCTTATGGCAGCTATACGTCGAGAAGAGTTGGTGGCACCGGCTATCGGATATGCGCATGATTAGGAGAAATACGGCGGACGATATCACCTGCTCCCTTATGTTTTTGAAGTTATTGAGTGGCATCGTCCAGAGTGAGTCTTGCGTCAGTTTGAACTACATCAGGAGATACCTCCATCTTGCTCTTATGGGAAATAGCTACATAGAGTGGATGAACGTGGACGACTTTAGAGAGATTAAGGCGATGTATCATGTTTCATACGTTGCCTTATGGGATATAAGAGCAGGCAGGATCATCATTGCACCCCCTATGGTGGGTATTATAGACTTCCACAATCCATATATGCAATGGTATCGTCGTATTACAAGACGTTTTATGACACCACCACTCCATAAGGATGATATGAGGTGTCAAACCCATGTAAATTTGAATTTTTCCGAAAATGGGCAAAACGGTAAATTGTCGATGCAGTATAGGCTGCATACCTAAAAATTTCTAGATATCGGATGACGAAACAGACCTCACCATTGGATTCATCTCGCGAAATCTAGATTACGGGGAATTAGTTGAATGCAGGAGCCGGTCGAAATTTTCACAAATTTCGGGCGATGGAAGTGCACGTAAAACAAGATTTTGGGAAATAATCTAAGAAAAGTTCATTTAAAATAATTTAGACTTGAACTGGGATGATATAAATCGTTTCAGGGTAAAGACGAACCCGGGCAAGGGTGGACACATGGTGCGACTTGGGCCACTCCCTTAACTTAAAGTTAAGTTAAAACAAAAAGGGGGATTTAAAGCAAAAAGGGCTCATTTTCCTGGTTTGACCGAGAGAGAGAGAAAGGGAGAAAGAAAGTAGCAAGTCTTCTCTCTACGATCTCTTAGTTTCGTGGTCAATTACCGTCGGAGCCAAGAGTGGAGAGTTCATACGCTTTCCCGGCGGGGCTACGTGTGGGTACCAAAGGAAGAATTTCGACGAAAGATCAAAAGGAGATTCGAGAGGCATGAGTTCTCGGGTTTTAGGAGTGTTCTCGGGACCTCCTACCGTTCTTCTCGTTTCAAAGAGGTAGGGATCTTTCTTCTCTTGTTTAATCTCATCTTTTCTTGATTTTGGGGTTGAAATGGTGGAACGTATTAAGGGTTTGTTTAAGATGAAAAATGCCCAAAACTCGACATTCTTTGCCTAGGTAAGGTGTCACCTAGAGCGAAGGTGAAACTGCCGCCTAAGCGAACCCGAGCCATTCAAATTATGTTCTCGCCTAGGCGAAAGAAAGGTTCACTAAAGCGAGAAGGTTGAGGCTTTATCATGCTTTGTTGTGGCCAGGTTTGGGGGCACATTTAGGGTCGTGGCTTGATTTCGGTACATTTGTGGACTATTTTACGGAGCATTACACATACCACAATGGGTCTTAGTGAAGGATGTTATTACTTGCCGCACAGTAATAGCATGCTTGAGATTTGCTATTAACGATTGAATGTTGATATGTGTGGTATGTATTGACATTGAAATGATTGTTTGATGGAAATTATATATCACGTGCTATATTCATGATGTCACGCCCCTTCCGCTGAGTTAAAACTTTAACTTTGTTTTGAACATTGGTGGACCCATTTCATATATATATATATATATATATATATATATAAGAAAATAAATCTTCTTGCACTACCACCGTAGTGGTGTTTAAAATGTTCTGTACATATACATGACTGAGTTCCATTTACTTGTACTTATACAAATTCCACTATTACCATAACTATTACATTTATATTACAAAACAGAGACAAAAACCTACATCAGGTGGACTTCTACTGTTGTGTTGGCCCTGGCTGATGCGGAATGCCACAGATGTCCTCTTCAGTACCTACACGGATAAAACACCTATGCTAAGCTTATAGCTTAGTGGGAAACAGATAATATATATGACCACTTGGAGTGGTCCACATTTACAAGATATATGTAACATAATTCTTATAACGAAATTTCATATCTCTCGAAGAAGTTCATAACGGAAATCTTGTACATAAGGTACCCGTAGGTACATTACAGAACATAACTGATTTCTTATGCTTTCTTCTTATTCATTATTCAGATTCTTATCATATGTCATATTATTCAAATAGACAACATATAAGTATTTTCCTACATAGACCGTTAATAATGAATGATAGGGACACAACACAATAGGTGCGAGATGCGGTGCGATGCGAGCGAGGGCACGTGTGCGCGCGTAACGAGTGTCATAGCAGCGCGAGTCTTGAAGCATTGATCAGGCGTGTGTCGGCCCGCATAACGGGGGTGTCGTGGTACTGGCGGGAGTGTCGACGATCGAAGATTTGTCTCTGCCCGCATAAACGAAGTGAGTGTCGTGGCACTTCGCAGCGGGGAGTCTTAGAAACGCGATCAAAGATGTGCACCGTACGTAGCGAAGTGTTGTAGCAGCAGCGAAGTCTTAGAAGCATTCTGGCTGTCTACCTATTCATTCGCTGTCGGTCTTAAGCGAGACATACAATTATATGTCTTCTGCGAATTTGTTATATTGTTCTTAAAGCATTAGCAAATGAAGGCGAAATAATGTTGCCTTGACTAGAATCCTGGATTTTTCATATGATGCCTACTTATCTGAACCCTTTCATTCACTTATTAGGATCCTTATTAATCTTATTAAAATTAATGGAAGAGATGAACCAAAAGCGAGGACTTACGGTACCTAGGAGGACCCAGGCTGAAAACTTAGGGTCTGGTTCGCACTTAGGCAAAACTCACGCCTAGGTGTGCCTCCTGCGCCCTAGGCGTGGGGTGTCCCAAACGAAAATGCAAAAATGGCAGATTTTCCCTTTGCACCATAAATTTCCTTCAAGTAAAATCAACTCAATCAAAACTCAAAATAAACCATAAACTCATCTTGGCAACCAACAACACTTAATAGGATTTTTCTATACAGCTTAGACAAGGGATTTCCAAACATGAGTTCCCAAGCAAGGAGATGTTCTAAACCAGCCAATATCAATTTCCAAACATGGATTTCTTCTCTTCTCTTCCTCCTTCCTCTCTTTTCTCCTCCGTAAAAGCCCTAGCCAAATGAGAAAAATCCCTCATCTCTAAGACCATGTTTGGCCTTATACTAATTTTGACCCAAATTTCTCTTCTTTTCATTTTAGTCCTCCCACTTTCTACTATTAACATATCAACTTATTCAAATTCTTATAATAACATATCATATTTTCATCTTATGTCTCTTGGGTCCTTAATTATAAGTACAATTTACCTTAATACCGCAACTTTCATTATACTAAGCATGTAATAAACTACTAGGGTATAATTTGGGGGTCATACACATGATACATGGTTTAATGTATGAGTTAAGTGTCCATATGACATTCATCACATATGAGGCATGGCATTGACATGTAGTGGCCCATCGCATTGCATTAAGCACGGGGACTTCGCATTTCATGGGTGTGAGTGCATGGTTGGAAAATCAACACTGCATTCGATGATTGATTGGGTGGACTCGATATGTTGAGCGAGTCTAGCGAGTCGCCTGGTTGAATAAAAGCGGTAAAAACTTATGTCGAGTAATAGCAAGAAGGGATCGTCTCCCTCAGTGAAAGACTTGGACTGGTTTAGACACTCCTATGGTGAAAATGCAAAAAAGTGTTGGAAGGCGTGCGAAGCCTGCAATGGGACCCCGAAAATTCGCTGTCCACAAAAGACAGATGGCTTTGTATATGAAATGTCGTTTGGGGTGTAACATCCAACGAGTTTTGTTTTATAAACAAAAGACTTTTGTTTTGAAAATGATCATTGGATGTAATCCATCAATGATGGATTTTTCACACATTGGGATCACATTGTGTGGAGGGAGTCGGTAAGGACTCGGGGCATGGTACATGAGTGAGTCTTCATTTAATTTCATGGCATGGATTTAGATCACACATTGGCATTGCATTGTATGGTGGGAGTCGGTAAAGATTAGGTGTATAGTGCATGCATGAAGTCTCATCTCATTCCATAGCATGACCCGTGCGGATTAATCTAGAATTACACATTCTACTTGGAATTGTTGTCGATAATGTGAATTGTCAAAGGTGAACATTGGCGTTATATTGTGTGGTGAGAGTCGGTAAAGACTCGGTGTATGATGCATGGATGAGTCTTACCTCATTCCACAATATAGTTTAGCATCAGAGCATAGGTATACGATAACCTATGGCTTAATGGGATCTGATACCAGCACAGCTTGGTATCGAGCACAGGTGACAATTACCTAGGAACTGTACATGTCGAGATACAGTGATGTAACTGGTATCATGGTGTTAAGTGTAAGCATTGCATGTGCACTTAGGTGGGGAGTAGCCTCTGTAGGAATTTTACTCTACTGGGCGTGGCTCACCCTATACGGGAAAATTATTTCAAGTGCGGGGCAAGCGCAGGTGGGCGGCTCTCATCTAAGACCGCGAGTATGAAGAAAGCAGACATGTGGCTTGTGGAAGAATTTTTGTAAGAATAAACTAGTTCAAGCATGTAAATGATGTAATAGAGTTGTAATTAAACTCTTATGGATTATTGTATAATAACCTTGTATGTTAAATCATGGGTCCTTATCATGGGACTCAACGGTGTGGTGTCGGGTTATACGACATCCCGCGGTTCGTGGAGTTGATGGTGGATCGATAGACCCCTACTCGGGTTTGAAGTCACATGAGGTACCATACTACAGTCGATACTACTCAGATTTGGTAAGTTAGAGACTTGTGATTCTAAAGTTTTTTTTTCATTTGAATCAATAAGGGTATAGTATTTATAATTGTTTGGTTGGTTCTTTTAGATCTACGCCTGGTGACATGGCTAGTCGATCCGCGTGGGGCTACCACGGGATTAGTGTGCGACTTACATCATATTGCTAGATCGAGTGTTACCGTCGGAGGAGGAACATCACATTCTTGAGCCGCGTCCGGCGACATCTACTCCGTGGACCATCATTGAGCCTCGGAGTGTCATCCCTCAGTTGTATGCAGCCCATTCAAGGTAGAGGGAGAGAGAGAGTTGATCAGCGAGGTCGTGATCGTGATGGTGGGCGAGGTCGTAGTCGAGATGGTTGGCAAGGTTATGGTCGAGATGGTGAGGGAGGTCGTGGTACATCGACCAACGCCACCATTATCACCCACTCTATATTTGCACCCAAATACTTCCATGCGCCACATACTTTACGAATCGCGATCTTTTAAACATAACACACATCACCTTCCATACCCCACAGGGCACCCACCGCGTCGGTTAAGACTTCCGCTCCACATGTCATTCCATCATTATCACCCACGTCTCCTCCTTTGCTTAGACATCTTTCATATGTCTTGATGTCCTGGCCAGCCCGTAGCGTGAGATATCACATATCATCTCCAAATTACCATCCCCTACATACGCCTCCTATCGCAGGGCCGTGAAATATGATTGACCTTGTATCGAGTTGGGTGCACTTCCGCTAGGCAACCTCGCGCTCCGCGTACACAGCCAGTACTTCATCCGTTAAGCTCTCACCGGCTCATCATTTCCATTTGAGATTCCCGCGAGACCTTATAGATCAACTAGTTGTATTCTAAGTAGCTTTGAATCCTAAGATAAATATAAAGACTCCATCTTGTGGGACTCATTGATATATGTTGATATTTGTATACAATTTGTTAAATATTTATATGATTTAGTTTATATATGAAATCGGAGTTTCTTATTTACTGAATTTGTTATAATTTGGATTCATGTGGGTGATGATTTATATATATTATTGTTCTCGGTGCAAACTTGCATGTCATAACCAAGCTTCATACAAAAATTTATTGAACATTCCACGATTCTGTATTTTAAAATGATAATACACAACTGGATACAATTTGTGAAATAAAAATAAAACTTGCAAATATTTTAAAATAAAACTTGCAGGTTTATTTGGGATTTAAGAAGACCTTGGATGTGCTTGTTGTGAATATTTAAAAATATTTACAAATATATTTGAATTAATAAATAACTTGTGTGCTAATTTGTATTGATAAATAATATTATTTTTAATATCAAATAGTAAGCATCTCATTTTTAATATTAATTTATCAAATCTTTGTTGGAACCCATTAGTTTATCAAATCGCATCGCTATTTTATTCTCGTTTCAATCATTTTTAAAAATAAGTTGATAATCAAAAATAATAATAATAATTTTTTAAATAACTTTTATTTTAAATATTTTAAAGATAATAATAATAATAATAAAATTAAAAGTAACCAATAATTTCATATTTTAAGGAATTACTATCACTTTAATTTTATTATTATTATTATTAATATTAATATTATAAATCTTCCCAAACACAAAAATAGTACCAATGGGTGAGATCAAGTGAGATATCATTAATTTTAATAATTTGTATTTGATTTTTTGTTGATTCAACATATAATAAAAGTAGATTTTTTTAAATAAATTATTTAAACTAAAAAATAAATTTATACTAAAAAACCATATACATTGAGGAAGATTATGATTTTATCATCAAACCGTAATCTTTAAAATCAATATTTGTTATTTCATATAGATTTGGCATTTTAATTTTTTTAAAATAATAAGAAAATTAGATTTGTTCAAGACAACGGCATTTTAATTTTTTAAATGATAATGGGTGGGATAATGGCATTTAATTTTTTTTTAAATGATAAAATAGCTATTCAAGACAGTAGCATTATCTTATTTTAAAATGATTTCAAATACAAACTATTTTTTGTAATTTTTAAAAATAATAATAATATTTTTAATTTTAAAACTCTTCTCAATGCCCATATTCTTCCAAAAAGAAATAATCAACACGCGGAATTTCCGGGTACTTAAAGAAATCAACAAAAGTTCAAGACCCCAAATGCAAAAACAATTCTAGCCATTCAACCGAATTTTAACTTAGACTAAGGGCTTTTAAAATAATATTATTATTTAAAAAATCTTATTTAAAATAAGATACAAAAATAAATATTTAAGGAATCTATGGCACTTAGTCTTAAAATTAAAGCGCCATATGGGATTTCGGTGTAAGGTCACAGTCTTTGTTTTGAGCCATGATTTGATGTAAATTAGAGTCGTGTCTTTAAAACGCGATTTCGAATGTAAATTCAGTATCATATTTGAAACAGTTGATACAAAATTATGAGTAGTATCTTTATTATGATTTAGTGTAAAATTCAGAAGTCGTGTTTTGAATACACGATTTTAGTGTAAAATTCTGAATGAAGACACGATTTCAATGTAAAATAATGTAAAATTCTAAAGTCATGTCTTCAAAACACGATTTCAATATAAAATTCTGAAGTCATGTTTTAAAGACATGATTTCAATGTAAAATTCTGAAGTCGTGTCTTCAAAACACGATTTCGATGTAAAGTCGACGTCGTGGCACAAAACACGATTTGATGATTTAAAATACGAAATCGTGTCTTCTTTCTGATTTGAGTGTAAAATTAGAGTCTTGTTTGAAGGCTATTTCAATGTAAAATTATGAAGTAGTGTCTTGGCAACGATTTCGATGTAAAATTATGAAGTCATGTTTTGAAAACACAATTTGATTTACAATTCTAAAGTAGGTAATCTTCAAAAGCGCGATTTTAAATCATAAAAAATTAAACAGTTCATAAATAAGCATAAAATGCATCGACAACCTCATTCACTGATTGACAATTCACTTAAATACAAAATCAAAAGTGTCCTCCCAACATCAATAAACCATAAATGCAACAATAAACTACTAGATGATTGAAAAATGATAATTAAGCCTCACAAAACTAATATATAATAATGTCCAAAATGATAATATCAAATGTATAATAATCAGGTAGAAAGTGTCTCAAAAGATTAAGTACAAAGGTCATCAAGTCAAACTCATACATAAAATACTATTTTATGCCACATGAAGGAACCTTCTTTTCTCTTTGTGGTCGTCTATCATATACTTGCATCTCTGATATATCATAAGCACCCTCACGTGCTACTCGATATCCTCACCCTTATTCTCTTCCTCGTCCACCGCCTCGTCCTCGTCTAGTTTGTCCTTGATCTAATGGTTGTGGTGATGGCATAATTAAAGGTGTTGCTAATGGAGTAGATGGCTCCATAGTAAAGTATCTGTCAACATATTGCCAACTATCAATCCTTGCATGAGCACAAACAGCAAGCACGTGTGAACAAGGGATAACAAATTATTGTCACTTATTACAACTACATTTGTCCTCTTTGAGATTAACAATATGCTTATTTTTTTCCTTTATCCATATGGAACCCATGATTCTGTGATCACCTGAAACATCTCATTCTGCACCGATGGAAAGGTGAAGCAATATGTCCAGCAGCGCTTTGTTTCATAATTTGAGACTTTAGTCATGGCATATATAATTATTACATATCTCCATTTGCAATTTGAGCTCATATCTCTGCTGCGCGTTTTCTCAAAATATGTGACCTGCGTCCCGATGAAAGTCACCTCCACAAATGCGGTGATAGGCAACATCTACTTCCTTTTCAAGACCCGTTTATGCATTCTTGATGTTTTGTTGTCATCAACCCATATCGAAAACTACCATCATATGCTTGGGTCCATTTTTGCAAACCATCCAACACATTTGTCATTCAATCTTTTTTACTCTTCCATACACCATTCATACTTTTGTGGTTGATGTTGACATCCGGCTTTATAAGTCAAGTCCTTTAAGACTTTGTTCTTATATTTCTCATTAAAATTGCTAACCACATATCTGAGACAATAACGATGGTTCCATCCATTAGCAACATCTCTTACAGCACCATTTATTCCTGCATGACGATCAGAAATCAAGCATATTCCTTCTCTTTGAGTGACATGAGTTTTTAATGCAGTAATAAACCAAGACCAGCTATCTATAGATTCCTCCTCAACAATTGCAAACGCAAGAAATATGTGTCCATTAGGATCAACGGTCTTGGCAATCAATAGTTTCCCACTTGTACTTGACATATAAGTACCATCAATTTGTATTAATGGTCGTGACTTTTTGAAACTTCAATATAAGCTCCAAAGGCCCAAAAAAGACATGCCAAAGTACATTGCCATGAGCATAAGCAAATGTCGATGTTTTCCAAACAACTTTCGTCCCGGGATTAGTAAGTTGGAGGATATTCAATCACTTGGATAGAATATGGTAAGACTCATCCCAATCACCAAACACTTTTTCAACTGTTTTTCTCCTTGCTTCCCAAACTCTCATATAATGAACATCATAGCCAAATTTATCTTTCACTATTTGATGTAGTGTAGAAATGAATGTAGTGGCTCTCTTTTGACTATACTTTGTATCTCCTTGCAATCAATGTTGAGTCAGGCGAGAATAGTCTTGATAGTTAGGATAAACACACATATGAGGACCGATGTAGTTGTTATCTCAACATACAATGTGTTTTGCGACGGCACGCACGAAGCCTCCATTTACAACCATCACTTTTATTTCTTGCACTTAACTATCCATAAGTTTGGATCGAGACTCTGAATGTTAAAATATTGATTCCTATGTATGGAATAACCTTTCATAACATACTGTAAGTCCTCTTTATTTTCAAATCGCAACCCTTCATATAATTCCTTTTATTCATTCCACAATCCATCCGCATTAGTAGAGAGTCTCATCACTCATGGCATTGATTGCATCGATTCAATTCTTTATATAGTGGGGATGGGACTTCCTTCAATGCGCCACCAAGTAAGGATGAGTCATTTTCTAGATGTTCGTCTTCGTCAACATTGTCATTTTGAACTAGGATATCAACAAAATTTTCAGCCATTAGCATATGCGATTGATGACCATTTCACGAGATTCATTCTTGTTTTAACATCTTCCTCATAAATATGACAGTAAGGGGAGGACACCCTATCATAGCCATGGGACATGCTCTCCTCAACTATTTGTTCTCTTTGACTACAACCAATTGACATTACATGATGGTCTATTGGAATCGTCTCCAAGTAAATTTCAATGGTAACTACTGGTGAAGCTTGTGCTACAACAATGAACATTCCCCTGACATCATCATCGTCATCTTTTATAGGTATTTTGATATAATTACCGATCCCATTGGCCCCAAATACTAGATACCGAAAATTCATCTTTAACTGAGTTTTCATGCGATCAATTGAAAATGATTGACATATATTTGCTTCCAACTCATCAAATGTTTCACTAGTGTTTGTCACAACAACCTTTGCAGGAGGACAACTATAGCATAGGCCATTTGAACAAGTAATGATTTTACCATTCATATAACATAACATAGTAGTATGAGTCTTCATTTCTTAACCTAATAATAGAAAACAATAATATTTATAAGTTACAAATTACAATACAATAAAGTGAAACAAAATATGTGATATTATTATGAAGGTGTTGCGTGTTGCATGTTCAAGAATTGCATTGGATGGTATTTTAGTATTTGAGTTATCTTCAAATGATTACCTCTTTTAGTTTTATATCTTTTATTATAAAAATATTAAATTAATGGTTGTGTTTGTTTCGGACTTTATGAAATGAAAGAAGTAGGAGGTCATTCAACGATGATAAACAACCCATCGAGAGAAATCAAATCAAAAGAGTTTTTGGACAAGGCATAAAGGCACCTTACAAAAACTAAATTTATAACCCTCTTCAAGCAATTCACATGTTCTACACTAATGAATTTTTACCATGTCATGACTTTTTGACAAATTTATCCAAAATTTCCAAAACTACTAGTTCTTATTTGGTCAGATTCAGTGGTAGACCAAAAAATAGAATTCAGTCATCTTTTTGGTTCAACCATGTAGAATACACGACATCTATAGTGGCATAGTTAATAAGTGTCATAGATTTGGGAAATATCTATTTTTTGTTCTATGTTGTTTTTTCTAATTGGTATTATCCCCAAGAAAGTCGAATATAGTCATAAAACTATCACTAGGAGTTTTATGGATATACAAGGAGTTTGATTATCCATGCCCTTAGACTCTCAACCTCTGCACCTTTATTATTTTGTGATAGACCGGTTGGTTGAGATGTCTTGGGATGGGATGAATCTGAAAATTTCACATATGCATACAGTTATCAAAGAATAAAAACAAAATAAATTGTGCGCATGCAAAATTATGGGGAAAAAGTATTTCAACACACATATACAACTAGAAAGAAACATGCTAATACTTCACCAACGAAATAAAAAAAAAAACACCCAAGCATATGGAAAAAAAAGAAAAAAAACATACATAGATGGAAATGCACATAGACAAATGAGGTTCCAAAGATACGAGGTTAAATAACCTTATGTAAGCAGATCAAAGGAAGATATCATTAAAGGAAATGAAAACAAAAGTGGTCATGGAATAAGGACATATAGATCTTAACTTACCAATTAAGGGCATATATGGATTTGATGCTCTCAACCAGCTCTTTAAAATTGAATTGATATTCCGCAGCTTGAGCCATCATCAGCTTCGATAACATGAACACCATATATACAATGAAGAATAACTTATAACGTTGGAAGAAGGTTGGAATACCAAGAACTGCAAAAGGGAAGAAAAAGGGACTTAAATCCTCACTTCCAGCTTATCATGGCAAATAGGGCACACTACAAGAAAAAACGACAACCTTAACATAAATTTATATATGTTATTATAAGTTGCTTTAATAGGAAACAATGACTTATATTAATTAAATGTAATAAATAATGACATTTTTTTAATTCAAATGAAGGAACATTTACATATAATGTGTATACCATGACTAAAATTAAAATTAAAGGTATAGTGTATAACTATAACCATAATTTTATACAATGTATATAGAGTATATTAACATATAATCCATAAGTCAAGGTAGCCTATATATTATCTCGAGTTTCCCCAGAATTTAAAATCAACCCTTCGGCATTTGTAATCTCTGTTTTAACCTAAACTTGATACCTCCTTGAAAAACATATGTTCAAAACCCTAAAAGGAGTGTCTTAGAGTTCTGGATTAAGTCACATCCATGAGTTCACCAAGATTTGGAGGGCAGGAAACCACACAAAAAAGTGTCCCAGACTTGAAACTTGATATAAAGTTTCATTTCTAGGAGGAAGATTGAGACAACTCCAAATTACTCTTCCAACTCAAGGTATCAAACCATAATCTCTTCTTATTTCATTAATTTCTTGTATACCCTTTATTATTTCTTATTTTCTCCTTGTAGACTATGAAAGTTTTTAAGAAATTTTGGTAATATGCCCTAACATTATTTTCCCTTCTTTTGGGATTTTTCGATGCTATTTCGTAATGGAGATGTCATTTAGGGTGTGTTGCGAGGTGAAAACACAACCCACTTCTTCCCTTACAAATTGGCCTAAGAAACCTAAGAAAAATGCACATGAAACCTCTCACTGATACTAGGCAACTGACCTCTCAGGAAAGGTTGAAAACTTAACCATTAGTCCTTTTGTTCAATTCTTATACGCTTTAGTGGATCCCAATTGAAAAATTAAAAACAACAAGAGAATACGTGAGCAAAGTAATTTTATGTGGTGCTTGTTTTTATGTGAATTGCTAGTTAGATAATTGGACAAAAGTGATTTGGTGCTTATTTTGTTTCTAGACCTTAGAATAAGTAGATGTCGTGTAGTTAGGTGCTTTTCTTTTCTTTACCTTTGTTGGTGCTTACATGACTCAGTAGAAAATGGTGAGAAGAAAAAAATTTGTGACTTTCAAAGAGAAATTACATTTTCTTTACTATTTCCATTGTGGTGTCTACCAAACCAATACCTCTGTTGAAGTTTGACTTAAATCAGTACCATAGGTATTCGCATGGATTTAATTGCATTATTCCTTTTTCACAAATTTGAATGCTCTGTTAATGATGAAATTTGAATTATTTGACAAGAGACATCTATCATTCACCAAAGTCTACAAGGTTTGTGTACTATCTTCAAAGCATTTAATGTATTTGCAGTCATGTCATTCATTGGTTGCTTGCATAATGTATAGTATCGGTTCTATGGATTGGCAACCTCAAATTCTAAACCTACTATGGGACCAAGTTTGCTTACATAACAATTCATTCATTCCTTAATACGAGATCCGTACCTATAATCACAAGTTATCATAAATCAAATTATGAGTGCAAGAGATCGAAAATCAAGAAATTTCAATCTTGAACAACTGAATCCATGGTATGTCTAATTTATAAATCTTATTTCCATGCTTTCTTTACCGGTGTCAAAATGAAAAAGTTTGTAGTTGATGAGCTTATTCCACCCCTCTTAAGGCTAAAAGACATTTTTTAATGATTCAAGTAGAAAAAGGTTGTCAAATTTGGACTTGGAATTCCCTAGCTACGTGAAAGTTTTAGTGAAATCACATACTTCTAGTTGTTTTTGGATGGGTACATGCGAATTAAAACATAGATGGAATTATGTTCTAATAGTATATAGTTGGCTTGATAGTCTTTCATCAACTTTTGTCATTGCAAAGAGACTTCTAGGGCCATTTTATGATAATACCCTAGCAAACACATCATAATATTTTTTGAGAATTCCATTTTTTTTTTGGAGAAAATATAATTCTACCTATTTCATCATTCTTGATAGTGGCCGAGTCCCTAAATGACGAGAATGATTGAATAAAGTAAAACAAAAACTAAAAATAAAAGCCACTGACAAACCTTGAAAAAATCAAAGACAAACAATCCATAACCCTAGGTTGAAAGTGAAAGACAAGAAGAAGAAGGTTACCATCGAGGCTGTGTTCCTCAGAAGCCCTCGCCTCTGTTCCTCCCCAAACACCAAGCCTACACCACTATGCAACGACACAGTGGGGCTTACGATCGCATCAATCGAGTCCTTTAGGAATCTCAAGGCAGTAGTCCGCAGTGAAAGACATCTTGGGCCCATGGCCGCCAAAGAACTAGAGCTAGCAATCTAGGGTTCTTGCAAACTCTTTACGAATGAATGAAGAATTTGCAAGTTTACTAAGTTGGATGTGCGGTGTAGTGGTGTGCGGTGCATTAGGGAAGATGCAAGGGAGAGTAAGGGTGCGGAGAGTAGAGAAAAAGATGAAAAACGAGGTTAGGGTTTTTGGTATGAAAGGAATTAGAACTAGGGTTCTTTATATATGGTGGGGACCATGCTTTAATATTTATACTAGTTAGAAATTTCGGAATTGGGTCCCTTGTCGAATTATAATATCTTTAATGCATCTACACATTAATTTCATGACAATTATACCCTTAAACCAAGTACTTAATTCCAATTACATCACTTTAATTAGACTTAATTAAAATTGATAGGATGAACATATTAATATTCACATATATGGGCCATCATAATTATTAAAAATATCTCAAAGAGATCCTTTCAATATGTTTTACCCTCATGAGCAAATAGGTGATGATTCATAACAGTATAGTATCAATTCCAATTCCAAATCCAAATCCAAATAAGCCTGCCTGCCTGCAGTGTTCTTTCCATCATCATCATCATCATTGCCCATGATAAAGGAGATTTCATTCTGTAATATGAAAATATTTTACAATACATGAGAAAAAACAATACAACATTGAAGAATGAAGAAACAACATTGAAAGAAATTAGGTTATATATTACGGGAAGCAACAACAACACAACACAACACAACACAAGCTTCATTAGTAGCCTCAGTTTGTGTTATCTGCATTCTAAATGGACAGCATATTTACCCATAGTGGCAGTGGGAGTAGCTTATAGAGATCATATTCTCCTGTGTGGACCACATCTGCAAACCATAACTTGTGTTTTGCGAAGACGATTTCAATCTTCTCAGTGTAAAACCAGGAGCTTGCTGTGAGGAAATCCTTTTTCCAGGTGCAGGTTCAAATATGGCAAGATGACAGTGTCGATGACAGTTGACATTGCTGCCTGCAATGATTTTCAAAACCTTGTGTAAGTTTCATGGTCCATCAAAGATGGGGATTACTCTCATTCTAGCTTGCAAATCCCAACTTAGCTATGCTATAACAAAATATACAAAACCAGAGTAATTAATACAATAATTAAATGTTAAAAATCATATGCTATAGAACTAACAACTATATGGTTTATATCTATTATGCAAAGTTTATGGGATTTTTTTCTTTTCCAACCATGTTTGAAGAAATATTTCAAGTATCCTTCACCCAATTGATATATCAAGGTGCTCAGCCCCTTATGGTGAAAGCCATCATTGAACTACCAATAGGTTGAATGACTAAAAAACTCCAGCAAATTGATTCGTTGTTTTGGAAATCATGAGTTACAAAAGAGGTTTGATCATTTCAAAATATGAAAACATAATAGAGAAAATTATATGAAATTTTCAAAGAGATGAGCTCACAAGAAAGCTACAAGAGGCTGAAACTTTTTAGGCTTAAAACTACTTGGGGTTGTGAAGCTAATTAACATATGATGCAAGTGCAAGTTAAGAGTATAATGTTCAATGCCATTTTCTTGGAAGTTCATTTTTTCTTTTCCGTTCTTCTGTCCTGCTGAATAAATTTCATTGTGTTTGCCTCCTTTTGCAATGACAATTTCTTCCAGGGGAGTGAAGAGTGAAAGGAGATACCTGTACTTGATGCATCTCCAAGTCACCAATGTTACTCCATTTCAAGGACATAGTAAAGCCAGTCAACCCAAAGCTACCAGTGAGGTTGTTCTTTGAAATATGTATAGAACCAGTAGCGTTAATAACCTGCAACAGCAGCACGTTGAATCTATCACAAACAACGTATTGATTACAAACCAATTATTATCAATAGCGTATTTATCCTCCCAAGTTGAAGGAGTGAGCGAAATTGCAATTCTCAGTGGAAGTTAAAATCCTTTGTGAAATCACAGATTAGATTGTTAATAAAAAGAAGATAGGATACGGAGGCTAAAGTTAATCAAATGATAACAATACCAAACTCTATATACAATGTCATTGGTGCAGGCTGTGGATATCACATTTAGACTGGATTAAACACAATCAGATGGAGCCATTTAGTTCCGACTTTCTTTGTTTTTTCTTTTCCTCTTTAAATGTGTATTCCTCTATGCATTGTAAACCAGAATCACTTTTCTAATTTTGTCAAATAAAGCCTATGAGTCATTCTAAAGTATCCCCACAATGCCCATACCTTATGTTCTAACTAGCTCCATCAAAATTTAAAAGTTTTCAGATAACGCATAGAAAGGTATTGCATGAAGTGTATGTCATGTAAATCTCACTATCCTTCTCTTAAGCTTACCAGTGAGATGCATGCCACTTGAATTATTTCACCAGAATCCAGAACATCAATTATCATATCGGAGTAGATGGTCGTATCAACTTTATCATCTGCAATTTTTAAGACCGGTTGAGAAGATACAGAAATATTCAGGTTTACAACATCATCTGGGTACTGACTGTACAGTTGAGGAACAATATATTTCCATCCGTCTGTGTTCAGCAGAGATTTATCCTGGCATTTTGTTAACAGCCAGCTCATGAAATGTGCCTGAAAATAGACAAGAACTATTAATTCAGATGTTCAGCTGAAATTCCATATTATTTATTGTGTAACTTGGTGAAAGCCCAATTTATGCTGAGTGCAAATGTTACCTCTTTAGCTAACTCAATGTGAACCGACATCAAAAATGTTCTTGAGCCCAAAGCAACTGAGATACCACAATCAATCTTGACTAGGTCAAGCATGGATCAGTTTACATCAATATGGAATTCTCATCTAACAAGAGATAAAAGTTTAGAAACTTACTTTGAAGTAAACAGAAGTTGCAGAGTTAAAAACATTTTCATCTAATGAAATCTCAATCATCTTGGGTGGACCTGTGCAGGAAATGGGAACTCGATGTTCTTTATGGTAATTGTTCGGAGCTGGAACGTTATTCTTTGCTGTGAATAACCCATTAATCTCAAAGTCAATGGAAGAATTACTTGATACAGGGGTCCTTCACAAAAGTAACATTCAGAGCAACAACATGATCCTATTTAAGGATTTCTTTTGGAACAGATTGTAATAAGGAATCAAGCACATAATTCCTTCTCTTATTCTTTTGGAAACAGATTCTTCAACTGCAGTGGCCTATTTGCTCTTTGAAAGCATCCACCAGCCTGAAAAATAAGCAGTTAGTTGAATTAAATAGTAAAACTTATTCCAGTAACAAGATGTATGAAGGCCATGGAATATAGAATGAAGAAACAGAAAGAGTAGAAGATATAAGTTCTTCAAAAGACTGCCAATTTCAATAGATTACAGAGTGGAAGGACTATGCTTCTCATGAATGAAGAAATAAATAAAAATTAAACATCATTTCCCTGGGCACTGCTAGAAAAGGGTTTAGTAGTAACACTAGTATATTAGGTAATCAAAACCAAAATATGTTATAAGTTTACAAAAAACCAGAAAGAAATCCAAAAATCTCAAGGAAAATATTTTGCAGGGGTATCTTAAATACAATCACCTGAAACAGAAAGAAAATCCCGCTAGACTCGACTATGTGGTAGACGATGCAAGAGAGATAACTAATTGCTTCTCAAACAAGAATCAAATAATGATAGGGACTGCACTTTTAGTAAACCAAGTTGCCCACCATCCAACTTCACAAAGATATCTTTCACAAACATCCCCAGTCCATGAGAGACAGTCCAGAGTTCCATTCTGGTCCTTCAGTAACTAGAGTAAGTTCCATTGCCATGCCTTCAACCTTAGAAAAGAAGCAACAGTCAGTTTCCCTTTGCTTTGAAACAAAATAATGATCAAAAATCTCTGGAAAATGAAAACAAAGCTAGCAAAGAAGAGTAAAATGATGTAAGTTGTTCCTTCGTTCAACAGAAATTAAAATTAAATAATCGAGGAGGAAGGTTTTAGTGAACACTTGATGTCCACCAAATCCCACCATTTAATGACGGAAAAATCAACAAAAAATAACTACTGAAATTTTGAAGAAGTTCGCTGTTAATATAAGATGTCAAACATTCAGCATCCATCTTTGATTCTATTTGAAGTTTTTTTTTTTTTTTTTTTTTTCCTCATGTCATATCTACCTATTTATCTTGCCACCAATTTATTTATCAGCTCGCTTCTAGCCACAATATGATTGAATAAGTAATAACACAAAAATAAATAAAAATAATAATGAAGCAAAAACTCCCAAGCTTTCAATACAATCCTAGGTTTACCAGTGTATTTATATATCACACATGTAGGACAACCACCAAAGCAGCTCCCTGTATGGTGGGCTAGGGCTTTGTTTTTAAGGGTTTATTGCAGGTAAATTAACCAGTTTTGGAAGAACAAGGAAAAGACTACAAACGGTTCAAGGTAAACTTGCTTCTAAGATAAACAGGTGATCTGCTAAAGCTGTGGGATCAAGAAATGCATTGGGTAGTCAGTGTTTCAACTTAGAATGAAGCACCTGCATCACCACATGTGTGGATGCCAGATGCAAGAACAAAGGAAATTGTAAATATTACTGCAAAAGCAGCCAACTGTCCCTGTGAATTCTCTTTCCCACTCTATGAACATTTAGCTATCAGCTGGAATTAAAAGGAAAGCTTGGAGAAGTTTCTGATAACAAGCAAAAATTGTCGTGACCCCGTTAGGATAGGTCTCAATCAGGCTAAAATAACATATCAAGGAGTTTACAGATAAAAGAAGTAAGTTGTCATTAAAGAATGCAAAATATACTGTTTTTTACTAGTAAATTCCACTTTATCTAACAAACTCTAATGCTTCCTCAAATGCATCATGATTTCAAGAAGGCTGATGGAAGATTTCAGTATTTTTAAGTAATTTGTTCACAATCATAAAAATTGAATTTATGATGTTTCACTATTCATACTGCAATAAAACATTCCCCAGTGCGTAAAGCAAAATGTGAATCTCAACATTAAGACTTTACCCTCTCGTACTAAATAAATGAAAACAATATAATTGAATAAAGAAAAGTATGGATCAAATGGATTATGGATTCTAATATCAAAAATGAATCAGTGGGATAACATAACATACCCTGAACAGTGCAACCTTTATCTAGTGGAAACAATGAATTATCAGCAGATATCTCCAATTCATACTCATATTGGCAGTACCACCGGAAGCAACAATGACCACACCAGCCTCCCCTGAACTGACATATGAAGTGCCCACACCCACACTCTGTATAGTGATGTCGGAAAGAAGAATATCGACCTGACCAACAAGTGGGATCTTCACAATCTTCTCGATTGGCTTTAATTCGATCGGGGTGAGAGAAGAAACAGCCTTGTGTAGCAACAAATCCTTCACAAAACCAAGCCCTTTACTGGATATGAACACAGAGATGAACCCATCATCTTCTATGGAGTTATTCTGGGCATTTGTAGGAACAGACAACAGGGCTAACACAATCAAGAAAGCAGATGGCGCCATAAGCTTTGGGGAGAGACCCATGTCAGAAAATCAATGAATCTTTCTGCGATGGATCAATGGTGGGTACTGGCAGCAATATATATATCAGAGAATGGAGAAAGCATTTGCTGCCATTGCTCTATGGCGAGAGACCCATATGGAAAATATGCCCAGATTAATGTAGGCAACATGAGGGAAGATGCTGGGGAGAATTATGAGCTATCATTACTTCCATTGTTTTATTCTGAAAATTTGAAAGCAACTGATTGCCAGTTATTTGGTTTTATGCAAGAGGAAGTTCCTTCTCAAGTTTGGAATCTTGTCCATTATATGATTTGCAGTTGCCTAATCTGGCCCCTCAATTCATAAATCATCAACTGACTTGAGAAACTGTTATTTTCCTAGGAAAGGACAACTTGTACTAACTTCTCACACAACTGTCAGGCTTGTGTCATTTATTTGGGCATTATTGTGTATTGCTCTGTGTTGTAATTTTCATGAAATGTGAAATGTGCATTTTATCATGTTTTCTTGATGGGGTAGTTTGTGAATACAAGGTTTCAGCCACTTGAAAATTAAGATAGCTATGAAAATAAACTTCCATAAATCTATCTCAAATGTGAGGGAACAGAGAAAAGACTTCTTGAATTTGGCAGGCTGATTTTGAAGTGAGCACTTTCATGAATGTGAGATGACAGCTTGGATCAAAAGGTATCATTCGGCTTATGACTTCCTCAAGAACAGCTTAAGAGCGCATTTAAAGTTTCTTTCGATAATAACTCTTTGTTTGTTTGGCTTGATGTGATCAAATATGGGCTACAACAGTTTCTGCAACCCCAATAGCAGTACATTATAATCCCTAGCTTTCATGTTAAGCCTTTTTTTTTTGTAAAAATTTCCAAACTGAGTTTACAGAAGGTTTTTTCCGCTTCTTAAATTCCAAACCCAGTCAAATGAAGCGTGATAAAAAATCCAAAATGCATTTATTGAGGGAACCTTTACTGAAGGGTTGTTTGTACGGGCAAATATGATATTGAGAATCAAACAAAAACTTGTGAACTCATTTATAGTTTCTGGGGTCTCACCAAGCAACATCTTTGTAACCAACGGTCACCTTGGTTACTGGTTCGAATCCCTTGGGGTTATTAGAAGTTTACCCGGTTGTTAAAATTTGAAAACCCGTGAGATTGACCGTTCTTTAAGCTCCGTGAGATAAGTAAACTGGGCTAAACATCGCAGTATAAAAAATAATAAATAAATAAAAAAACATCTTTGTGCATTGGTTTAACCAACATAGAACCATGTCTGCATTTGCCTTCATAAAGCTGCCTGCTGCTCAGAAATAACAGATTCAGAAGGGTACTAATAAAAGGATCTTAAGTATGGAGAAAATAATGCAGGTACACAACCAAGAAACAGCCCAAAACCATGGCTGCATAGAACTGAAGTTTCTCAATAACCTAACTAAAAATTAGTAAATGATGGGGGTAAGAGATAAGAGAGGTATAAACAGATCTATTGTTTCAACGCTTTTTTTCCCGGAGAATGTTGAACAATGCCTTCAGGTATTCTTCAACCAGCAAGACTATTAGAAACCAGCAGAATGCCAAGCCTCTACATTCAAAAGGACTTCATGAGATCTGCAGCTTTTTCACCATGTTACAGCTTATTGTCCAGTCGTCCATAACCTGATATCTTTATTGCAAATATCATATAAGGCACAATTTGAATGATATTTAAAGAGGGCCCCAAGGCAAAAGAGATAAAATAACTAGAAAGAAAAGAAAATTGGATGAATTATAAAGCAATTTTATTGCTCCAAGGAATCATAACCCAAATTGAAAACCTTTTTCATGGATGATGCTTCCAATTATCCTCTTTCAGAATCCACAAAGCTTATCTTTTGTGGTGTTCCTTATTTTAGTAACTTAATGAATAAAGATTCCTTCCCTCATGTGACCCCTTGAACTCTTTCTGGGTAACAGGTTAGGGGTTCTATATTTCAATGATTCAGTGGCACAACATACTATGCAATACACACTATTAATACAGATAAACATCAAAAGATGGTAAAATATGGGCAAGGAAAACAAGAGAAACCCATCAAAAGAACCCAAGAGTCCAATTCTTCTTGGCCATTCCAGCAGCCCATCATTAGGACGATTGCCCATCAATTCTTTGGGTATCAATGAGGTGTGTCTTCATGATGCAAATGCATATCATCTTGTCAATCACATCAAGCACATTGGATGATAACATAAGAGCCTTCTGGACCGTACTTCAGAGAAAATAATCTGGTGCAGGTTTTTTAGCAGGAGCTCCTCTTGATTCCTGCATGTATTACCAATCTCTCAATGCGCTATTACAGTATTAGAATACAACGTGATAATATAAATAGAAATGCAGCAAAAAACCATAAAGCATATAATCTTCAGCCTACAGGCCATGCACAATCGGGTCATCCATGCAACTCAATTGATCAAGTATGTATTTTGTGACCTAAATATGAGTTAATTTCAGAAAGCTTATATTTGGGAAAGCACTATGAGATTTCAAACTCTATGGAAAGAAGTATTCCAAAAGTTCTGAAATCCTTAAGTTCTTATGGGATATCGCGAATTTACCTTGTATAAAACAACCTGAAGTAATTTTGTTCTCCTGTTCTGTGAACATATGGACCCCCATCATGGATATAATAAAAAACATAGTGTTCGCAAGCATTGTGTATCATGCAATTGCCGCTGCTCAAATAATAAAATTTTACAAGGATTTCTGCATCTATCAACTGTAAATAGAAATTATTGCAAACTTGTGGAGCTGCTTCAAACACCTGGAACCGCTTATTAAGATTCTCATCCAGCTCAAGAATTGCAGCTACATTACCACACATCTGCAATGAGTCCGAGAGAATGAAATAAATCATAACCAAAAGAAAGAAAATGCATAACAAATCAGAAATTGCTAAATTTACCTATAACAATAATTTGGAGCTGACCAGACTGTAACAATTTGATTCTTGAACATCCACTTGTACCCTTCCATTACCAATTGATGGGCCCGGCAAATATAATCAATCTTATTGTCATGATTAAAAGAATGGACAACACTGCCACCAAATAAGAAACCAGCGCCCCGGGGACTCAAGCCCCAACCATCTACAATGTCTTCAGGATCTGACCATAGGAGGTCACACATGGCACCATCATGGGGTACTTCCTGCTTCCGATCTATTGTTCGGATCTGGAACAGGGATCATCTTAGTATCAAAATTAGCTAAAGAACCTAACCAAATAGTTCAAGATATAGATTGGTTCAAGATAGATCTTCCAACCTGGTCAAGTGTGGATATGGCAGGAGATAGACCACCATGGACACTAAAAATCCTGTTCTCAATAAGGGCTGACAGGCTGCAATAAATCAACGAATTCAAAAATACTAAGTACAAAGAAATAACAAAATGGACCTGAATTTAAGTTGTGCTGGAAGCAGCTTAATCATTGCATCACTAGTGATGGCCAGAAATATAATATGATGGCCCATTCCAGATTTTCTTAAGCAAATAACGCATAGATGCAAACATTGTGATTGCATATAATACTTCATCATGTTTTTGTTTTGTTTATACCTGAAAAGTAGGTCAGTTTGTCCCTGAAAAGCAGTGGTGCCCACTTCTCTTGAAATTCACTTGAATAGTGAAATTCCTTCAATCAATTTTTTTATTTTAAATTTTTGATAAGTAAGACGATAATATTAATGGAACAAAATAATGGGAGCCAAAAGGTGTATACAGGGAGTATAAGAAGGGAGCCATTCAACCTGTACAAAAGAACAGGAGCTAAGGGCACCAAAAAACTCACCATCCCCCAAATGGCTAGAATCTACCCAAGTTTACCAAATTACAGACAAATAGAGACCCAGGATTTACACATAAACTGGGCCAAGAGTGAAAAGAAAAAAAAGAACTTTTCGCTATAAAGTGAAGCTCCCTCATTTTCAAAGACCACCATGTTTTCCTTCCACAGCCCAAGAGCAAGAAAAGGGCAGCCAACCAGATCAGCCTGTTTCTTTCCTCCTTTCAATGGCGTGTGTGAGATTTTAATAATGAGCCATGCTTACTTGCTTTCAAAATACACATTACATGGCAAAATTGAAAGGCAAGGCACCAGTTAAGTTTGTAAATTTGAAAGTGTACTAAAATCATAGCAGCCACGTGAAAAGAAGTCAAACAGAAACATTTATGCCTGACAAAAGTGCAATGTTTAAGTCACCAACCTCAGAAAATCCCGAATTGTGTATCTAATATCGAAACAAACAGAGTCTCAGTGACATACATGGATGACCTATCAACACGATAAGACAACGAAAAAAACTAGCAATCCTTGTTAAGTAGTCCTATCTTAGGATGTTGTGTAACTGATAATAATCACTATGAATGAGCATCAAATACTCTTGAGCAAGCGAATCAACTGAATTTCATAGCATCCCAAACATAATTTAATAGATAATTATGTAGTCACAAATTTCATGCTGGAAAATGGCCCTTGAGGCCTGGCTCAAGTGGTTAAGGGATGGAGAGGAGTTGTTGGAGGTTTCAGGTTATAGTTCCAATTAGGACAAAAGTTTACTCATCAATTAAAAAAATAAATTTAAGAATTTAAAAAAAAAAAAAAAAAATCATGCTGGAAAAGATTTGTTCATACTTTTCTATTTCCATCACTTCCTAAAGCACCAACCCAATTACCACTCTACAGTTTTAAACCTTCTTTAACTTCACCTAGACAGATGTCCTGTGTTTTTTCTAAAGTAGGAGTTAGTACAAACCTTAGGTAATCAAATATGTCGGTGCAGTATCTCCAAACATTCACAGAACCATATTTACGCAGACACTCATCATAGAATCCGTAAACCTGTTAAAAATAGACAGTAAAAGAGACTCACCATAGAATCTATATACCAACCAAGAAAGATTTGACAAATTTGCTGAATGATTAAATAGCTCAAACAAGTATATGCGAATTAAAGGCTTAACCTGTGTGATCTGACGACTCTCATGGTTCCCTCGAATAAGTGTTATTCGATCTGGATATCTCACCTGATTTTACACAACTTGTCAGTTGAAATCCAAAATGAACCAAAAGAGATTAAAAAACAAACAAACAAACAAACTCCAGTCAACTAAGTAATACCCCTGACCGATTCACCTAGGCAACCATCAGGATCAAAACATAACTAGATTTTTTGAAATATAGAAACTTTATGGACAAGATTGTAAATGTAAGAAAGCTATTTTCAGTCACTACCAGGGGGCAATGCCAGCTTAAGACAGAAAAGGCAAAATAAATCAATTAAATGTGAACCTAGACAAAGCTTCAGGAGCTCTGCATAATGAGAATGGCTTCCAAAAACATCATTAAAGATAGCAGAATAGGCTTAAAGGTTACAAGGAAACAGACAAGCAGGTCTTCACATCTCTAAGCTATTTTCAGCCTTTTATGCATCCTTTCATCTACACCATCCCAAACAGATCCTGGAATCAGACACCTAAGGAAAGTCCCAAACAAGCCAATGGGAGTGCACTAAGGTTGCGTCCAAACTCTTGAGCCAACTACTTTGCATTTCTGCTCTATTGGAGTCAATAACAAACTTCATACCATGGCTATCAAAAGGAAGGTGTTGCAGATAGAAAAGAAAGCAGGGATTCAGGAACTGATGGTTAGGTGGTCCACAGAAGGTTTGGGCTATTTGTATAAAGAGCTTAGGGTAGTGGATTGTTATGCTGGTGGGTGCTGCCCTAGGCACCCAGAGCTGCTTCAATAGAATGTTGAAGGAAAAAAAACCGTTTCCATTCATCATTACAATCATGTACATACTTCTGAACAGAAAAAGGTTATCCTAATTTGGAAAAATGAAAATAAAAGATGCTCTTAAGTCTTAAAAACAAGTGAAGTAAAATATTCTTCTAACTTGAGAGAAACAAATGAGAGTCCAAAGAGAAAAGGAGGATCACAAAATAAAATAAAATAAATTTCATTTTACCATATATAATAGAGACAAAATAGGGAAAAAATAATCAGAAAAAATGATTTCTGGTTTCAACAAAATTTCTTAGTCTGTCTGAAGTATGTGGGTCTTGACCACAGAATGAACTTGCTTCTGGGACTCCTTATGAGCAAAACCTCTTGATTGGTTTTCTCCAGTAACCAGGTAATGCAGGCCTCTGTTCTGTGTTGGTCTACCTTCAGTCCTGGTTTTGAAGGAAAGCCTGCAAGAAACCATGTTGAAGTTTTTTCTATTTTTAATCTTGCCAGAGGCTTATCAATTCATATGTGGAGGCACCATTAAAAAAAAAAAAAAAAAAACTTCATGTCCTCTGTAATGTTGAACAATGTTTATTTCGCTTCACAGATTTTTGGGTTGTCATATTTTTCTTCTTCTGTAATTATTCAGACTGCACAAGGTTCTTTCTTGAAAACGTCAATATATTTCTAAAAAGGGTAGACCTACCTTAATTCAAAGTACTCTATCAATATATCCATTTTACTTTGTCTCAATTCTATCTTCCATGCATTGTAAGATTGAGTTAGAACAGATCCAATGGTATTTTCTTTAGGAGAAGGGACTCTTGAGAAGAAGCCTTGTCTTGTTAATAGGTCTATTGTTTGCTCTGATAAGCATAAGGGTGGCTTGGGAGTGAAGAATTTAGCTTTGCTCAATAGGATGCTCCTATGCAAATAGAGTGGGCATTTTATAGTGGCGAGGGAGGCTCTTTGAAGGTTTGCATTTTCCAAAAGTGTGGGGCAGAAAATGTGTGGCGTTCTAGTGAAGTAGGAGAAAGTTTAGGGTAGATTTATGAAAAGCCAAGCTAGAAATTGGATGGCAAAGCGTTAATGTTGGCAGAAAATGCAAGAGACTTTGGATGGCAGGTCCTCTTTGCTTATTTTGGATAGTTTGGCAAGCTAGAAATAGGATGGCTGTTGAGGACATAGCCCCCTCTGCTCATAGAATGCAAATCACTTTTTTATGTACCTTGTGGTCTTGGGAAAATTTGTATAGTGTTGATAACACTGATTCTTTGGTGGATTTTTTGGTGTGGTTGGGGTATAGGTGAGTTTGAGGGTTTTTTTGTTAGGTTTCCTTTTTGTATACCCTCTCGTGTACTCTTTGGGAGCCTCTTTGCTCTTTATTGGTCAATATATTGCTTTTTACTGATCAAAAAAAAAATTTATGAAAAGCCAACAAAAGAGAGTAGGATGTGATAGATGGCAACTTGACCCATTCTACAAGGAATGGCAGGAGGGTTAGATTTTGGAAGGATATATGGTGTAGAGACGTGTCATTGGACACCACTTTTCCTCCTTGTTTATTATTTCCTCATCGGAGCTTGGGTGGCAAAGATTTGAGAAAGCGAGTCTTGGAGAGGCTGTTTGGGATCCTGCTTTTCTAGGTGACTCAATAATTAGAAGGTGTAGATGTGGAGCATTTTCCCTAAAGATTCCAAGAAAGAAGATCATGTAGAGATATGAAGGATTAGGTGGTTTGGATAAAGTCTAAGGGTGAAAAACTCTATATTAAATCTCTTTAAAAGGTGTAGGAACCAACTAGGCAACAGCAACTTCTTGCAAGTGTTGTTTGGAACTATTGGGTACTACAAAAGGTGGGCTAGTTGCTTGAGAGGCTACTTGGAAGTTGGAATAAAGTCTCAACTTTGGATGGAATTCAAAGGAGAGGGTTTTCTTTAGCTATACCTGTGTTCAAATGAAGAACACCGCAATAGAATAACTATATGCACATTTTAACATTAAAATATGAAACCCACAAATTATTCTTCCAAGGGAATAAATTTATTTCTTAAAGTAAAAAAGAACGAATTATAGTAAAGTGTTGGAGAGGGATACACTCAAAGAGAATATACAAATAAGGCCAACAAAGCAGCTTCTGCCAAACATAACCGAAGCCCTAAAGACCCATGAACCTGGCATGCTCCCAGCCAACCATCTTGACTTCTTCATTCTCATCCCAGAAATTTCCCACTCCTTAGCCCCACTCTGTTAGGGCCAACATAAGATGTGTCTTTGATTTTCTGAAGCAGACTAAATCTTCCCCTAGAACCTTTTGAGTGGAACACTACTTTTATCCTGCAAAGTGAGATAGAACCCCATTGCTCCTCTTCCCTATCTTAATATATGGGACCTTTAGTAATTAACCAAGCATTCTAAATTCCAATTGTTCCTCTTGAAGCAGGGATTATGCCCCTACAAGGGGGAAAACATTACACTTCCTCCCCTGTCACCTCCATCTTCCTTAAAAGGTATAATTTCCTTTTAAAACTAACAATTGGCATTCCCACAAAATTACCAAAACATGCCAACTTATGATAGAGCAATTACAGTAGTTTGACTAAGAACAAACTGAAAGGGTTCTTATTTTAGCCTACAGGATTCATAAAGCAACTCTTCTTATTTGAAGCAGTAACTCGTGCGGTTATGAACTGAGGTAATTTTTTCAATGAAAAAATCTCTAATGTTTCCCAAAGAATTATTAGAAAAAGGCATTCATATTGCCAAGTTTTAATGTCTGACACATTGCAGACATTTCATGTGGCTATTAGAAGCACTAGCAAAGTCTCAGTTCTACCATTTGAATCTGGATTTGACCTCAACTTTGCATACTAATTCCAGATATTTGAAAAAGTTCCTGAAGAAACCAAAGTTATCACATAACATAGCGGTAAAGTGATAAGCCCCAAATCTATATAACCTATACAAGGAAGAAAAAGGGGAAGACTGCAGCCCCAGGTGACAATTAATGAGACTACATTTCCAGGTGATATCAAAGATTGTTGCTGTGTCTTTTTGACGCCCTTGTTGAGTGTTTTTCTTTCCTGTTTTTCTCATGATTGTGCTAGGGTCAGTTTGGTCTTTCTGTGGCTTTCTAGAAGCCTTCTGTTAGTTTGTTAGTCGTGGGCTGTCGTGGGCGTTATAAGTATGTAATCCTTCTTGTTTTGCATTATGAAAAATATAGAGAATTGCTTACAGGGTGATTAGAGGGTCTGAGGACCCATCATAAAGTTGCACAGGTTCCCAGCACAAAATAGTATATTAGTCAGTTCCTCATGCTAGGAGAGGTTGAAAAATGTGATAGGTTAGCCATTTCGAATTAACAGCTCATCTATCCCTCAAATGTAATAAGACAAGCTACAAGAAATTTTATCAAGACAAATGTGGTTAAAAACAATACAAGAACAAATACCATTCAGAGAATCCATATCTGGAAAGAAAACATGCAAGAAATTGCCTCATGGAACATAAAGATGACCTAGCAATTGAATCATCTTAATTCGTGGAACACAGGTTAACAACAAGGCACATCAAGGAATAATCTTCCTAACAAAAAATCTCAATACATTCCCAAAGTTGTTAAATAAATAAATCAAAATAAAGTTCTTTAAGGAAGCAATATTTGGTTACTTTCTCTATGTTTTTTGCCATACTCTAGCTTTTTGGACAATATCCAATCAAGTAAGAAATGGATTTAGAATGGTTAAATAGCATTATCCAAGGTTGAGTAATACCCTGAGTGTTTACATCAAATGGGTGGCACACATATTGTTTCACTAATCTTAAATAAGAACCAAATTATTGAAATAAACAATCAATCAAATAAAATTTTCCTTAGGGCTGCAACTTGGGCATGTCAAACAGACCTAGTCCTGATTTTTGGATAAGTTTAAGCATGATCTAGGTTGGACATGAGCAAAATCAAATTGCAAGTTGGCAGCAAAAGTAACTTGAACCCAAACCAAAGCCAATCGTCTATTTTTATAAGATTCAAGCAAACATGTACACTTTTACATATTTAATATGTTAAACTTTCTAACCTTGCCAAATAAAAAAAGAGTTGAAACTCAACTCTCTCTCTCTCTCTCTCTCTCTCTCTCTCATACACTCAAATTTGGTTCTAATTCATTATTAAAAGTTAGTTCATAGTAGGCTGATTTAACAAGGAATATTTAATTTAATTCCATTCCTCATTAGATAAATGTGAAATTCAAAATACTTATTTTCAGCTCATCTCAATGCATTTCATCCAGATTTCTGACCCATAAAACCCATCAATCAACCAAGTATATACTTTCATTAACTCGAGGTTATCTTCTCAACCTGAATTTAGAAAAATAGGCTCAAACTGAGCCAGGGCTTGAATGCTAGTTGATTATCAAGATTGATTGGGTTTGGATGCATAGGAGTTCCATGGTCTGAGCTTGGATATCAGTCAACAAGTCAAATTGCAGGCCTAGTTTTCCTTCGAAAGACTATGCTCTGGAAGCATGGATGCAAAGAATTCATTCCCTGAGCATTTTAACTAAATGGCTGGAATTTCAAACCTCACAGGACAAAGTAAACAAAGACCTCTGGAAAAGATTGAATTTCCAGCCCCTGGATATATAGATGGACAAGGCCCGTCTCATCCAAAAGAAATTGTATCTAATTTTCCAAGGAAAATAATAAAGAACGTTACCTTCAGAGCTAGCAGAAGTAGAAATGTTTCAACAGAGTAAAAACCTCTGTCAACAAAATCTCCAAGAAATAAGTAGTTTGTCTTTGGACAATCACCTCCTACTTTGAAAAGCTCTTTCATGTCATAGAACTGCCCATGAATGTCACCACATATCTATTTAAACAAAAACAACCAAATAAGCTCACCAAACCTAAGCAACAATTAAGATCAATATTCAGAAAATATATCAAGGAATATAAGATTATAGGGTTTGCAGAAAACAGTGATCATATGAGTGAAGTTTCCTTTTTTCTTTTTTGATAAATAAAAAAAAGTGTATTAGAAAGGACGCTAAAATAGAGACTTGGAAATTACAAGAAGAGGGCAATCAACCTCCTAAGACTGCACAAAAAAACAGCTATGATGTTTCCATTATTTGCACCAAAAAATAATACCAATAATTACAAAGGGATGCATGTTAATTGCTTTGCTTTATTTTAGTTTAAAGAAAATCTGTGAACTCTAAATCGAATTATTTCAGCTCAACAAAAGGATATTGAGCACTTTTTGATTAGTTGTTACTTCTAGTGTAGCAATGATCATAATCCACCACTTGATAAACCACATCTAGCAGGTCTCCAAGCTTCAAATGGTCAATCCATTTATAAGATCTAACAATGAGATTCTAGGAATCCTCCTGAAAGCATGAAAAACAGCATGTCTAGTCCAATGAAAAGAAATTTTCAATAAGACCACTCTATGAAACAATCACAGGACACTAGAGCATAATTTGAGTTAGCAGCTCACACAACTAATACCAACATGAATAAACATTAAAGGCTCAACCAACCAAGATGAGAGAACAAAAAACATCAGTTGCCCTCACTTAGAACTTAACCGATTGATAGTAAAAGAGACATGGGGCCCACATCTATAAACAACCTAATTAAGACCACAGATTACAATCAAAACACCCACTTTGTCATCCTTTAAACCAAAAACTAATGTTCCTTTCCTCCCAAACACTCTAGAAGATATATATAATGGGCCTAGCCTTTCAGACTTTTTGTGAACATTATTCAATATGACATGTACCACACAAGGTGTATCTCTTTAACCAAACAGGAAGAGGCCATGACACTCCAAGAAAACAAGCGGCTATCATGAAATCTTGGTCTTTGAACAATAGATAAGAATGTAATCAATAGTTTCTCTTCAGCATGGCAAAGAAAATATTTGTTTGACAAAACTCCTTCCTCTGGGCCAATCTGAAGCAAAGGGTTTGCCCAGGTCACCTCCCAAGTGAAAAAAAAGCCCACCTTAGGTGGCATAAAATAACTTTAAATGATGTTTCAATGAAAAATATGAAGGTCATCAGGCTCCAAATAAAATAAGGAATCCTAACTAAAACTTACCGCTCTTCAAATCATCCAAACCACTTTATTTTCCTTATCCCTAAACACCATTATGCCTTAAAGTTCCAACAGAAAATACTTCACATTTTCCACCTCACCAATCATTAAACGGCCTTGAGAAGGGAGGAGCCATCCACAACCCCTATGACTACTGATTATTCCAAATGTCCACCACCTATGCTTCCTTAGAAGTGGCTAGGACAAAAATAGAAGGGAAGGAAACACGTAACAGTTCATTTTCCATATCTCTTATCAGCTTCAAAATCTCATTTTCATTTCTGACCATCAACTACTAAGACATCCTGCTACTCACACCATTCCTTCCTTTCTTATAGTTTTCTAAAGGCCAACACCATGCCCATTTCTTACCTCACAAAAACATCATTCTACTCCTTCACCATACTTTTTGCTAATAACTTGCATCCATAGCACCGTTCTTTCATTGCCAAAGTGTCGGCTACACTTATAAAGGAAAGCTTTGTTCATCACAAAAACGCACCTCCTGTCCAAACCCCTTTTATTTTTACCCAAACGAACCATCATCCACCTTCCTAAATGTGGTTTTAGCACAAGTACCCCAAAAATCCTGCTAAATTTGATTTAATCTCAATCTAACAAATATTGACATACAAGGTAAGGACATGAAGTGCTTAAGTGTACTAGAAAGAAAGCTTTGAATCAAAGTAAGCCTCCCTCCTTTTAAGAGATATTGTCTTTTCCTCATGGCTATCCTTTTGTGAGACCTCTTTTCTGTCCATCCCAAGATACCATGAACATTAAGGGTTCCCAAGAGGAACCCAAATAAGAGGAAGGAAAGAGCACCCCATCCTACAACCTTTCAGCCAAGTCATTTAATTATCCATGTTACCTATAGGAATTAACTAATTTTTTTCCAAATTGATTCTCAAACATGAAGTAGCCCTAAACCATAGAAGCAACTGACTCAAATAAGTCATTTGATCAACATCTCGTAGAAAACTAAAATATATCAAGAAACAATAAGTGACAGATTTGAATCCCATCTTTGCCCTTGCCTCTCACTCACCAACAAGAAATATAGTCGTCAATCACTTCCCTAGTAAGGAGATGACTAAATACCCTCCATATGTCATAAATAATTAGAAAGAAGAAGTACACTTTGGTAATCAAGCCCTTGGTGCTTTGGAAAAAACAGTGGAATTATCTGACAAGATTATAGAACTATGTTGCTTACATACAATGCTTTATCCAACCAATCAACTTCTCCTCAAATCCCGTCTTTTGCAATACCGATAACAAGACATTTCAATTTATATAACCATACACCTTCAAAATGTCAAGCTTACAAAGGATAACATATTTGTTACTTTTCAACCTTAAGTCTATATCGTCATCAACAATCAAGATTGCATCCAAAATCTATCTACCCTCCATAAAAGCATTCAGGGAGAAAGGGACCATTTTCTCATCACTTGACTAATTTGCCTAAAATCCTCAAATCTTTAACACCACCTTTTACTAGAATTAGAACAAGAACTAGAAAAGTAGCATTCGAAAGACTTGACAAATGCCTTCCATGGAAATCTCTAAAAAATCACATCATTTCTTCTTTTACAATCTCCCAACTAAAAAACCAACACATCATAGTATACCCATCTAGACCTAGTGCCTTATCCTTGCCTAGGTTTGAGAGAGCTAAGAAAACCTCTTCTTCCAAGAAAGGATGCTATGGCCTTGCAGTCTCATTGCCTCCAACCTTTCAAGAGACAAAACACTAATCTCCAATCCCCAGACTCAAGCAAAAGATTTTGAAAAGTCCCACTACACCAACTTTTATTTTGTTCTCCTCAAAAAACCAGCTAGCACTCACTTTAACCTTAGCAACAAGTTTTTCCTTCCATGGGCATTCATCATCTTATGGAAAAAGCTAGTGTTTCTATCACACACTTTCAACCACATTTCCCTTGATTTCTGCCTCCAAGATATTTCCTCATGAAGAACCAGCTTGTTATAATTCTACCTTACCTCATTTTTTGGCTTCAACCTCTTCCAACATCAAGGCTCTAACCCTCTCTTTTTTCCATATCGAAACATCACTAGGTTGGAGTCAAACATCTCCATCTACTACTTTCATTACTTCATAACGAGGGTGGCAAATGTACCAAATTTAGGCTTGGGGTTAGATTCCTAAACCTTTAGATAGTCATGGAATGAAGCCAAACCTAAACAAGTTGTATATGCCAGTCTAGGACCCAATTTACAGAGCCAAATACAAACAAATTCAACCAAACAGTTTGATAACTCATAGTCAACCTAGTGGTCACCATGAACCATATATCTAAATTGTAAAAATCGTATCCACATCAACCAGCAAAATGAATTATATGAAGCAACAACCTCTGAAATTTTTTCACAATTTATCTTAACAAACATAAAAGTAGGCTCAGTGTTTCTTACTGATTTTGTGGATTGAGTGTCTTATTGGTGAGAGAGGGAGTGATTCTTGTTTATTGTCACCAACCTTTGGGTTGTGCCTATTAGTGACACTCTATATGCCTCAGTGTGCAGCCTCCTTGTTGTTTGATATCTATAAAATTTTACTATTTGACCCTTTACCCTTTTAGTTATTAAAAAAAAGAGGAAGAAAAAAACTAATACCTGGGCAAACCAATTCCCTAATTCATATTCACGTCGAACAGGTGACAGGTCCATTAAAATATCAACTGAGCCCATAAACCAAACCAACTGGGTCATACCACACATCACACCAAAGCCACATTCAGATTGATCTCACATGAAGACTACATAAAATGTCCAGCAGACTATCATAGGAGCTCTCTAAGCCACTTATTCAAGTAAAAAGACAAAACATAAATTTTATCATTACCAACTAAAGTGAAACAGTTCATCAAGAACAAGTTGCACAGAATAAAATATCATAAGCTAATTTTCTTCAAAGGTATCATGCATGTAGATGATGGATTTCTCACAGTATCTGTATTGAAGTCCAAATATGTTCTCATTACAATCCAACTTATTAAATAACCATCTACTCTAATTGAGAAAACCGGCAGAAGCCGCAATTTCAAAATCCAGTATATTCTCAAACAACATTAAGTTCAGACGCCAAAAAAAAACATTCTGCTACCTATTCAGGGTTTAACACTCAAAACGCATCAACCAAAGATCTTTTAAATCTGTCCATCCAAAATTCATAGGGTTCCTCTAGCTTCGCTAGTTATAAACACAATAAAATTAATATTCAATTAACATAACCTCATATGTTGATAGAGAGATTTAGATTTTTAGTTAAATTTTTTACAAGCATGAAAAATTAAAAACAGCCCAATTTTCCAAAACCAGATCGAACCCAAAAGCCCCAAAAATGCCAAGCACAGCAATCGCTATTCCCACTCAATCACAACAAGCTCAATAAACACACACTCCCTGTCCTCTCTACTTCGGTTTTACCTCATTATTGGATCTCCGCATATACAGAGAGAAAAATGTGTGGGTGTGTGTTTGTCTTAGAGAGATATAGAGAGAAAGAGTATAGGGGCATACCGTGACAGGAGCATCGACCCGCTGAACATTACTCTCTTCAACCAGGATTTCTATGGCTTTGAGGCAAAGGGCCTTTACTTCCGACTCTTTCAGAGGCTCGCACTTCTTCAGCTGTTCTATCTGCCTGTCTAGGTCTGACATCTCTCTCTCTCTCTCTCTCTAGCCCTCCTCCTTTTGACCAATATATACCTCCTTCTAGGTATTATTCCTTCACCCTCCTCTCCCCTCCCTCTCTCTCCATCTCCCCTCTCTGGTTCACTGCCTTTTATGGGTCTCTCTCTCTCTATGTAGCTGTGTGGAACTTTCTTTATTTACTGGGGAGTTCTTGCCGCTCTATTTTGGTATATTTCCCAATCTTCCCTCCTATTCCCTTCGTTTTTTTGGATTTCCCCTTTCCTTCCTTTCACTCCTCTATTATATTTTATTCCCACAAAAATAATTTCCTCCACAACTTTTCTCTAATTTTCCTCCATTTTCTTGGAAAAATCAAATACCTCACAATTACAAAGTCATTTCCAGCATATCTAATCTAACCCCCAAAACAGAAAGTTCTCTTTTTTTTTTTTTTAATTCAAATACTTCTAAGTTTATAAATATTTAAAATGGTCTTTTCAATCATTTTAAGTACTTTTACAATAATTCATTCAAACATCTTAAAATAATACATAACCGCTTTTTAAGATATCAAATCAACATAAATAAACATTAATAAAATATTTATAGCGTAAACTTTTACATTTAATAAAAATGTATAAAATAAGTGATTAATTAAATTTTTTACTATCTATGAGCGCTAATGCTGAGATGTTGGTTAAACTTGTGTATCTTGTATACTCGATTAATTTTACGAGACTCAATTCACCACTTTGATGATTCTGAAGAAACTCGGACCGATATCATAGTACCTTACACCAACTGAGATATCCATCCTTACTATTTTTTCTTATTTATACATAAAATTATCCAATTTAAGAATAATATATTCAATAGTATTTATAAAATTTAAAAGAAGTTGGTGTTGGATATATGTCTCATCAAAGAGCGTGGTTCATGTCACATGACAAACTCTCTTATGTCTCATTGGTGCATGTGGTTTGCCTCTCCCTGTTTGACAACATTGCCTTGGAATTATATTCGTAAATAATTATTTAAAAAAAAACAATATAGTATTTGATGAGTAATTTAAAAAGGGTTTAATCTAAATGGAACAGAAAATTTAAACTATTTTCCTTTATTCAGTATTTGTTTTATAAATGTCAGAATGTAGTAAGTTTTAAACCGTGACTCTTTGATAAATTTCGTGACTCAGCTCACTCGATCCATGGTCCATCTTACCCACAATGCGAAGTGGCCCAGGCCCACCATCCATATTAAAACGGGAAGGCATTACCTAGACCGGGAATCCAAAGGCCCATCCCCATAAAGTCGGGTATTCTCCCAAAGCCAATCTTGAAGCGATCGTCCACAGGTTAAAGTCTCCCAATCGTCGTTCTTAGCATAAATTCATTATGTACGAATGGATAAAAACATGAAATACACAAAAAGTATTTATCCATGAATTTTATAGTTTCCATATCTCTTACGTTTCAGAAGATCGATCATTGATAAGGAATAATTAGTATTTGATAAGAAAATTGAGATTTTGTTCATAAGAAAATGAGATTATTCAGGAGAAAAATGGAGAGGATTCATGAACCATCACCGAATGAAAAATGTATGTAATTCAGTATTTATCACGAACTTCATGCTATTCGGCACTAAATATTTTGTTGAGCTTGTCATCGAATCACGATCGACCGCCATCATCGGATCACCACTACAGTTACATCCGTTACTAATCTCCCAGAAAGGTTAGGCGTCGAATAACAACAATAAGTGTTTCGAAAATATTTCGTTACGCATATTTACATTATTTTATTAAAAATGTTTCCATCGTATAAGGTTTTTTTTAACTTCACTTAGAATTATAATAATGTTATAGTTTTGTTGTCAAAGAGTTATTGATCCTTTCCTCCTTATGACTGGTCTAACGTTGACTCTACCATTACCCCTCAGTTATTTGCAATAAATTTATAATAATTTAATAGAAAGTTATAACTATTGAACCCTGAAGGAAAAAAGTAATGAATACTAGCATGGTGAAGTTTAGAAAAAACATTATTTGCTGAGATTTAAGTGTTGAGTAGTATTTAAAATTTATGAATAAATGTTGAAGTAAACAAATTATAAATAAATGTTTAATTTTATAAATTTCATTTAGTTTAAACATTCTTGTCAGTTTCTATTTCGAATTCACAGCCTTCCTGTAGCTCCGGAATTAATAGAGTTATGTAGTTTTAATTATATTATGTTCATGGTCTGAAATAAATTTAAATTTTATAATGGTTTTAAACTTTTTATTAGTAAGTTAAAAAAAGCATTTTCATAGTTGATTATGTAATATTTATAATTAAAATTAAAAAATAAAATAAACGTGTTTCCAACCATCTCAAAAGCCGTATTTAGAGTCGCGTTTGTTTTTTTTACTTAATGTTATAATATAAACTCTCCATCATGTCTCATGTCTATCTAAAATGGTAGAGCATTCACCATTAAAATAAGTAAATTGCATAGAGAGGAGGTCTCAAGTTCGAGTGTGATACCTTATAATTATTTTTAAAAGTAGAAAAAATATAATTATTTAAAATTAAAATAAAGGTATAAGGGTAATTCTCCTAAGGAACCCTAAGTATAAATAGAAAAAAAAATATTAATAAATCATTTTTGTGTTATCTGCATAGCCTCCATCTCTTGATCATGAAACCATGGAAAACCGAAGTCGTCAAATCTAGGGTTTGAAGAAGTGATTTCAGATAATGTCAGCACACAAAGCTTGAATCTGGATTGAAGAAGAATTTGAAAGGTAACATCTTTCCATATATTTTAGAATTATTTTATGTAGATTATTTTAATTTTCTTTAAGTTTAAATCAACCTATAACAAGTTAAATTTAGATTACACTCGGTTTCTTTAAAAATAAAATAAAATATAGTGTCGTATAAAATTGTTGTTGGTAGGAGAATTAAAAGGTAAAATAAAAAATATATAGGAAACTACTGTAAGCTATGAGTTTGTGAATGAAAATAAAAAAAAATTATATAAGTGGAAATTTTAGAAATGAACCGTAAGGTTATGGAAAGTAGGTTGAAAAGTCAAAAGTGAATGTTTTCATGATTTTAATTGGTATAAGTGAAAAGACAAAAAAAGAATATAGTAAAAAGCCAAAAAGTTATTGTTATGAATAATATATATATATATATATATATATATAATCTATTAGACCTAAAAACCTTCATAAAGTAAGTCTTGAAAACCTAGGTATAAGAAGCGCAAGAAGTAAGTTTAGTTATGAAATTTTTTAACTCTATCCAAAATTAGGAATATAAAAATTTTGATAACGATACAATATTTTAAGTTTTACATTTTCGAAAATACGTTTCATACTTGAATTTGGTTGAAAATAAGAAATAAGAAAATCAGTTTTGTAAAGCGATTTTGCGAAAATGAAGTTAATGAGAACAATGAAAATGTGTTTAAAATGCAGGGTTCTTGTCGCGATCAAGGTGTTTCGTGAGCACAGTGAAAATCGAAATTGGAAGACGAAGGAAGAAAGAAGAAAATAGCCACGATCCGTGTTTTGTTTTATCCCAATGCGACCAAATCGTGTTTCGATTTAATTCGAACAAAGGAAAAGCAATATGAGAAGCAGTTTTGTATTAAATTTATATAAAATGTTGAAAATAGTGAATTCGTTTTTTTTTGTTTTTCAAAATTTGTTTTATGCGATTCTAGTAACTAACGTGTTTTGTATTTTAAAAGTTTGAATAGAGAAAACGAAAATTTTATCTTCTTAAACGGGGCTAAGAAATTCGATTCATGATAGATGTTTTAAAATAAAAAAATAATGTTAGATATTCAATAGTTTTTAGAAAAAAAAACAAATATTTGAGGATAATTTTAAAAATAATAATAAACAAATAATTTTTTGAAAAACTAGAATTTGTATACATATGATAATTGTTGGGACTATGTAATAATATAATTTATAAATATTATTAATATTATTTATTTTAGAAAAATATTTAGTTTGGATTAAAAGTAAAAATAAATAAATAAATAAATTATTAAAATAAGATCCGAAATGAATATGAGTTTTATAAATTTTAAAAACTATCTAATTCAAATAGTTACCATTTAAAAAGTTGTCAATATGTTTGAAGTGAACAATAAAATCATGTTGATAAAATAAACTTTATAAATCTCAAATTTTATAAAATATTTAGAAACTCATTAACTTTTATTATTATGGATTAAAAAGTTAAAAATAATATAATTGCTAGGAATATCAAATTAGGAAAGTTTTAGGAATACATAAATAATAATGATAGTTTCTCCCTTATTATTTTAGGAGAAATATTTCATTGAGGTCAAATTATTCGGATTAGATCTTTCAAGGCTTTTGAGTACTTCTTTGAAGTAAGGGATATTAATACCGCTTTTGCAAAATAAAATATTTTATATGTTTTGCGTGAATTATCTGTATTTTCAAAAATATATTTATTTGTCTTTTATGTAATTTGAATGAGGATATGTTTGATTTATTTTATTCTTTTGATTCTATGGATTAAATAGAATTTTACGTAAGTATTTTGAGATTTGTTATGTTTATAAAAGAAAATATGGAGATATGATGTTTTGTGGTTTGAATAGTTGTATGAAATATTTGGCTACGATTAGTTCGATCATGTAAGCGAAAATA